>CM045587.1:2577075-3177075 GCA_024721215.1 Cheumatopsyche charites
TGCACGATACTCATCCATATATGGGCCATAGCTATTATTATGCACAACCTACACAAGCGACGAAATACATTAAAATCAGCTCAATGTTCAAAGATTTTCGAGCATTGTCATCTCACAGAATTTAGTATTAAATGAAAATTTAAAAAATAAACGAATATTCTCCTTTATAATTACCGATTCAATCAACGATGCGATTCGAACGCGCGTCAAAAAGAGCGTCACCGTCCATAATATTCGTCTATTATCAATACGGAGTGGGTGTAACAAATATTAAGAAGTCTCTTGGAGGCCATAAAAATAGCAAATGGATGCTTAAGCTTTTAAAGATGGTAGATGAAGTGACTGTCTGCATCGATTTGCGTGCCATTTTCATTTTACTTCAATCAGTATCATAATTTATAATCGAGATGTTTTCTCGCTAGTTGCGCAACATATTATCATTGAATTTATTTACGATGAAATCAAAAACTGGCTTAAATCATATGAAAATTCAAAGCACTACTCGGGGAGACTTGTGTGAAGAAAACTTGAGTGTATAATCGGTACAGAAAATTTTTGGAAGGATGAAAAAGATGTAATTATTTACTCTAAAACTTGTATGAATATGTAATGATTTTCTATAAAAACTCCAAATCTACAAAAATTATCGTTACAGTGAAAAATTACAAGATTTCTAATATCTCATAGTTGGTTATTGAAAAACCGCGTGTAGTTTAAAATCGTTTTATTCTCAAACCAGAGATGAAAAAACCGACCCTTAATAGGCTTGTAAATTGAAATTACTGGAGTTATTCAAATTTTGTTATTATATTTGACAACAGAATAGGCCAAATGGTACAAGTGTCATTTTTGCCGAAATCGAGTAATGATCAGAAATCATTTCTATGTACGCTCATGTATTTGATAGCAAAAGTATATAATCGGATATAACTCGACCTCCTAATACATGCTCAACTTTAAGCACACTTTTTTCGAAATCACTAGCACCCCTTGGCCTTTTCTTCCATCATCTGTACTTATTGTTAGATTTCAAACTGCTTAAAGTAAAATTTTCATTTTAAGCTATTCACGCACACACGTAATTGAAAGACCGCGCGTAATATCTAAGTATAAATTCGTTCCATTCTCAAACCTAAGACGAAAACGCTCAATATTTGCTACACCCACATATGTTTTACGACACACACGTTTCGTAATATACATAATAATATAATACGAGACCACATCAAATGCGCGAAATAGTTTGAGCGTTCAATATTGCGTGGGCAGGTGGAGCGCCATTGTCCGCTTTGGAAGTTCGCTTTCGGCGGCCATTGTTTGCTTATTCCGCAAATATTCTAACGGTCGGATCGCGGGCCATCCCGGTCTTAATTAAGCGAAAGGTATTGTTGTGACGCAAATGTGTATTCTCGTGTGTGTATATACGTTTGTCTCTGTTCTCGCGTGTGTGGGTTTTCTTGTCCAGGGGTTTTAGAAGCGCGGACTGTTAAGATGGTCTGGGAAAAATTGATTTCGGTCGGTGACATGAGTAGTCAATGGTGTGTTTATCTATCTGACTAAATGACGATCGAAAAGGTCAAGGGGTAAAAGTGATATTTTTGCCGAAATTGAGTTATGCACAGGAATCGCTTCTTCATTTATTTGGTGGCAAAAGGATGTAAACGAATTCGGGACGTGTGCCGAGATATATCATCAAATCACTCGACCTCCTCCTAATACATACATATGTGTAGGTACATGGTCATCCGCATGAAATCACCGCAAAGTCACTTGTACCCCTTGGCCTTTTCAGTCGTCATCATATATGACGACTGAATTTCACAAAGGACACAAGTGATCTTTTTTATCGAAATTAAATGAAATACAGAAAACGTTTTTGTATCATATATAGAAATATTTTCTGTACTTAACTCAATATCGACAAAAATGGTCACTTGTGCCCTTTGTGAAATTCAGTCGTCAAAACTGCGTTGATATATTCAGTAGGTTGATTGCTAGTTTAATTTATAAGTGCCGCTACTCAATTACTCATTACTAGGGGACAGATGTACAATTCAGAACTAATCGTGACTAGCTCCGCTAATTGTAATCAAGGTATCGATATTGACGATTGAATGCGTTTGATGTGTTTTTCAATATTCCAATCGTATTTTATTTTTTAGATATTATTGGCGTACAAATTTTGTCGATAATAAACGACGGATGTGGTCAGTTCATATTAGAATACATACATAGATAATTAAAATTGCTTCCGGAATTAATTATTTATTATTCAGTCGCCTAACAAATTTTGTCATTTTATTTATATGTATTATTCTGGAAAGATATTTCACATATAGAAAATAATAACATTACCATATACTCAGGCATTTAAACCTCATTTTTTTTTTCAAAGAATGGCTCACTTATAAACTGTTGTCGATAATACTAATTCCAATATTTTGTTTCCGAATATTATTTATTGAATTATTTGTGATATGCTATTAAATATTTTCATGATTTATCACAATTGAGGACGCACGAAATCGATAAATGAAAAATTTAAATCACATGACATTAGTACTAGAATTAGCTCAGAATATATTCAATAATTTTAAACCGAAAATCGATTTCGGAATCTGTTTTAACAAAATATTTTGCAGACTATGCGAAAAGAATGCGTCGAAAAATTTTAAACGAATAAATCAAAACGAAAATTATGTGCTTACAAAACATTTCATTATATTTTTAGCTATGTGAATTAGTTAGCTCTGTTCTGGTGAAAGCGGGAACTATTTTGCGATTCGGATTCTGTTCAAAAAGGTCCAAGTTCTAACAATGGGATCTGAGTAGTTTTGCGTCCAATGAATGTTATTCGTGATACACGATTCCTATACGGTACACATATTATACGATATTTCACTTATGCTATTAGCAAATATGATCTATGAATGTGTGTGTAAAGCCATATTTGAAGTGCGACTTAAAATAAATCGCTCAAAACATCAAATATAAAATAAAGGTTATGTACATCGTATTACGTTCGAGTTTTCATATATAATTTAAACGAAATTCAACGCTTTGTTCTATTTCGATAAAATAAGTCGCGCTGAATCTGACACTGGCATTAACGCGGAAACGATTTCATTGAGACTCAAATTTCAATTTAGCTGAAATTTCACTGGAAAACAAAAAAAGGGTAAATAATTTCAGCATTAGAATTGGAGTCGAGGGTTAAAACACTTAACCGAAACGCTTACAATTAGACGCGCGTAATGGAAAAAATCGACCGAGCAGAAATCTCACGGTTAAGGTAATGCTCGCAATTAAAATGCAAATTATCGACCTGGGGTATGAGAAAATGTTAATGCCACGTAATTTTCTATCATAAATACATTTAAATTTGGCCGACCTCTGACAAAATGGCGTGTGGGAAAATTCTGGGGAAAATTCGTGTCATTTTTCAGTTTTTATGTTTTTCATGCGCTCATTATTTGCTCATTCTAATGCAATTAAACTAGCCAGAGTTATTGTATGTACAATTGAGATGGTTATAGTATCATTACTTTTCACATTTTTGGAAAAAGAAAATTCAGATACTTTCAGAGCTAAACGTAACTAAGTACAGTTAACAAGAAGTCGAAAATATAAATCGAATTTGTTTCACTCATTTTCAAAATTCCCTTCATTATTACATTTCTTTTAAATTACAAACATAAAAAAATTGTTATTAATAAGTTAAGGATGTGGTCAATTCATATTAGGTACATAATTAATTAAAATCACTTCTGAAATAATTGCTTTATTTATTATCCCTTAGCCAAACCAATTTTGTCATTTAATGATATTTATTTTTTCTATTCGGAAAATATATTTCACACAAAAATTTATGACTGTTGCAATTGATTCGACATTTAAATCTCATTTTTATTAATAAATGGAATCAATCACAATTAAGCCCTAAGCGTCTCTTATCTTTAAAAACCACTTTATAAAGAAACATTTTTCTGTATTTTTTTAATATAATGAAATATTACACAATAATAAAAATGAAAAAAATCCTTTCTTCACTCTCCATTCTTTGGTTCTTTTTATCCGAAAATTTAAGTTTGGCGTTAACCTCACTCACATCGCTCATTTCTCAACAGAATCCGGCTTTCGTGAGCTATTTTTATTTTCTCCTTTTGCTATTTTTTTCTCAACACAGTCCCGAATTTCTGAGGTCGACTTTTGAGGGTTTTAGCGAAAGTGTCGAGTCGACCCATGGAGCTAATTTCAATCCAATTACTAGGACGTCGATTGCCGGAAAAGCCTTCGAAATTATTATTGTGCGGTGCGAAAAAATTCGAAAGAAACGATTTCGAATGGAATCTCGCGTTGGAGAAAGCAATAATTAGATTTTCGTGCTGGTTTCGTTGTGTTTTTGGGTTTTTTTTTTAATATATATAATAGGTGGTACTCGTTGTTAACCCTGTATTATTTAATTAATGTATTACATGAAAACCCGTAGGCTTTGTATTTTCATATTAATTTATCACGTTTCTTTGTGCGCGTATGAATATTCAGTTGATTCGTGATCTCTGGCGGTTACGTTGGCGATTTATTATTTTATTCGATTATTTTTTTTAATGAAACGAAAATTAATGGGTCGGTTTTCATTATCAAATGACATGACGTATATCACTAGAATTCACGCTATTTGTTTCAATTCCAAAAGCGTTTAATCGTTTGACACGAACTGCAATTTCGTCTGCTCTTATTAAATGGTCTTTATTCGATTTCACGTGTTTTTCTTTTATATTCTGTTCAACTGATTAATATTATCCTTAAATATTGTGGTTATGTAGAGAAAATTCAAGTATAAAGTTATTATTACAAAAAACACAAATCTCAGTTAGTAAAATATTTCATGAGTTTTTGTAGCTTCATCGTACTTTTACTATTAGATATGAATTATCTGCATCAATATCGATAAAATATGCAAGCATCAATTTCTAATTAAATCCACTAAGTTTGGTTTTGTTTATCATGGCAGTATATATACGTGTACGTACAAAGCAATTTGCATCTTATTCATAAAAAGAACATATCGATTCTTGATAACAAGAGTGAGTTAATGCGATTTGCACAAACCTGAACGTGATCAAGCATAAACGACTCTACACTCATACCTGATCACGTTCTCATTTGCACAAACTGCAATATATCACTTTTGCTTTCAATTATCGATATGCATGTATATCAGTTTTGTTCATTAATTCGTTGTTGTATAATGAACACTAGAATTGTCCAATTTTGGTATGTTTATAAACTAACTAGTTCATTCATACACATATAAAAAATTGTGAATTGAAATCAAAAGTCATTGATTGGTTTTATTCCCATGACCGCTCTGTTGACTTCGAAGTTCAGCTTCATCTATTTTGTCTCATCTTCTCCTTCTTCATTCCCATCAATTGATTTACTTAAGTAATACTACTATTTATTACATACCAACCTTCATATCATTCAATTCCCTTGCACACTTCTCGATTCATTCATTAGACAAAACCAAATATATCACAATAAACGCGAACCTACTCAAAAAAAAAAGTCACAAGTGGCACAATCGCGCTTTTTTCGCGACCTCTCGGTCGAAGAGCGCACTCTACGCCCACATTGAAGCCAGTAAAAATAACAAAACGACACATAAAAGGAAATAAAACGGCAAAATAAAGGAGATTCTCGATTCTCATGCGGTACACGTTCCGCGACTTCCTTTACGCAACACGTCAATATCGCCACGTGTTCCCGAAACAAACGCTCCTACGAAATATAATGCTTCCTATGCAAATGCTAAGATAACGTTTTCATCCCTGCGATATGAAGACAGGAGCTATGACATCGAGTCTCTTCTCTATACATATATAAAGGGCGACAAGTATGAAATGTGCGACGAATATGGAACATCGCGACATTTATTGCATACAGTTTCGATCATCTGCTAATTTTGCATTAAATCAGTTAGATGATGAAATTCGATTTTTCATGAAAATCGCATATCTATGGTGCATGTCGTCAAAGAGAAAAATTATCATGTTTTCTATATTTATCAAATGAGTTTTATTTAAAATCTGTTTGATAGATTTCACAGCTCAATGGAGACATTTTTACCCTTCATCCATTTTTTATACTTAAATATATCGTGAGATATTTGTTTTATAGTTCACAAGCAACATGAAAGCTGAATTCATATATTCAATATTTAATATTTAAATGGAGTTTTCCAATACAAATGTATTCGTGAACATATAATATTTAAGCGAAGTATATTTTAACTTCACAAATTTATTTTAAGCGTTAGGTATCGTGAGTTTCAAAGTATTTTTATAGAATTTCAGCATTCTTAATACACAACGATAAATTTCGCAGTGAAACTTAAGTCTCAGACAACAAACTATTATACTTACTTGTATATACCCGAGAACAAAACATTGTATCTCATCCAAACTACTCGACAATTGAGTATATCTACAATAAGCTGAGTTTTATAGCTTTCACAACAACTTTTCATATTCAAAATCTTTAACTTGTTCACTCGATTATATTACATACATATATATTAAATATATTTACATCGAACAATCGATCAAAAAATATTTGTCTTACTTTCAACTTTAAAAAAATACATGAATATTAAATGTACACTAATGGCCACGAAAAGTTAAAACCCGCAAAATCAGCAAATTCTGATAAACATAGAAGGAAAAAAAATCAATAATAATGAAAATTTAGCACCTTTTGTTAACATTTTTGTTTCTCAATTATTGACGATTTTAATGAAGTTTCATATTTTTTCAAAAAGGAAACTCTTACACGTTTCCAATTTTTTTGTAAACTGTATCTGAAGATTTTTTATAACAAATTTAATATAGTTATTTGAGTCTCTGATGAAATTATGATATAAAAACTTTCTTTGTGTGCTCACAATAACCATGCGAAACAATAAACTATTACGAATTCTATGAAAAACATACAATACATTTTTATTTATACAAAAGAAAAGATTCAAAATTACATTTCGATTCGTATAAAAAACGAGATAAAAAAAAAACACCCTGTATTCAGCGTACGAAAGAAAAACGAGCGCTTCATTCCTGCGAAACGAACCAAAAACTGAACTCTAGAATTTCGTACGTGTGCGTAGCTGAAATTTGAAAACGTCTGAAAAAAAAAACACCGAGCACATACGAAACTCGAGAAAAGAACGAGAAAACGTAGCCGCTTGCAAAATTTATACAGTTGTTATGGCGACGTTCATTTTTTACGTCTCTTTCCGAATGGAGACGTCGAAAAAAATATACATCGGTCGCACACGCTTCGGGCTTTATATCATAAATCATGAATTTTCATTCGAAAATTACGTACGTGAAAAAAAAACAATTATTTATTCCCAGTCTCCTTCCATTCGCGTGTGTGTAATAAGTTGATGTTCGCCGATCAATGTTTTAAAAAAGTGATATTGAATACGGCTATACGTATGTATATCGTGAATTTTCATTAGAAAATTACGTACGTGAAAAAAAAACAATTACTTATTCCCAGTCTCCTTCCATTCGTGAGTGTTTAATAAGTTGATGTTCGCTGATCAATGTTTTAAAAAAGTGATATTAAATAGGGTTTTTTATCATAAATTATGAATTTTCATTCGAAAATTACGTATGTGAAAAAAAAACAATTATTTATTCCCAGTCTCCTTCCATTCGTGTGTGTGTGTAATGAGCTGCTGTTCACCGATCGAAGTTTGAAAAAAGTGATGTTAAATGATGACTGAATTTCACAAAGGGCACAAGTGAACTTTTTTATCGATATTGAGTTAAGAACAGAAAATGGTACTGTATGACGACTAAATTTCTCAAAGGGCACAAGTGACTTTTTTTATTGATATTGAGTTAAGAAAATGGTTCTATATATGATACAGAACCATTATCTGTACTTAATTTGATTTCGATAAAAAAGGTTACTTGTGCCCTTTGATAAATTCAGTCGTCAAATAGTTTTTTATCATTTATTGAATAATAATCGAAACGTATTATTTTACTGTGGCTTTGTGGATTTGTTTTAATGCGATATCAATTCACTTTTTATCAAAACAATACTGCGTATCAATTAAATTAATCAACAAAAAATGTAACAAAAATATCCAATATTTTATAAAATATTCATTCGATGTTTTATTCACGTTGAAACCACTGATAACAAAACAAAATGTTGTCTAGAAACATTCACCACGAACACGTATTTTTTATGAATACTGTTTTTTCATTTGTGTACACTTACACAATCTAGTACCAAAGTACACATCACTTTATTTGCATTTAATACATTACATAATATAATAAGAAACAGATACATATATATAGTCAATGTGTTTATAAATACTGAATTATTTACAGACGGTTCGACTACAATTAGTGGGTTATTTACAGTCGATTGTTTTGAACGTGCACACGTGCTTGGGATTAATTTGTCTGTTTTGTCAGATTATTTTCACACGTTGGTATGTTGTAGGATTATTATGTTTTTTAAAGTTCGACAGATTTATATTTTTCCTATAGGAAAGAAGTAAAACCATTTTCCGAATAATATTTATATTTTTAATATATCGAAAAATTAAATTTTCACATAAAATACGTATCTTTGGTTGTTTTTAATAAATAAATGTTAACAATCTTGGCTATTTATATTCCTTGAATTGAATGATAGTTTCTATATTAGGCATTATTTTGAAAAGCGGTTTACTGTATGCAAAGAAATCTGAATAGATTTTCGGAGAAGTGTTTTCAATCGGCTAAAAATGATGAAGCATTCTTAGAAAAACAATTAATTAACTGTGGTACGTATGTTCTTGTACATGCATTATATAAATTCGTTTTTGATTACATAATGAAAACGTAACATAAACATATTGCATATGATTCAAATAATTATTAAAAATTAAAATCAATTCGAATTAAAGCGTAAAACATTCACTTAAATTAATGCATTAAGCAAAAATTGAGTACGAACAACAAAAATCCACTTTCCAACCAATTTTAATTTAAAAACGAATTCACTTGAGTACAAATAATTAATTCATACCAATTTTAAACAAAAAAATAATCATTTAATCGAATCACTCAGAACACCTGACTCGTACAGAATTTCGAACTCGAACTGTAAATTTTTCGCCTCAAGCCATTTCCACATCGAATATGTATTTATACACAGGCAAAATTATACAAGCTTTGACGGACGTAACATCAAAGTTTTGATAGTGCGTGTTTAGAGACCCTGCTATGGATTAGCGATGTGTTTGAAGTCAAAAGGTCACGCCTTCGGATAATTTTGTTGCAGAAACTAAACAAGGGATGGGACGGGTTATAAGAGTTTCCCTCGTCTGAAACTTCAGTACAAACTTTCATACTTGTTGGCGAAAGATCTAGCCGCTGGGATTCTCGTCTTAATTTGTAAGCAAGGTAATCTTCCGATGCTATCCCTCTAGATTAGTCCCGAGGGACCGAAACGTAAACAAGCCCTTTATCGGTCTGCCAAATTGGAATCGAAAGGGTCGCTCATTTTTGTATTGGCGCTGGGTGCATTTGAGATTTGCACCGTTTTGCACCTTTTTTCATACCAAATAGTGTAAGAGGTTAGTCTCTGATTTGTCGAATATGAAGTTCAGAAATGCTCGGGAATATTATATGTCGACGAAATAGGTCAAAGGGTTTAATATTTTTTTTTTTCTACCAACACTACAGTAACAAGTACAGAAATAATTTCCATATACATACATAAATTCATGTTTTTGATGATAAATAATATGAAATTTTGAACTTATGCTGAGATATATGTATTATCATATCACTTATCCCTCTCCTAAAACATTAATACAGGTCATGCTCAACTTTGAGAGCATTTTTCGTAAAATCGCTTAATCCTCTTGGTTTATTTTGTCGTCACGTGATATGTAAATATCGTATTTTTCGAAAAAAAATCTCGTACTAATTTTTTTTTTAAATCGATCTAAATACCATGATTTATTTTACGAGAAACACCACATTCGAAAACTTCCAATCTTCTCGCAAAACACAAACGAATCATCGAACAAAAAAAATCCACGTGAAAGAATCAACAACGCGAATCGAACAAACTCCATAGATAACGCACTTTAAAACGAGGTAAAAATAAACACACTCGGATCAACGTTTATTCCGCTTTGATTCTGACGAAAGCACTGGCGACATTCTCGGTGCTTTTAATAAAAAGAGAAACCCCCTTAACGTTTCGGGCCGAAGCCTCGCTCTTCGCTTTCAGCGAAGATCGTATCAGGGCGAGATTTTATTTTCATTACGCGCCGAAACAATGAAATTAACCGTGGAAGAGGAGATACGATGAAGTTTAAATCTCGCGCGCGTATAATTATCATAAATTTGATCAACTTATCTGGGCCTTTGCATATTGTGAAATCTGGATGAAAGCGACGGTTTTTTTTCGCTCATTGTTTTATGTATTCGAATCCGGTTCAATAGTCTCGGCGACCTACATTTTCCGAAGCTTTTTTGAATTCCTTCGTTTTTACCTGATCCGAAAAAAATGTCGAAATTCGTTCGCTTGTACATATTTTTCGGTAATTTTGAAATAATCTGAGGTTTTTGCATAATTATTTCTAGAAAATTCATTACTTAAATGTATATTACTTAAAAAGTTTGACGAAATTGTCAGATTGAATAGAATGCTCTTTTTATCGTGTTGATCAAATATTAAATCGTTTATATAGTAATATAAGTCGTTTAAAATGCAAATTATTTCTTTAAATATTATTATTACAGTTTTCACATTGAACGAGATTATTTCTATTAAAATTTGTATTTTTGATTAAATTTTTATTTTTATATTGTACTTCGAAAGTTTTTATACATACGTTAAAATAATTAAATGTACACGTGTATGGAATATTAAGAGATATTAAGGTACTTATGAGTGAAAAAAAATATAATCTTTCAACAATGAATTATTCCTTGAATTTTCATAATAATATGTATATTTTTTTATTCGTGGAAAAATTCAATTATATTAAATCAGCGATTAGAGATTAAACATTTGCATACAAATTTTACAGGCTACTGATTTTAGTTGTAAACAATTCGAAAAAAAATCAATTAATAAACGGTTGTTAGTTCTTCGAGTTAATTTCATGGAAATAACGTCATCGTTTTTTTTTTTTCAATTAAATAAATTGAGCGATGTATTTTAATTCAAAATATCTGATAAAAGGTGTTTTAAATGAATAATTAAATTTAACATATACAGAATTACTTCATTTACTTAATTTTAGGAAAACTAGATGAATTTTCATACATTGGCTGGATTATATGTATGCATTTACCTTAATAATATATTGAATACAGACTATAAAATCTTCCAACTACAAATTGTCAAAAATCGACATAAGTGAAGAAAGACTGAGATGAGAGTGTGATAACGTACGTCTCTTTCTTTCGTCACTCAAGTGAATCATTGACAGTTCACAATTGAAAGACTGCTTGTATACATTTTTTTTCATCGATTTCTTGAACAATCATCCAAACGCAAATGAAAATTACAGACTCTTTCGATTTATTATTAAAAGATCCCAACTGAAAAGTGCGTCTGTGAGCATTCGACGACATAAATCTATTATACATTACAAACAGTGAAAAAAATAAGAGAACACATAACCGGGTCCAGAATAAATAAAAATGAACGCTTTATTTCGGCAATAACGCTTTCCCCGAAGTAAGCCTAACAAATTGTGCGGCGGAATTTTTCGCGCTCCGGCGCAATTTTATTAATACGAGAAAATCATTTTTGTGAAAAACGCGGTTTTATTCAAAGAACGACGCATTACACAATGAATATTTATTGCTTGTTTAAGCGCACAAAAGCGGCACACGTGAGGCGCGCGGCTTCAACGCTCGCCGTTGCGTTGCTCTCGTTCAATGCGGTCGCAATTGAAAAGGGCGCAAAAAAAAATGCAGGTGCATATTTATTCGTGTGTGTTTGAACTGTGGATGTGTTTTTGTTTATATAATTGAAAATTAATATGCGTATGTAGTTTCAGGCTTATTGATGGCTTATATTTTCGCAATGAAACTTTTCAGAATTGTGTGCACTTTTGAAAATATGCTTCATTAAGTTTTAATTAAAAACTATTTATAAATTAAGTGTAAGTGACGAGATAAAATATTTGTGAAGACGGAAAATATGATTCCCAGTAATTCTTCAATTATCGCTGTTTCGGAATATTTGCTAGATACACTAACAAAATAACGTTTTTCATGAAACTTTTCACATATTTTGTTCAACGTACAACGGTATTATTATTGTTGTTTTTGCCTTTATCATTTTTACAATACATATCTACGAGTATGTCAAAATATTTCATATAAAACATTATTCTGTTTAACAAATATTTCAAACTGAAATCTGTTTTGTAAAACTTTGTGATGAAAGTGAATTTTGATTCTATGTCCCTCTCATGTATAATATAAATAATTTTATTATCGCTACTACACGTAATATAACGACGCGACAAAAAACGTGTCTTTATTTAGCTTAATTGTTCGCGCGAACATAACTTTTAAATTCGTTTTGTATTGTTTTCAGCATTTTTCATTCTTGCCTAGCGAAAAATGAAAACAAATGAAAAAGACTTTTCAAAATAAGCGCACACAATACGTCCGAACGGATGCTGCAAAGTAATGCAATAATACAAACATAACACATACCTATAATGATACTTATAATTTCAAACTTAAAAATTAAATTTTATTCGAAATTAAACAAAAAAAAATCTTAACAGTACATTTTCATAGCTCTGTATAATTCTCGATTAGAATTATTTAATCGATTCGAACAATCTTTTCTTTATTTTAAGCCTTGGCGAACTTACTAAGTAAAGAGTTCTCTAGACTAGAACGATCGAGTTTGTTTTTAGCATTTTTACGTTTTCCGAAGTCGTCCACTCATCCGCCTTTAAGCAGCTTGTTGTGCCCCCAGAACTTCTTGTTATGGTAATCCACCTTCAGCGAGTTTTCCATATTTATGATAATGAGGTCCTCTCGGGGCCCGGCACTAGTAAAGAGTACGTAAAATACGCAAAAATATACAAGAAATCTTATATATGTGTGAAGCGAGTAGTAATTCAACGAGCGTATGTCGAAAATGCTCGGCGAAAAATTCAGTTGCGATTCGAAGTCCGAAGTCGATATTTGGGTGAAAAAATAATTTATACAATTTTAAATAGTCTTGTTATTTACGAACTGTTCGAATATAACAAGGTGCGCACAGTGCTAGCCATCGGCGAGTACACACACCCTTAACTTCTCCATAATGAACTTAATGAAGTTGGACGGGACGAACTTCGTATTTAATTTCAGAGAATCTGGAAGACTTCCAGCACCTCGTCTTGATTTGATGTCGTTTAACTGAGAAGAAATTAGAGCATGATTTGCGAACTTTCCGCTTTTAAAACGCAAAAGTATTCAACGAAGTCTTTTATACGTTTTTTTTTTTCGTTCAAAAAGTTTAAACGAGTCCTACGTGCGCGTTCTCAATGCCAAACTATTTTGACAAATTACTTTTGATTATATCTCAACAAATTAGTGATTTAGAATGAATCTACTTAATTCTTACTCGTTTATTGTTAGAGTTATGGCTGTGTTCTTGCAGATTCCGAGTTTTAAAGTTAAATGTAAGATAGATAGAAATGTTCCTATCTAGCAAATAATATCTATATATTAACACCTAGATAATTTTTTATATGAATATACATTCACCATAGATATGGAATTTTCATGGAAAATCGAATTTTCAGCATAAGGTTATTGATCAACGTACCCACTAATTGTCTCAAAAGAGAGTTCACTAAATTTTCAATTTTAACTGCACTCATTCTCAAATTAAACTAATTTTTAACGTATTATAAAACTGAGTATCTAAATCAACTAAATTGAATTGTTTGTGACTTGTAAGAACGCATCGAAATAGGTCAAGGGTATCATCTGACATGACAGAGATCCCAGAAAAAACGCACTCGAAATTGAACGTGTTGGACCCACATTTCATACGACGACTGATAAGACCAAAGGTCACAAGTGAAATTTTTGACATTATTGATTTATGTACAGGAATTTATTTTATATGTGCTTATATATTTGGTGGCAAAAAGATATAAACAAATTTGCAACGTGTGCCGAGATACATCATCAAATCATTCGACCTCCTCCTTGACTACATGCCCCACTTAGTCCGTGCTTTTTTCGAAATCACTAATACCCTTCGGCCTTTTCTGTCATCGTATGTATTATGGAATCTCCAAACAGCAATCGCATCAAGAACGGCGAAGAAACTGCCATCGAAATTGGATTAATCGCATATGGAATATGTAAAATCGGGCATGGTGGGATTCGGGTCGAAAGCGGTTGCGGCCACAAATGTTGAAATGATTATTCGGAGGGCGGAATTGAATTGAATTACGAACAGATGTGTAGAGTTCGAGTCAAGTATGCAAATTGGACGATTCGCGGGGGGTTATTGTGTGTAGTTGCAATTTTGGCCGACGAACAATGGCTCGTTGGGACACTGTGCCGGGCTAATTCGATGGCCGCATAAAAAGAACCGCCTGTAATCGGTGGACTTTGTGGTTAATGGTGTCATATATTTTTCAATGGAGATTCAGAGATAAGATCGATTGATTTTTTGTAACAAATACACTGTACATTCTAAAAATCATTTTCGAAAAAGAACTACCGAAAATGTGTGTATGAAAAGTCAAAATTTTTCAGAGTGGTTTTGATGAGCATCTATTGGGATGATTCTCGGGGCTTTGGGATGATTCTCATTTTAAGCAGTCGCTTTAATAGCTACAATTATATCATAATGGTATCTTTTGACACCGTTTTTCAGCAGAGGAAATGAAATATTGGCCTTTGTTCGATATGTAACAGTTTGGTGTTTGAAAGTCGATGGCAATTATACGAGTCAAAAGTTTAGGAACTACTTGTTTAAATCGTAATGATTCCGATTCTATCCACACTCGAATCAGATTAATTTTTAAGTATCTATTGTAAAGTTGAAAATATGCATAAACTAACATAAACTTGTTGCGATTGGTAGGATTGTAGCATTTTATAACAATCCGAATACACCGTGTATTTATTACGTAGTAATTAATAAAAACAGAACGTTCACTTCCGTATCATAGAATATGAAGCGGAAAATTGCTTTCAATGAAAATTCCTATAATTTTTAAATATTTTCCAGAATATTAATTAACAATTCCTTGAATTGTTTCCGATCATCGTGCTGAATGAACCACTCGCGTTTCTCACACTTAAACACGTTCCGCGCGTAATGTGAATTTTCCCACCGAAAGCCATATATTTTTTTATACATTTTCCGAACTCATCTACCGCCCGGCAGTATTTCGAAATTCCGCAAACGACTACCAAACGTATCACATTTCAACGTATTCGTCTATCACAAACGCTTCTATATAACTCCCGAACGATTTTCCCAGAAATTTTCTACCAACGAGCGAATTTCACGATCGACACTTAACGACCGTTCTTTCCCTAGCACATAAACACAAACGAATATATACATATACGTATATATCGAGCACAGCCCTGGCTTTTCTTTTTTTTTTCGGTAGTTTTCTGGGGAAAATCCCCAGCTTCGGGCGTACTCGTCGAACTAAAGCAATTGCAGTTTCCCGCCAAAAGTGCGATTTTATCACGGCCGTATTATCCTATCCCATACGTTACGCACCAATAAAAGCGACTCCTGAAAAATGGACGTCCGTTTCGTGAGCCTTTGCTACTTGTTACTGTAAAAACGTGAACGGCCTTCATAAAGCGCACTGTATTGTCGTGTGTCTTCTAAGGATATGCCTAGAGACAAATTCGATAAACAATGTGGTCAATGTGAAAAAAATTCGATACAATATCCTTTTTTATAGTTTCAGTGTCATGCGTGAATTTTCACTGCAAATATTCTCATATGTTTAGAATCATTATTGTTTTGGTATGGAATATGTGTGTATGTCCGAAATATTGACAGTAATGTAATTGAAAAATTGATACAATCGATCGAACGTCTAGTTCGGTTTACAAACAATATAAATAAAATGGGCGAAAATGTATACCCAGAACCATACACAGATAAAGTAGTATTTCTAACTCATAATTATTGAATAGGGGTAATTATCGTTATCAACCCTAAAATTATTGAGGTTCATGAAAAAATGGCAATAAAATCGACTATAGAGCGTATCTCACCATACGTTGGGTGATGAAATTCGATTTTCTCAAAAATTCGATTTGAAAATCTCATTTCTATGATGGATATGATTATAGAAAAAAATCATTAGACTACCAAACTCTAACGATTGAGATCGATCGAAACACTTAAACTCATCTTCCTTTATTTTTATAACTTTTTTCCTTTTCTTTATGTATCAGAAACAATTATAAATACAAATGTGAAAGAGAAAAACACACATATCATCAAATTAATCACACAAAAAACCAATAAACCATGAGTTGGGTACTGAACAAAATAACTCCAATCTCACAACAGAAAATGCATACAATCCTAAAAATCCACAAATTCAAACCCGAACAGTTGAAAAAAGCAAACGCATCGATTTGCGTGACGTAATCCCGGGATTTACGACGCCCGAGCTCTGCGGGACGCGTCCCGGGATGCAGATACGTGTCCCGGGACACGCGGGACGCTATCGAAAGTTGGGTTAGACTTGGCTCCGAGCTAAGGACGAAGATTGCACTCGAAACGATCCTTCGTCCGTCGAGATTCTTCTTTTCGATTTGTTCGTGCACAGTTGTAAAACGAGAGCTGATAGTTGTGCGATCGACGCTTTCTGTTGTTATGGAGGTGTGGTCGTATTTCTTATCGCTTTGGTTTTGTGGTGAGATTTATTGCAAATATATGTTTTGTGAAAAAAATTACTTTATAAATCGAAGAAATATTTTGGGTCTTTCATATTTGATCGTCTAACAAAAACACATTGTCGATGTGTAGGCTGGAAGTTGGTTTAGGTCTAGTTAAGTTTGAGTTCAATGTATGAAAAATTATAAAGGACTATGTTGAGTTGGGGTGGAAATTGGGACAGGCTAGGATATTGATGAGCATAAAATTAGAAAGTGACTAACTTTTCGACCCGAGAAGTTTATCGAGTTGTAGAAATCTTAAGTTTGACTTTTATTTATTTATATGTGTCAACATCAAAGGATGTATAAAAATAGAAAGGCTCTACATATTCTTACCTTTATATATAATAAAACATCATTATGTATTTTCAGAAGTTATTATTTATTCATATGCAGGTAAAAAAGCAACAAAAGTATTCTAGAAACGTAAAAATGTTGTTTCTCTTATAAAATTTTCGATATTACATGAATACATTATTTATTTCTTATAAGACTGAAAATTAGACGAAAACTTTCAGTATTTAATTTGTAGTATTTTACATCGAGTCCAAATAGATGAAATCGTTAGATTGAAAAATTTCAAACACAATGTTACAATGCATCGTCAATGTATCATCACTATATCATCAGGCTTTCCTAAAATCATATAAATCAAGCAATCCCGAATATGTTGACTATATTTTTCGACATCGAACAATTTAAACCCTTTTATTAGACATTTCGAACTACAAAAAATGCGAAATATATCAACTCATCCAACTTTAGGTTTCCTTGTCCAACCATATATCCAAGTAATAGTTGTTAACCTTACATTATTTTCATTTCCAGTAAATTTCAAATCCATCCAACGATCAAATCCAGGTCGATATCACGTTTCAGCCGAACACAGCAATTAAATCTCGCTTCGAAGGACCTGAAGGATCCGACTCCTTTCCACGAGCTCGGTCCGAGTCACGTTCAATAGTTTCTAGTTTAAACTGCGGACGACGCGGCCCCCATTATAAACGCATCAAAAACAGCTTATATCCAGAAGCCACTTTGCTTTTTGTTCACGGACCTCGTCCTCCTCCTCTTCGGTGTATCCCGGAAGCTTGGAAATTTTAATTCTTGCCCGGGATTTACATATCGGGGCAGTTCGGTTCGTGGAACTGGGACGGGAGGCTCGTATTATACGCTTCTGATTGTTTGCTGTGTAAATTTGCTGAAGTGGAAGTTTTTTATTCTGTATTTGATTTTTTTCAAAGGTGCAGCATGTTTGAAAATTCTAGAAGGGTTCGTGTTGAATTTTAGTCGCTGAAGTTGAGTGAGGTGCACGTTGTGCGCTTTGGATGCGTTCATTCGTTTGGTTTCGAAAGTGGCTTCGGTATCTTTATTGATACATATTATTAGATTGTTTAATAACTTCTCAATATTTCTCTCACTATAATAGCTATTTAATCTTGAATATAACTTTTTAGCAGTTAGGTTTACAAATGGTGCACTTTATCCCTTTACTTCTATGATTCTAATTTGATATTCACATCTGATCCGACATTTCTTTTTATTCGTTTAATCAAAAAATATATATAATTAATACAATAAACTGAAAGTGTATTCAAATCGAATGACAAAATATTATTATTGCGCGAAATCGACGAAAACTCTCCTTAGTCCGAAAGGCTCATCTTACACGGCAATTTCACATATCTATAATATAAAGAACCTTACACGATATGTGTAGCGAAAGAAACGTAAACACGTTCCGATAGTAACAGTTGAGTTTCATACGAAACGAAACAAAAGTCGCACAATATTCATGTCGGTGAATTCAGAAAATTTATGTACCGAACCGATGCCGTAATACGTCGGATTAAATATAGCGAAAAATTGCTTTCGCGTACGAGAAAGATCGACACGGGTCTTCGTACATATGTATTATACAATATTATTATATTATACATTGTCTTCTGAAAATGTATACGAAAATTTTATATAAGCCGAGGCTCATCTTATTGTTTGTGCCCGCTCGTAAAAGTAAAGGATTATATGTGAAAGTAGGTAATGGCATGGAAAAAAGGCCCCTTTCGAAGTATCAGATTCCACTCAGAATAAGCTGAAACAAAACAGAGACGACTCGGTGTGCCGAAAATATCGTCACGTTGCGCAATTCGATTATGCAAAAATATACAATTTTGCAAAGAATCGATGAGTTGGGCTGTTTTTTTTCCCCCGCGTAATTCGCCGATGGATGTGTTCTGAGTATGGATTAAAATGCGATTTTTTAATGTGAAGTTTAATCCGTTTGTTATTCTATGGAATTGTGATACGTCATATGATTCATGAAATTAAAATAATTATTTTCGTTTTATTAAGTAAGTGTTAATTCTCATATTTTCAGTAGTTGCATACACTTATATAATATATGTAGATACATACAAGCATATTTTAAAATTCGTTGTATCCATATGAATGTAAATCTTTCATGATATGTAAATCTAAAATTAAGATAATATTTAATAACTTCGCATACATGAATGTACGTATAAAATAATAAGATATTGATTTTTAATATTGTTTCGCTTCAAAATATGATTATTATTAAATAATTCTTTAAAACTAACAAGTTTTGAAAATTTATCAAAAGACGATCTGGTGTGGATTTCAATTTTTTGGTAATTATCGGTAAATTACCGATAAATTGTACCGTTTTCATTTTACATTGTATCTTCTCAAATATCAAATATATTCTATGAAAATGATCCAATTACATTTAAATTACTTATTATCACTGTTTGTTATATTTGTCAATAACATTTGTATTTTGTTCTGCTATATAATTGTAAGATAACGTTGATAGTAATTCCTCTGATAGATTTTTATAACATTCTACCATCGTTTCCCTGGTTTTCATCATCACAGAATCAACATCATCCATTGTTAACCCTTTAGTATCAATGGGATCCAAACACGATATTATCACTCGACCTATGAAATGAATTATTAATTAAATTAATATTTACTTCTTTTAAAAAAATAAATAATCAAAACCTTTTTTCATAATCTTCTTTTCATAATTATAATTTAAATATGGTGAAAAAACTACAGGTATTATAGGAACCTGAGCCTTGATTGCCATTATGAAAGCTCCCCTTTTGAATGAGAAAATTCCTTGATTTAATCTTCGCGTACCTTCAGCGAAAAACCATATTTTCGTCTTAAAAAATAAAAATTTAAATTATAATACTCAATCTATTCTCATATTATTTAATACCCTCTTGATTGATCAAAATTAAATAAGTTATATTTTTTTTAACTTCTTTCACACACCTATCTGTGTTATGTGCATATATATGTACATACATATATATGTGTTATATACATACATATTATTTTAAAAATATGTAGGTTAACTTATTATTAAATATGTACATAAATAAATTACTGAAAAATAATATTTAGAACTTACTTTATTTTCTATCATAAGTTTAGTTGCATCTTTCAATTGCGATATAGAAGATTTTGGTTTATTCTTATCGACGAAATATACTCCACATAAATAAAGCACAAGTCCTAAGGGCCAAAAATAAAATATTTCTTTTCTTGCAATAAATGTAACTTTTCCAAGTAAATGTCTAATTTTAAATATTCCTATAGAAATGGAAATGAACATATTTTCATACTTGTCCGAAAATATTATAATACAATTTAGTTCTCTAAACATCAAAAATACATACCAATATTATCGAGAATTGTTTGATGATTAGCCACTATAACACATGATTTTTCTTCAGATAATATATCTGAACCTCTATACACAAACTCTAAACTAAGAATATCAGCCACGTATCTTAAAAATAACGATAGATATCTGAAAAATCGTTTTCAAATCATAAACATCATTAAAGCAAAGATATGTGTATGAATTTACCTATAATATACGTGATAATTATGAAAACAGAATGAATGTTTAATAATACATATATAATATGATATATAAAACTTTAACTTTCAAATAAAATCGTTTATATTAAAATGGAAAAAAAAGTCAAGGCATACAAATGCATCGATAACTTACTTAGAATTTACAACGTTTCTTGGTTTATGTATTACGAAACACAAAGTCAATATTAACGATACACAAAACGTATATAAAATATTAATTGTTAATTTAAAATAATAATTCACATGAGGTATATTATCATAAAATATTATTTTTAAAAAATAGAACAT
Source organism: Cheumatopsyche charites (assembly GCA_024721215.1). Taxonomy (NCBI): domain Eukaryota; kingdom Metazoa; phylum Arthropoda; class Insecta; order Trichoptera; family Hydropsychidae; genus Cheumatopsyche; species Cheumatopsyche charites. The sequence goes on from CM045587.1 coordinate 2,598,276, forward strand.
TATTATTAGCAATACTGTGTACAATATTGTATTTGAATTCAGCTCCATATTCATTCAACTTTTAATTTCAATTATTATTATTTTTTTTAATTTGTTTTATTGAAAAAAATAATTTAAAATTAGATGTACATATATTCACAAAACTATACTATTGCACAACTTGACGAGTGCAAGATGTCATCAAAAACTAATTCTTTCTTGACATACACAGAAATATCAAGCTAATATGCGCATATTTATGGAAATTTATGTGAATGTACGAATCTTTTACACATAATTTAAATTAATTTGAAATCACAAAACCCAAACATAAAAACAAGCGATATAAATAAATCAACATCTTTCCAAATGTGCTCATAAAAACCATGAAAATCTGAAACGTTTCACCTTGAAATTATAAGCTATTAAAAAGTCTAAAAAGTATAAACCACTAAATTTATTTTTTGTAACTTAAAAACTAATTAATAAAAATCATTAGAATTATTTTCCCTTGCATTTATTCATTTTTATTTATATAGATAGATAACTAGATGCAGTGAAACCTCGATATACGTACTCAATCCGTTCCAGAAAATAGTACAGAAAGCATTTTTTTCTCGCATTATAATGTTAATCGAATCAATCCGTTCCATGCCCACATTTTTTTTTCATGTCAGGATATTTTACGTATAATGAAACCTTTTTTGCTAGCCAAAATACTATGTATGCTGAGTAGTACGTATGTCGAGGCATATGTATTTCTAGATGTGCGTATGTTGAGGCGTGTATGCGTTTACATATACATACGTGAAAGTGTTCGTATGTTGAAGTGTACGTAAATCGAAGTGTACGTACATAAGTCGAAGTGTACGTAAGTCGAAGTGTGCAACTATATTTTGAAGTGTGCGTATGATCAAAGCGTACGTATATCGAAGCATATGTATATCAAGGTGAGCGTATGTTGAGGTGTACATAAGTCGAGGTGTATGTATATCGAAGCATATTTATATCAAGGTGAGTGTATGTTGAGGTGTACGTAAGTCGAGGTGTGCGTATATGGAGGTGTATGTATATCGAGATGTACGTAAGTTGAGACGTATGTATGTATGTCGAGGCTCCACTGTAATAATATCGTCGACACGACATAGGCTAGAGGAGTTTTCCCGAAGGGAGACGAAGAGTAGGCGAGGTAAAACGACACTCACCACTCGGCGCCGAAAGTGTTGATATAACGAAGGAAAACAATCCGGTCACACAATACCCGGGGTTGAAATTTTCCATCGCCCTCGAGCTCAAACACTGGAGCCTCCTTGGATGACGTGCGTGAAAGCGAACTCCTCGGCCGGAGGGAAAACAAACTCGTTTTTATTTCAGCTCAAAGGGATGAAGCTGTTTAGGTGCGGTTCGGTGTCACTCGAATCGATGTGGACTTAGACGAGAAGTTGAGGATTTTTCTGTTGAACGCGGTTCCCACTCATTCTATAGTATCGTAAGAATGTATTTGTGTATGGGGTCGATAATTAAAATACTTATTATTTATTAAAGAAGCATGTATTAGGTATTTAATTTATATCGACAGTGTGTATAAAATATTGAATAATCCGTACGTATTATTATATGATAGAAAAAATACCACGTGCCGTTTTTTCTTATTACAATCGTTAATAAAAAAATTAACATCAGACTTATAAAATTCATGCAAAATCCTGCAGAAAAAAAAATGATAATCTATACAGATATAGAAATAATTCACAAATTAAAAAAAAAATGGCTCTACGTATAAGATTTCGTTCTATTCACGACGAAGCTAACCTTCGCTTTAACGTCGTAATCACAAGATAATCCACACGCCCCGTAGGTACTAAGGACGAGACGTCAGACCAACTAGTAAAACGGACAAATTATTAAACATTAGACAATGCAAACGCCCCAGAGAGATGTGTCATCCATCCTCCTTTCCTTTATGGAGGGCAATTTCTTTGGTTGTCAACGTCAACCGTGGAAGGCCCAAGAGTGAATTTCCTCACTTCGAGCAGAATCTCCACAGTCGCAACCTCCACATAAATCAGAATATCGTTTGGACACCCTAATGCTTGGTATTTTGTCGTGCTTAGCGAACACAGATATATCTGTGCTTATGTGTATGTGTGTAATATATTATGTCTTATTGTGTGTTTGAACAATTCAAAATATTTTCTTTTTCAAAGTAACCGCCTTGGAAATGTGAACGCCTGTTAAATTAGCGAATAATACTGTACAATTAAAACTAATGATTAATGTATCCTTCTGAAAACCTCATGCAATAATTTTGCTTGTGTAAAAATCGATTTTATACAATTTTAGCACTTGTATGTAATATTTTTTCATTTCGGACAAATTATCAGAACAAGCATTTTCGTTGTAATTTTGTCGTCATTAATGAGTCTATTCTTGTATTTTCTCCACAAATTTTATTTGTAAACTTGGTGATAATTTTATAATTATCAAATGTAGAGTTTAAATGACGCCAGTAGTTTCATCTAGTTTTGCTGGTACTCAACTAGGCCAACCTTACAAGCTGACATAGAGTTAGGGTGCAGTTAAAAGACTGGATGGTGACCTTCCTTCATAATGTGCACTTATTGATTTTTTCTACTAATTTAATGTAGTTATTTAATTATCCCTGAAAAAAAAATCTTTTAATTTGGATCTTTAGAGAAAATAAAATTTCACGATGCCAGTCTCATTCAAGTTACTCGAGACTTTCATGAGTAAAGTTTTCGGCAAATAACTAACGGTTAATAAGAACATCTAAAAATTTGAAAAAAAATATATGAATAGTCTATATTCAAATCCATTTTCTACAAAACACACACACACACATCAAACCAGCATTAATCGCAACGAAACCTCCGAATAAAAGGCGAACACCCCCGAGGCACCGAAAGAATGTTTGTCTATTAAGAGGCTCGGAGGAATAGAAAAAGCCAGATAGAGGCTGGCAACTCGTCAAGTTGTGCAAACATCGTCAAACCGAGCTGTTTGCCCGAGTTCAAAAGGTTAACACGGCTCGTCTTCTATCTCCATCTTTCAGCCGCTGCGTATCTTTCATCGTCAAACATCCTTTGCGAGGTGCTGAAAAATTCTTCCACCTCTCGGCAAACATGCTTTTTCGTACGCGTCCACGATGCTGTGGGTGAAATTGTTTTTGTCGATAACGTCATATCTCTGGATCGTGTCGAATGTAATATGACGACCGACAAGGCCGAGGGGTACAAGTGATTTTGCGCTGATTTCGAGAAAAGTTGACTGCGTACCTATATGTATTAGGAGGAGGTCGACCGATTTGGTGATATTGTCTTTGTCGATAACGTCATATCTCTGGATCGTGTCGAATGTAATATGACGACTGAAAAGGCCAAGGGGTACATTGGCTTTGAAGTGATTTCGAGAAAAGTTGACCGTATGTATTAGGAAGAGGTTGACTGATTTGATGATATATCGAGGCGCACGTTCCGATTCATTTATATCCTTTTGCCACCAAATAAATGAACGTGCATTAAAGCGATTCTTGTACATAACTCAATTTCAGTAAAAATGTCACATGTGCTCCTTGGCCTTTTCGATTATCATATGTTATATGCGTGTCAGATATTTTGTTGAAATTTTCATCTGTGATCATTCTCGCGAATCTCATTTTGTGTGTATATAAGGATATGAATGTCGTTGAAAACAAGACAGATTTTTTTGTCTTATAAGGACACTTTATTTATTAATAAAAATTATTCAAATATCGAGATATACATACATAGCTCATATGTTTTTATACATAGAAACATGCATACGTCTATACATACATACATATGAGTCTTTCATATTCATTATGAACCCCTGCAGTCTATCGATTTTAGTCGTGACGATAATTTAGTGGGCACATTTTTTGTAAAGTTGGAATTTGTAGTTTATTCGCTTCCATATATCACCATAATGATTCAGAACCCAATCTAGCCTAAAATCACTAGACTCTGAATCCAAGAAATCACATCACTTTTAATCGATTTTCTCAACATTTTGCTCAATAGAGTTGACCTCTGAACGGCTCAAAATATAACATTTTTATCGAGACACACCTGTACACACTATTCGCATCAACATCAAATCAACCCCATCGCTGACCCGAAACAAAATCAATCGAAGTCGAAAGCAGCCCTCTTATTTAGCTCTTATTCGAAAACACAAACGAAAATCGGAAAGTTTCCAACTCTTACGTACGTATGTATGTATATAAGGCACTACACGCACGCACATTTCCTCTCCACTACGCCTCGGGATAATTCGTTGTTTTATATTCATGGACACCGAATTCTCCTCGGATTTTCCAGATGAGAATTGCACATTACTTGGGGGATGATCGACCCTCGTACACAATTCGCATGCAAGGCACGTAAGTCGTGTCGCTCAACGTGTAGTTCGTGTGCGATGACACATTGCTTTATTGAATGTTTTACATACTGAATGCGATGGCACTAATTCACTGGAGGAGGCTTTTTTTATTTTCGAAAATTTGAATTGTTCGGTTTTTTTAATTTGTTTGGTTAAAAAAATGATTTATAGCTTATCAATTCGTTATCAAGTCGTTTAGAGCTAGCTGATCGAGTCTATATATTTTCATATTTTGATAAATATAGGATTTAAATGTGAAGTCTTTACTTTGTATGTGTGAAATGTCTTTTCTGAATAATAAATATAAATACTATTAAATGACAACCGAATAAAGAATCAATTGTTTTAGAAGCCATTTTGATTAGTTCTGTACTCTAACTCGAATCGATCACATCTCTAGCTTATTATAAATAAATTTTATGTGTTTATGATTTCGTACAAATTGAATAATGATGGGAGTTTTGAAAAACGCATCGAACACGTTCATCTCAACATCTTGTATAGTGGAATTGGTCATTTTTATCTCTGAACAGATCAAATGACGATTGAAATAAACGATGATTACATTTCATCTTAACTTATCCATTTTTACCATTTAACCATTCAACCTCATATTATTTTCCTATGTCTTTATACAGCACAATTTTCCAAAACGAAACAAAATCAATAGATTTTTTTTATTTCAATCAATTAACATTTATCAATAGTATTTTTCACGTATCGAAATTCAAAAATTTCCCGAATCATAAATAACATTATCCCAATACAAACAATCAAGACAAAACATTAAACAAGAAACCTCACTCCCCGTACAAATCCATCGCGCTTCCAAAACAAAAAATAAAAATCACCAACCCCATTACGCATAAATGCACACGATAACGCAAAAAAATACAAGAATAAAGCAATCTGAAAAAAAAATCTCCATTTCGAACTCGATTTTTTTCCAAACCGCAGCCACAAACGACATCTTTTCCGCGAAGCGCTCTTTCGTCGGGCTATTTTCGGACCTTTTCAGCTGAAAATTCGAGAACTCGCCCGCGAAATAATGCCATACCGCCAGGGCCTATAATAGCGTTCGTGTCTGGCTCATTATTCGTATGTAGTGTGTAGGCAACTTTTCGAATTAAGCGAACGTGACGTGCCACCGAAGAATGTCACACGTGAACGCCCCGCGGCCAAATTTATAACGCACGCGACCTTAAATATCGCATGTTCGCTCATTTCGAATATGTGTGTGTGTGTTTTTTGCGAAAAGAAAAGGTCCCATGAAGGAAAAGTTCGTGGAAAAGTGGAAATCCGTCGAGTTTTCCGGCCGAGAGATTTCGACGTTTCGCCGATTCGTTTGTGCATTTCGAACGTTCGCGATTCACTTTTTCATTTCGCTCGTTGTTTTCTCGATGAATGTAGAACGCAGATGAATATTTTTGATCTTGTGTATGTGATCTATATTATATATATGCTAACACTCGATATTTCGAACGTGTACTGTATCGGTGGAGATGCGCTAACCATTCGGCTATCGTCTTACTCGAGCATGCAATAATTTTTTACGTATATAAGGCGTAAAATCTGTGGTTTGACTTCTGTCCGAGACGTATATTTTTATCATCTAAATATACGTATTTATATCGTACCGGTGATTTTTTGAAAAAAAACATATTTTTAGCAATAAACACACAGCCGCTAGGAGTATTGAAAAATAGAACGTGTTGTAGAAGGGTCGACTGTATTTTTCTTTCGTTTATATAACTCTACGAAAACAACGTGCTGTTAAAATAATATTATTTAAGTCATGAACAAAAGAGGAAAGCGCAAACTAATTCCGTCGCGAAACCGGCAAAGGGAAAAATCACAACTGGAAATATTTCAGAAACACGACCGACCCTTAACTCTGCACACCCTTAAGCGTTGAAACGAGTAGGTTTGTACGAAAACGACGCAAACCACGTGCACTAAACGAACGAAGACCTCGAACACATTCACAACCGTCATATTATTAGAATACGAGGCATGTTCGGAAATTAATTTCCGTTTTGAAATAATAAAAATTAAAAACTTTTTTTTTTCTAAATAATTACATGAAAGCATTTTTTTCAATATTTTATTCAACAAAGTTGTCAAAACTGTTCTGTTAATAGTCGTAGCAATATATTAATAATTCTGTGTCCTTTTCGTGGAAAGTTGCAATCAGTTAAGTCGCTCTTGATACGATTGATATGATTTGGTTAAAAAGTGATTAGAAAAATTATGAAATTATACAATTAATATTGAGAATACTTCATGTAGCATATTTCTACAAATTTTAAAAACTAATTGAAATTAATTTGCGAATAAAATGATATTCAGAAGGATCATCTTTAATAACGACAACTTTTTGTGAGAAAGACGTTTCAAATATAATTTTCCCTTTAATAAATTTGGCTACTAATGTAAAAGCTTATATTTTCGTTACATCTCCTTTAAATTAGATAAATTGAACAATCTCTTAATATTTTTTTTATTAAAAATATCAGTTAAAAGTGCTTAAATTGTTTGATATCAAGCAACATAGTCAACTTACGCCTTACGAAATCTTATACAGTGACGAGAACAAAGCTGTTTGCCTTATATAGAATAACAGTTCAATAAATCTTCTTTCGTATGAAAAAAAAATATCCTAAAACTGAACTTACTCTACAAACACAACTCGCATATCTACGTATAAGTGAAAGAAGAGCTGTGCGTTCGTAGGCTACGCTCACACCTGAAAACCGCCGGCTATGCACCCTCGACTCAGATTGAAATTAATGAGCCGAAGCACGAAGACGCCTCGAATAACATCCCTCCTTACAGAAAACGCGTTATACGGGGGTCGGGTGGTGGTTTTGAACCATGAATGGCTCGAGTGCGAAGGGAAAATGCGTGCTCACTCCATAACGCCATTGTTCGAGAGCCGAGTTAATACCCATTATAAACCGGTGACAAAGTGCACAGTTTAATCGTAAACCCGCCTAGATTGTATTTAAGCTTTTTAATTTTAATGCCGATAAGTATTGTTCATAACGTGCGGAATATTAAATGAATTGTTTATATGGATTATGATATATTAATGAAATGTGACTTCTATTGTGAAAGTAGTGTGAGTAGCGTTTGTGTGGCGTCGAGATGTTTAATGTTTTTGTATTTGACTTAGTCAGGCATATCTTTGAAAACAAACAAAATAATATAGTAGCTCTCATCATTTTACAAAAATTTCAATAATTTAAATATATTATAATAGTTTGCAATCACTAGATCGAATACAATTGAAAAAAAATACTTATTTTTATCTGTTTTCAGACTTATATTAGTATCGTGTATGTGGGAAATATCATTGTATTTCGATTCGACTCAATTTTTCAATTGTATGTTAATATTGTCGGATTCTATAAAGAAAAAAAGAAATGAGACTTCACTTAACATAACTTAACTTATCGAGAAAAAAATCATTTGCTATGGCAGTTTATATTTTCATTTTCTCATACTAATCATACTACTCATACAATAAGATCTTATTTCCTTAGAAACGTATATAGATATTTGTTCATCTCCAAATGGATTCCAACCTGAGAATGGTAAATGGAGTAGTAAAAATTTTTCATCTTAATATGATTTTTAAACAATAGTATAATGATATCTATTAGAGTCGAGTACCAATCTGCCCATTACCTGTCTGAATTCAAACACAAGCATTATGCATTGCAAAAACATTAATAATAAATATCAAGATTAAATACATTTCTTTGAATACCTATTTAATGTAGACGTTTTATATTGATGAATAATCGGGAATCGAATTTTTCCATTCGAACTTTCCAACTCGAAACAGTGAAAACTCGAAAAGGTTTCCCCGGCACTCGGTATGAGTGGCAAGGTGAATGGCGAAGCCGAGCAGGTGAAATTCAATCGAGTTGTTTAAATTTTATCGCAAACAATTGGCCGAGCGAAGTTTCGTTTACGAACTTTGCTTTCATCCCGATAAGTCCCACCCCCGACCCACCCCCCGACCGAAGCACTTATCTGCGGAAAAACTTTCGTTTTGTCGGGAAAATTTAATGCCCGGGCGCGAGCTTTAATGTTTATTGAGAAAATTGAATTTTCTCGAATTCCTCCGCGAACGTGTATGGAAAAACCCCTTTGTTCTTTTTCCGAAGAGATGCTGCCGATCGACGGAATTCGATATTTTCTCTCGCGTGCGCGCGTAATGGCCGACGCGTCACAAAATGGCGTCTTCTCGCCGCGCGAACTTTAATGATTCGTTAAAAAACGTACACGAGCCGGTTTTTTTTCGGGTTTTTTTCGCTCTTCTCTTCGCCGTGTGGCCTCGTTTACTTTTCGGAATATTTATTTTATTCGGGGAGAATGTTGTGGGGGGGCAAAAGCGCAATCTTCGCGCTGAGAATATCGCGCTGCTGAAATACGATTGGTAGTAAAGCGCGATAGCCCCACCTTATTGTATCATATATAAAATTTATCGGTCGGTTTTGTGGTGTAATCAGCGTGCATTCTTCGCCATCGACGGTCATTAAAGGTAATTAGAAAAGTTTGAAATTTCCCCGACGCACACTACGAGTATCCGTAAACACTCTCAAAAATAAAAACGTTCGAATGTACCAAATTGATATATAATGTGAAACAAAATATTATCCATTAATAGCGTTCGTATATAGAAATAAAATACGTTCTTAAAGGTAAAAAATGTGTATTCGCTTTCTGCACAAATTTCGATAATAATTTCTCCAACATTGTTTCTCTCGATCGAATTTCCTTTTTATTTTCTAGAACACGCGACACATTCAATAGTTTCGACCTCGTCTTTTATTTTGCTTTCGACTGTATGTGGTTGGATATTCAAAAAGAAAACATAAGTGACGACTTAAAAAAACTTTTCCATAAATTTCATGCTCATGATTTTCAATCAAATCGAATTCTGCGATGAATTCGAATAACACTCACACATATTCACACATCTATCTCAAACAAATTGCAATCTTGATTGCATTCAAAGTGAAATTTTTCATTGAAATTAAATGAAAATTCAATCAAATCACAAAAATGATGTATACAATTTTCTTCAACTGTTCTAGATCTATTTTATCGATCTTCTAATTAGCGAAATTTACCGATCGTGAGTCGACATCGTTAACGATTCAATACATCAAAACCACAACGTCGTCCAACGGCGCCTGTTAAGCGAAACCCTTAATAGTCGCACTTTTGATTAATCTATCGAACAGACCCATATATCAAATTGCGCGGCGAATTCAGGCCAAACGTTGAGTATTTGCTATATGTACTAGATTTCTGTATATCTGTGCATTAACACATTAACACGCATGCAGTTCGATATATGTATAGCCTAAGTTCGGTATTTATATTCAGTTTTAATCGGTTATAATTGCGATGGGGTTGGGCCTAACTAATCGTGATCAAACTAACTTATCCATTAAGCGACGTCGAACGTGTTGCTTTCGTTGTTGACTTAATTTGAATTTAGCGCGTTTTGTTTGGGTTTAATTTGATCTGAAAATGATGATCGAACGGTTCGTTTTATTAATATTTCAGCTTCTGTAATCTGGCGTTACTCGAGACTGCGAGGTTTAAGTCGATTGTGAATTATTGTGTAGTATTTACAATAAAAACAAAATATCTGTTGAAGCAAATTAAATTACGTTGCGTTTGAAGACCGCGAATAATGTTTGCTATGTTATTGCTACGGCTAAGTTCAAAGTAAAGCTGGCCATTCGCTATTCAATGGATTATTCGATATATCGAGGACTCCTTTATTCGACAGATTGTTCAATCGATTAAATAGTGAACAGCCAGTTAAATAAATCCCGTAGATTACAAAATTTAATAATGCAGAAACCTTTCTCTATGTATTTACAAAAATTATAACGTTTCATAATGAAATTATATTTTTTATAAATATTTATACAGGGTATTTCTACCCAATTATACATAATTATCATAAATTAATGTCTTCAAGAGGCAATAAGGCAAGACTTCAAAGAGTAAGCTAGTGCACATAGGTGTCACTCAATTGTTCGAATTCAATTGAAACATATGAAAGATATAGGTGATGATCATTTGCGGAGCCGTTTTATAAAGCATTAAATTAACACTTTTTTCGAATCAAAGGAATCCAAATATTCGAAAGAAACAAACTAGTCTCCATATCAATTTATCAATTAAAAAAAAAACGACATGTGACTCTCGCCAAGATAGGACTCGAACTCGCTCATCCCAAGTATGCTGAATCGACACGGCATGCACAAACGCTTATACCGCTGCATTATCGGTTAGCTAAGCCGTTAGAGAGCCTATAAATAAATAATTGACCCATTAATATCTAACTGTATAATAGCGCTATTATGTGCGTGTAACGCTCCAAAACTGCGTCGATGTACACAACGAGTTGATCGCTATTTATATAGAAGAGCGAGAAATGTATACGTGTTGTTGAATATAATCGCACGTCGTATATGAAAATATAATAAATTTCGTTTAGCAATAGTAGAACGGCGTTTCCGAGATAATTTCTCTATTGCGCGCGTGCCTCGTTTCAATGAAAGCGTAATGGCTTCCTTTCGCGTGCTCGCACAGGAGGAAAACTCTCATCTGATTTGGTTGCCGACTTTCCACCGATACGATATAACGCAAGGTTGTATAATCAAAACTAGAGCTCGAGTCGGAATGGCTGAATTTTTTCACATTTTGAAAGCAACCGTTAAATTTCTCGGCTTTGGTCTTTTGAAATTTTTTTCGAAAATTTTTTTCATAATTTTTGAAAATCTTAAAATATCTCTTCAGAAAATGAAATTTTTGATATGTGGATGTTTATTATATTCACCACTTTTAAGCCGTCTAACATATTAAACCCCTATGCAAAATTGACATCTAAAAAGTCCGAAATGAAAATACATATTTAAATTCTTAAACTTAGAAAATGATTTTTTTATCCTTAACAGATGTAAAAATCTTAGCTGACAAGTTTTTTCAAATTCATATTTAATTTATTAAACTAAAACACAATGCGCCGCAGGCGAAAATTTTCAGACATTATCCGCAAAAACTTGCGTACGGTGTGCGGGCTATCCTACTAAATCTATGTTAAGTATTTTAAGTTTTTATAACATCATACAGGGTAGAAATATAAACTTATTATTCATTATTGTGTAATATGTAGATGGGTTTTAATTTTAGTAAAATTTAAAAAATACTATATAAAGTAAATGAAATTACAAATTTCAAAACGCCCCCCTAGCCCCCGCCAACGCCCACCATTTTTGTCTGGGCGCCTCAACGCCCCCTCGAGGTCTAAAACGTCCCCTGGGGGGCGCTAACGCCCACTTTGAGAAACACTGATATAGATAGATAGATAGATAGATAATCTATCACGTCGACTATAAACAAACTCAAACGAATTCAAAATTCGAGCCCAAAATTGAATCCTTCGGAGCCTTTTCATTGGAAGTCCGCAGCCCTGTTGTGCGACATAGTCGGTGTACACATTACACATTATAACCCAACATCCAACGGGTCACGAACTGGCAAAAAGCGACCGGCGAACGTGCCGATATCACTATCGTAAACCATTGTTCAAAACACCCCCTGCTGCCCCGGCACGAACTACCCCTGCCATCAGGGGTGCTCAACTTTTTGGCCGGATCGAGATACGGATCCGATTCGATTTGTGGCCGATATGTGTGCACGAGTAGGTGTGCCGCTTGGGTTCGATTTACGCTTGTGTTGAATTCAGCTGCTGCTTACTTTCGATTTACGTTTGTGTTTGGAGTTTATTTCTGGAGTTGTTTGTTGCTAATGAGTCGTAGAATTGAGTGGCTGAATTGTAAATGTGAGGTGTCGATGTATCTGAATATATTTAGAAAGTGATCGGTTTGTTTATAATATCAATGCATGCTTCAGTATGATAATATTATATGATTTGAACATTATATGACGATCGAAAAGGCCAAGGGGTACAAATTACATTTTTGCCGGAACTGAGTTATGTACAAGAATCATTTCTATGTATGCTCATATAAGGGTAAAAACGAATTTGAAACGTGTGCTGAAATATACCATTAAATCACTCGACCTCCTCCTTATATGACGACTGAAAAGGCCAAGGCGTACAAGTGATATTTAGCTTTTATGCACGCTCATTTATTTGGTGGCAAAAGGATATAAACGAATTCGGAACGTGTGCCGAAATATATCATCAAATCACTCGACCTTCTCCTAACACATGTTGTACATGGTCAACTTTGAAAGCGCTTTTCTCGAAATCACCGCAAAGTCACTTGTACCCCTTGGCTTTTTCAGTCGTCATATGACATAGGAGCATGTATCTATATGTATTAGGTGGAGGTCTGGTAATTTGATGATATATCTCGGTACACGTTCCAATTTCGTTCATATCCTTTTGCCACCAATTATATGTGCGTACATAGAAGCGATGTACATAACTCAAATTCGGCAAAAATGACATTTGTACCTCTTGTCTTTTTCAGCCGTCGTATTATATTTGTCTATTTTATGCAATTTTCATTACAGAAGCATATATTATAGTAGATTGCAGTTTAAGTATCTTTATAACAATATACACAGAATAATTAGCGCTTTTTTTGTATTAGATACATTCAATTACAGTTTAACAATAACTTTTCTTTGAAAAAACAAAAAAAAATCGAGTTACATATGGTGTTTACAAAAAAAGAACGGCTTTTAATGATTCGTGTGTTCTTAATTGAATTGATGAATTTGAAAATTATTTTTTTGCATTTAATATCAAATTCGTGTGTATATTTGTGTATTTAAAGTTTAATTTACATACATATTTATGTTAATTTCAAATATTTACTTATTGAAAAAGTTTATTAATATAATTTAAATGATCAATCGTAAGTTAAATAAAATGCTCAATATAAATTATATATAATTGGATATTTACATATTTCTTTTATCGATATAAACGAAATGAAAAATTTAATATTATATTATGCAATATTCAATACAAATACAAACTCAAATAACAAAAGCAATTGAAATAAACGCAAGCAAAATATGAAAAGCAAAATTGCATGCAGAGGATTCACAATAGCTTGTACTTTTCTTTCATTTCCCATATGATGAAAATAATGGAAAAATGCCCAGACATAATATTTCTTCAGTGTTTAGACAAAATTGAAAACGCACGCTTCGCTTCAAATCAACCTACCGTAAATAAAATATACATACATTAAATAATATTTTTTTCAGCTCGTACACGAACGGAAAATCAATAAAAATTCATCGACGAAAAGCAAAAAAATATTTAACAACAAAAAAATGAAAAGATTTATAACCTCTGACCCAATATAACAAAGTGGCACATTCGCTCCGCTCGCAAACGCCAATAAAAATAATTGACCCGCAAACGATATTTACCGCGTTCGATACATTTAGCAAACTCGCATATTTGGAGAAATGAAATTTCGTCATTCTCATTTCACTTTGTTTTCCCTTTTCCCAAATTCGACGGCGTAATTCCATATTTCATGGCCTCCCATGATTTTTTTCCTCGAATCGACGATACCGTCATCTACTGTGTTGTCTCGAAAAAAGTAATTTATTAAGCGATAATTGACAATTTATCGCATCCCTCTCGTTCATAAACGATGTATTATTATACAAAGGAGCTGTGGAAAAAAAATCGAAATGGAGAATCTAATAACTTCGAAACTCGATATTGGACGCTGAAACGAAATTTCAGAGCAACGCGATAACCTCTTTATTCTCCGATATATTAAGGCTTCCCAGTCTACTGTGGTTAAATGTTTGATAACGTCGAAATACCAAAATAAAATTTGAAGTATTGGCATTAGCTTAAATATATTTTCGGTTTATATAAAAATATAAAACTAAATCAAAACAGCCATGAACGATATTTTGATGTGATATCATACTCTAATGTTATCTATGCTCCTTATTAAGGCAGCAACAAAAGTAAAAAAACCTGAAAAATGTGTTTATTATTTTTTGTTCATTATCTTGTTGAAAATATCGATATAATTTATTTCAAATTTTAATATTTTGCAGAATCGAAAAAATTATTAAAAAATTAAGTTACAATATTTGTGTCGAATTTCTTTAATAGGAAACAAAACATTAATATCGAAATTCAAATACATTTATTCGTGTATATTTATATAAACGAATCTGAAACTATTTAAAATCAAAACATTCGAAATTTCGATTCCAATTGACGACTGAATTTCACAAACAGCACAAGTGACTTTTTTTATCGAAATTAAGTTAAGTACAGAACATGGTTTTATATATGATACAAAACCATTTTCTGTACTTAACTCACTTTCGATAAAAAAAGTCACTTATGCCCTTTGTGAAATTTAGTCATCAATTAGTATCTCTTTCAACTAGCATCAAAGGCCGATTTTCCAATCTATATCCTTCCCTCGAACACGGAAACAGTTAAAGGACGTAGTATGAGGATAATGCCTCCGGCTTCTAAAATGACGAGGGTGATGGGGACTTAAACTGAGGAAGTTTGATTAGGACTTGCAATATCGAGTAACAAATATATTTGAATTTACTTCATCTATCTCTATATACTGATATAGATTTAAAAAAAGAGCTGCAAATACATTATTAATATTGATTATTTTCTAAATAACGAAAATAAAATATCTATGATATTGATTCGATTCTATCAAGTTGCATCATATTCAAATATCTATGTAATACTTCCCTGCAACATTTTTTAAACGTCGAACCCTTTCCTCTATATATTTGTTTCGATTTTTAATTCTCATTAGAATTTTTGAAAAAAAATCTTGTTTTAAATTCACTTGTTCATTAAATAAACGTTTTCATGAAAAATGGACAAAAAATGAAAAATTTTTAATTCATGATTTAAAATTGAAAAAACTCGTCTCCTATAACATCTCCCTTTGAATTAAAAACCAGTCCCAACGTTATAGGGATGTTGAATGTACTTGTAAATTTTATTAATATATGAAAATTTGATAGAAATTGTTTATTTTTTGATTTCGGAAAATTCCGATATTTCGAATCATGAACACCGGTATTGTTATCTTTATTTGACTAATTAAACTGAGCGTGCGTTGTCGGAGCTTCGAGATAAAATCTCCAATTTTCACCAAGTTTTCCCAGAATTTCCCGAAAAGTTTTCCTGGAAATTAAGCCGGGTTAGCAGTTGAAATCAAATCCTTCCGATTTTGGGTTTTTGCGATTCCGTTCGAACGTTGTCATATAAAATTAAGCTTATATACAAATTTATATCGATAATATGAATATTTATTGTTCTACATTATAATATAATCTAACTATATAATACTAAATATTTACAATAATTGGACATTTCATAATATTTTATGTGCAAATTAACTTTTTTATAATTAAAAATCTTATGCAGTAGGTACGTTAATTTATCAAATAATTCGTTTAAAAAAATAGTTAACACAATAATATATTTTCATGTATGATTATAAATACAGTTTTCAAATATGAAACATACCTATAAGAAAATTTTATTTCATTGCGTGATACCAAGAAGGGAATCAATCAATTTGTATATTTTTTATATACGTATACGAATAATAGACAATTAAAATAATAAAAATATATAAATAATTTGAATAACATGATATAAATTTTTAATCTGCAAAATCAATACCTACTGAAAATAAATTATTCAACGAACAAAATGATCATTTCAGCGACAGCTTTTGCTAGATTTATAAAATACTACGGAAATTGTATGGAAAATTTTTCATTTCAAATATTCTGATGAAAATATATTCATTTATCATAGATGACTATTACTAAATTCCGAATAATATTGAAAAAAAATATCGCAAAAATTACGAATTTTACATTGAGTTAATTATATTCTTTACTATTAATACGAATAAAACAGTGCTTTTTCCTTTAATTTTTATTAAAAATTATATCATGTATGAAAATATAATCTCGTGATTTAATAAAATAACACATTTCGTGTGAGAATTATTTCATTAATCAAAAAATCTTATCTCTAGCTTTCGTCCATCTATGTTACAGTAATATACTACGATTCCCGCCTTTGAATAGCAGCAGATATTAATATAATTCATGCAATATCACTATTTTCAATAGCACTATCATTCCCGTCTTCGAATACCACTCAAGATAAATCGTAGTATTAAGACTCCCACTTTTGAATAGCAACAGAAGTGAATCATACTCTAACAATTAATGCGACATCATTTTTTCCACCTTTAATTAACACTCTATAAGAACCGTAGCACTACGATTCGCAACCAATTCTACGACCCCACAATTCGGCATATCAAATGTCCCCGATAGCCTCGAGCACTTTCGCATAAACAGTGCATCCATGATAAGGCCTGTGGGGCGGAGCGTCGAAGTCGGGGCTGGCCACGGCCATTCTGAGACGGGGGCGCACCCCCGCGCCGTCCCTGGGCAGGCGGAGGCGCCGCCCCCCGTCCCCGCGTCCTCCGGAGTTGGCCAGGAGCGCCGCCCTCGCAGCCAGCCGCCACCAGAGGCGAGCGCGCGCCCCCGTCGAGGCCGGGGGGCCCTGGTGGTGGCGCAGGCACCCCTCGCACGACCCCGAATCGCACGTCGAACAAGCGCTCGTTCGGGACATCCACGCGTGTGTGGGTGCTGCTATTCGATCCATCTGGAAAAAATATTTGTATATTTTTTGGAATTTCAATATGGCTGAAGAAGCCAAAGGGTACAAGTAACATTTTCGCCGGAGTCGAGTATAGTAATCGCTTCTGTGTATGCTCATATAAGAAGGAATCCAATCATGTACAGGAATCCTTCTATGTATGCTCATATAAGAATATAAACGAATTTAAACGTGTGCTTAAATGTATTATCAAATCACTCGACCTCCACCTTATATGACGACTGAAAAATCCAAAGGGTACAAGTGACATTTTTGCCGGAATCGAGTTATGTACAGGAATCGCTTCTAGGTATGCTCATATAAGAGTATAAACGAATTTGAAACGTGTGCTGAAATATACCATCAAATCACTCGACTTCCTCCTTATATGACGACTGAAAAAGCCAAGGGATACAAGTGACATTTCGCTTCTATGCACGCTCTTTTATTTGGTGGCAAAAGGATATAAACGAATTCGGAACGTGTGCCGAGATATATCATCAAATCTGTCGACTTCCTTCTAATACATGTAGGTACATGATCAACTTTGAATGCGCTTTTCTCGAAATCACCGCAAAGTCACATATTCCCCTTGGCCTTTTCAGTCGTCATATGTACTTGTTGGCTTTTCTGTATATCACCGCAAAGTCACTTAAACCCTTTGGCCTTTTCTGTCGTCATATAATATGAACCGTTCAGAGTCAAATATGAATATGCTTTCAATTATTGCGATAAAAAAAACACTATGAAGAGCTCTCGATATGTCATAATAATACTGTATGTTTTTATTTTTATGAATTCACAATTTTTCATGTTGTTTAACATTCATTTATTGAATTATTTACACCTTCGTGAGTTTGTATTCCAACGATGTAATTAATAATTAAACATTTCAATTATATATCTGAATAAATAATATATTGAACTTAATTGGAATATATTTATTATATATATCGTAATCTTGTTCACCTCGTGTTTGGTGAGTTTTCTTTTTGTTTGTCTCGTCTTTTCTTCGTTTTCAACTTTTTTCTTCACTTGCTGTGGGCGTTTTTGCGGAGGTGCGTTTCCTCCGAACAAACCTCTCGATTCTGCGACGTTTATCATATATTTCGCATTCATCCTAATTAATTCCTAGAATCGAAACAAAGTGTAATATCGCACAAAATTCGTACAAACGGAATAAACATTTCATAATATGAACACGCATAAATATTTATATGATTACCTTGCGTTGAATCAAAGCCAAAAAACATCCTTCCTTTTCATGAATAGATAAATCGGCCAGAGGGGATGGAATCTGTTCTTCGAACAAATCACAATCCGGTACCTGAAAAAAAGATTTTATACATAATTTACGTACTTAAATATATTTTTGATCTAATTTCTAATATTATTAATTATAATATTACAGCAATATGAGCAAATTCTGTATCTGGATCGATCGGTAACGAAGTTGTCGGCGAAGTTATCTGTAATTGTTCCGGAGGCTGAAGAGAGACATTGGATACATTATCTTCATCTTGTTCATATGCTACAGTATTATCAATTGATATTTTCCTTTCTTCGATAATATCACTAATAGTCACTCCATGTTCTAATTTTTTCAACGATTTTATATCATTTTCCACTTCTTTGATCTCTCTTTCGGCGTCTCTCGGTGATACGTTTTCATAATCTTCTGGTATTTCTGCGCTTAGCTCTTCTAATTCAGCATCGATTTCGTTTTTAGAATCGTCAGTTTCCATCTAAAAAAAAATTGCAAAATATCAACAAATTTTATATTTTAGATACTATTTCGAACTTATTTTGATATTGTATTTACAGCTTGAGATTGACCAGCACATTTTGGAGTTCTCGGAATAGCTTCTCTTGCTCTTTGCCGTCGCAATGCGTGTAATTCTCTAGCTGCTCTATTAGCTTCTGAAATCGCTCTTCTTACCATATCTTCATTTTCGGCAGACAATGCACTATGAGTTTCATACAAAATCATCTGTACCTTAAAACGTAACTTACATTACAAAACAATATTATATTTGACAACAAAATAGGCTAAGGATCAAGTGACATTTTTCGTCGAAATCGAGTTACGTAAGTGCGGAAATTGTTTCTATACAAGTTCATGTATTTGAAAAGAATATAAAACGATTTCGCAAGCTTTACTGAAATATATCATCAAATCGCTTATTATTTTCCCAATACACCCACAACTAACGCGTATTTCTCATGTCACTAAACCCCCTTATTATATTTCATCGTCATTTATACTCCAGTACGTAAACAAAAATTACTTCAGGCTTCGACATGCACAGCCTCAACGTCTTCTTTTGATCTTCCAAAATTTTCATAACCCTATTCTTCCCGTCCAAACTGATCTCCGACTCGGTCAAAACCTGCAACAAATCTCTCAAATTTTACATTTTGACGAAACTATATACATTCGCAAAATATATTCGAACCTCGAGCATTCCCAAATCCCCTCCGCGGCTGCATACTAAATCAATAGGATCTCCCACAGCTGAATAAGAATTAGGAGGAGCAGCCAATGCAGCAACGACTCCGGACCAAAACGTTCCACCAGCCTCTTCGGCTCTTTCTGCGAACACTCTGGTGTTTGTTGCCCCGAGAGCTTTCAGAAAGCCTTCGTATTCCGTTTTCCTGAAGCATTTTTAAAAATTTACATGAGCATCGCACACAAACCTTGGCATTTCACTCACGTTTTAAAATCTCGACCTGTCTCCGGCTCCGAATATTAACAAATGACCCTGTTCTGTGCCCCAGTCCCGTAACTGAGATGCTAAATAACCAGCAGCTTTCGGAGATGTCCCATGAGTTTGTACGATGTCTCCATGTAGTTGGGCGTTGCGTAAGGCTCGACATAAAGCTGCTGCTCCTAAGCAAAATTCCCTTTCCTACAAAAATAATATCATATTTTTTACATCCAATAGAACTAATCTTCAATATATTGAATTTACCTGTAGTACGATTATATTTTCCGACAATAAAGTGCTCGTTATTAATTCAGAACGTACGGCAGGTCTCAGCGATATAAACTTGGGACAAACTCGATCGAATCTAAATTGATTCGGACCCAATTGTTTGGACGTCGAATAGCTATAACCCATCTCGTTTAACCTTTGCACTAATTCTGATATACTCCTGTTTCGAAACGTACACTCAGTTTGAAAGAATGAAATATTTATGAAGTAGTTAATGTGTTTCGGTACCTGGATTTGAAAACATTTACCCAACCAGTGACAACTTCACGATGTAACGATGCCGATACGCGTTCGTCTCTCAAATGAGGGGGAAGCAACTCAGACAAGCTAATTAATCATTGAAAAGATCATTATGTTCGAAGTGAAGTTTTCACAAAGTTAAATCGTTACAAACTTACGTCAAAGCTTTGTTTCTTATGCGTATTTTAGCCAAAGCTGCCGCGATTCGAACTCTGTTTTCCCATAAAACTGAATCGAATTTGCTTATGACTGGTCCGATTTCTCCCGCAGATAATTCCATCATTTTTCGCATTTCGCCTCTAGATATCGTATATTCTAATGGCTCTGTGGAACTTTGGGATGCTCCACTTTTGGCACTATCTGGAATCTCGTCGATAGTATCTCTACTGATTCTATTTTTGTCTATTTCCTCCTTAATTGAATCGATTTCGTCCAATTTGAGCTCGTGATGTTCGTATTCAAATTCACTTTCACCGTTGAGCTTTTGATGTTTCGGCTTTGAATCGTCTTTGAGCTGATTATCTGTGTCAGTGTCTTCTTGTATTTTTTGAGCAGTTGCACTTTCCCTTGCTTGTCTTATGGCTTCTTTAGCGTCCAAAGATAATTCCCTCACAGCTCGCACTTTTGTTCTTATCAAAGATGTGCGATACGATCTTCCTTCTCTTCTGTCCAAAGAAGATTCTCTAGACAATTTACTACCCTTTCTGGACTCCGACGAAGAATCTCTGGATAGTCTACCAGAGCTGACTGACAATTTTCTCCTATTTCTAGAACGACTTCGCGTTTTTTTCTTCTCCAGATCTTCGGAAATATCTTTGGCCACATCGCGCTTAGCCCACCTCCTCCTTTGTTGATCCAACAACAAGAGCCACGCTAAACTTTTTCGTTTTTCCGCCTGAAATCGAACAAACAATTTACTAACGATTTGTGGTCAATTTGAATATTTATGGGGAGAATTGCATGTGCGAGGCTGCGCTGAGACGTTGAAAATTTTATATATACCCTTGACATTTGGTCGTAAATAACCCACGAAAAGAACTAGCTTGCGACCCGCTTTTTTTATCGAATGATAATTTAACTAACCCTCGTTCCGATCGACGATTTGAATAAATGTCGTATTTTGATAGCTGAAAATATTGGCGTTTTAACCGAGATTATGTTAAGCAAGGTTCTGCTCAATCGAATTTTTCCGAAACGATTTGATATTATGGTACCGTTTCTACTTAAATGACAACGTTATATAATTTACAATATGATCGAAAAATGGAAAAAATAATACGTTCGCTGCAAATCATCCCCCATTTATAAGCGGCTGACAAAAAACGTATGCAAAAACTGCCGAAACTCATTTAAACGATAAAATCACAAAAATAATGAACGCTTCCAAAGTTAAATGAAATATTTTCACGAGTTCGAAATAATCAAAGCTTTTTGTGGGTCTCACCCCATTGTTTTCCGATACTGTTTTTTTCTGTTGACAACTTTTTTATGCAAAAAAAAACTCAACAGTATATTTCGTTACAAAAGCCTTGTACTTTAATAAAAATAACAAGGTTCAATATGACAATAAAATTAATTTTACCTCGGAAAATATTGTATAGAACTTGGCGTCGTTCAATGCTTCTTCCAACACGCTTTTATCTGAAAAAAAAAAGGTTTTTAAATACTCAATCAATCGATGAATTGAAAATTATTCTTTTCGTATAGAAATTCATTCGAACAATTTTTCACTCAATCACTATCATTTTTATCGATCAATATGAAAATATAAGCGTTTTACGATAAAACCGATCAATTATTTATTAAACCTGGATTTGCTCGATTCTCTATAGACTTAAAACTGGTGTACCTATGTGTAGTACTTATAATAAACACAAAACAAACGAAATGCATAATATCTGTTGAAACATGAAATATATGTAATATAACGTTGCATGTTTACACCTTGCATAATGTTTGCTACATCTTTGCTACAGTAAGACTTCCCCGTGAAAAATCAAACTATAGAAATCCCATTAATTTTAAATTTTGAAATGAAATGATGTAGAAAACATCCCGAATGTGTTCTTAATATCTATGTATGTAAAGTTTTATTGTGAAGGGATAAACTGTTGAGGAGTATAAAAATTACGTAAATACATGTTTTTATATCTATAATATATATTGTTTATGATCCTCAACAATCTTCTGCAAACATAATGTGCGTTGAATCGAAATGATAAAAAAACATAATATAATCAATAAATTTAACAGAACGCGTTATATTTATGACGTCAAAGATACTCCTTCATTATAAATAATCTTTCTTCACGGCTAAATCCAAAATCGCAACGTCAATTTCAATTTGAACAGCCTCAATAAGTCCCGACCCAGAAATCACCTGTCAGACACCGTGGACTTGTTAAAAACCCCATCGCTAAGACTCAACAAACAACTTCGAAAACGGTTCACCGCCTTTCTCTAACAAACTTATCCACTCTCCTATTGTTATACACGTCGCTTATTGACCTTTTCGCTTTGTAGCCCGACTAGGTATAATAAGGCATCGTTCACACTGCGCAATATTGCACGTGCTAATCTATTGCACTTGACGTAAGAGATGTCGCTTTTAATGCGTATAGTATATAGTCTTCTTCTTTTTTTCAGTTTCAGTTGTGGTTGCAATACATAGGAAATTCGATAAATATGGAAACATTTAAGTTTTAAGTGTGTATTTTCCATATATGAAAAATAATAATAAATGTTCTTGAGAAATATATTGAGGCCAAATATACTTAGTTGTGTGTTAATTATAGTAAAAGGAAGAAATTTGAAAAAAAATAATGATAATGGACAAATGATTTTTCCATATGTGTATCAAATATGGATCGGTTGTGTTTAAAATACGAATTAGTTAAAGGGTGGAAAATATGGAATACTTAATTTCATTTCAAATTAATGCGTTTTCAATCCAACAAATCTCCAAGTAATAATCTCATAACATATCCTAAAAAAAATATCACACTTCAAAGTTATAGACGATATTGTTAAAAAACCCTAATAAAATTTCAATCCTCAATATTTTTATACTCAATATCGATTCTGTTGTTTTTCTTTTTGAAATCTAACAATAATACTATTAGTGACAGAATTTATGCAAAATCAGCAGATGGTCGAAACTGTAAGTAATAAATATCGCGATATTCCATATTTGTTGCATATTTCGTATAGTCGCCCTTACTATACATATGCATCATATCTTTGATATATTTTCTTTAGTTTTGATCACGATTTTGGTCGCAACATATACGTGGGAACTTCCCCAACGTAAGAGAGCAAATCGAATCAATCGGCCTCGGGGTAATAAATGATACAATATCGGATCGTGAATATTTACGACGCCGAATATCAGCCAGAAAGAAAGCACGAACTCAATAAAGCCGAATAGATCTAGATTCTGGAATATGCATCGGAATCGCACATGAGGCTGAAGGCTTCTGGTTCGTTTGATGGATTCCGTGTGTGCTAGTTGCGAGTGGTACGATTCATACTATAGGCAATTCGTTAACTTCGATTTGTTTGCCGATACGTCGAATAAATAGTGAATAGGCACGAGCCTCGTATGAATTTTCTTTTATTTAGCTTACGAAACTCCGTTCTCGATAATTACAATATGGGGCAGATGTCCACTTTCTTGAGAGTGATCCGGTTCTTGCCATTTTCGGCTTTTGTTATGACGTAGAACCTATCTCGATTTTATATGACGAGTGAAAAGGCCAATAGATATGAGTGATTTCGAGAAAAGTGCGCTCAAAGTTGAGCATGCACTTATTTGGAGGAGGTCGAGAGATTTGATGATATATCTCGGTGCATGATCTAAGTTCGTTTATATCCTTTAGCCACCAAATAAATGAGCGTGCATAGAAGCGATTCCTGCGCATAACTCAATTTCGGCAAAAATATCACTTGTATCCTTTGGCCTTTTCGATCGTCACATATGTATCGATTAAATTCGATCTATTATATAATATTTGACGACCTCAATTGTGTGTGCTTTAACTTACTCTTTAGTCTTTGCCTTATTTCCTTATGACTTACTTCTTCACTTTAAAGTGAATCAGA
The DNA here is from genome assembly GCA_024721215.1 of Cheumatopsyche charites. NCBI lineage: Eukaryota > Metazoa > Arthropoda > Insecta > Trichoptera > Hydropsychidae > Cheumatopsyche > Cheumatopsyche charites. The sequence goes on from CM045587.1 coordinate 2,622,735, forward strand.
TTAATCGACAAATAATGTATACACACCTGTATAAAAATAAATAATTATTTTCGTCTAATTTATACATGCCTAAAACAAAAATCCAAATCTCGATTTTTCCACGGATATTTACATGCATAACGCGTCCTTCCATTGCACGTAACATAGACTATATAACCCTACTTCAACACGCAGCTATCTGCGTGCTACACAAGGGTCGCCTATTTCTCCAAAAAAAACGCATTAAAATCTCGCATAAAATAAACTGAAAATATCGAGCGGCACTTTCGTGAGCATCCTTCCTATCAATTATCCTAGAATTGTCGCATGTCGAAGCGAAAAATTCGCATGGAACGAGCGGCTATTAATTTTATACGACCCCGCTTGGAAATTCGATGTTTTCTTCGCGTGAAAAAACATCGGCTTCAACGGTTTCGATCTTATGAATAATGTAAGTGTTTGTCGGGAAGGCGAACTTGCCGACCGAGAAAACGATCGCGTGTCAAAACTAGAAAGAATTCAAACGGCAATTTTCGCGAAAGTTGTTGAGCAAATACGCCGTCGATTTTTTTTTATTCCTGGGCGACTTTTCGCCTGTCGAATTTGAAGTATACAGTGAAGTCTCGTATTATGTTTTTCTCTATAAAGCTGGTTTTCCGATAGCGCGACAGATAGCAGCAATGGCAAGGTGAAATTTGAAAGAAAAAAGCGATTTGCTTCATCCTGTCGTTGCTGATACCTGTCGCACGCTCGGAAACCCAGTTTAACGACGATTTTTTTAACTACCCCTAACCTAACTTATCTCAACCCTTATAACGTGAAACATATTTGGTTATAATAGAGGGTTGATTGTGCTGAAATTGGTTCAAAAGAAAATATTTTTCACTACAATGTGATTTTGTGAAAGCTGTCTTTTGTTGAATGGTTTATACTTATGTACATACATAGTTTTTCCTAAGAATTCATTCAGTTCCTCCTAATGGTCTTAATACCTAATAAGACTGACCTAAAAACTGAAATGTAAAAGTATACTACAAGATATGTGCAAAATTGTGCACTTTTTAACACAATAACAAATACTCATGTAATTTTTTAAAACTTCATATAATTTTTTCATGTTTTTTATACATTTATTTAAATATTTTTCAATATATCGATCGTACCTATTATTAACACTTAATAGTTCATATGGAATACTTCGAATTATTCCGAGAAATTCTTCGCAACTCTACAATAGACACGTTTAACGCTATAGACTCGAATAGCATAATTGTAAAGGAAAACTGTTCGTATTAGATAACCTAGTTATACACACACAACTTATTTATTTTTATTTTCCAATTAATTCAAATTCACTTAAATACCTTTAAAATTATTATCTGAATGTAAATATCAAATCATTTGATAAGACTTTGTAAAAAAAGCTAAAATTTGATCAAAGCGCAAGTACAACTGCACAAGCAATAAATGAAATAGTGTTTCTTTTTTAAACGGTTTTAATTAGCTCAGCCCGTTTGTTTTCTTTTTTCTTTATTCTTTTTTCTTTCTTGGATCAAATCTAGTAATTCAAATTTCACCCACTTCCTGTCAACCGATTAATCTGAAATTTTGTATACACTTTGGATTTTGGTGACAATACAATTATGTTTATTCATTATCATTATAAATTCAAGATGGCCGCCGCTACAAAATGGCGGATCATTTATGTTTTATTAATTCCATAAATATGGGTATCAAATGAAAGGGCTCAACAAGCAGAATACAATATACTATAAAAAATTGAAATCCAAGATGGCGGCCGCTACAAAATGGCGGATCATTTATGTTTTATTAATTCCATAAATATGGGTATCAAATGAAAGGGCTCAACAAGCAGAATACAATATACTATAAAAAATTGAAATCCAAGATGGCGGCCGCTACAAAATGGCGGATAACGTAGGTTTTATCAATCCCATTAACATGCGTATCAAATGAAAGGGCTCAACAAGCAGAATACAATATAGTATAAAAAATTGAAATCCAAGATGGCGGCCGCTACAAAATGGCGGATAACGTAGGTTTTATCAATCCAATCAACATGCGTATCAAATGAAAGGACTCAATAAGCAGAATACAATATACTATAAAAAACTAAAAACTAGAAAATAAAAAAAAATAGGTAAAAAAACTTTTTAAGTTAAACGGTTTTATGTTAAACATACATTGCAATGTTTAAGATAAATGTACTAAAAACCAAAAAATAATAAAATAGATACAGTCGTAGGAATTATAAACATATGCATAGACTAGACTAAAATTAAACCGTGGGGCACGTCAATTGTCTACAAATTATCGACTTAATGTGCGATAGAAGAATCGTTTAATTCGTCGTTAAATTCGACGTGCCCCACGGTTTAATTTTAGTCTAGTCTATGCATATGTTTATAATTCCTACGACTGTATCTATTTTATTATTTTTTGGTTTTTAGTACATTTATCTTAAACATTGCAATGTATGTTTAACATAAAACCGTTTAACTTAAAAAGTTTTTTTACCTATTTTTTTATAGTTTTAATTGTTTTCCTGTACATTGTGTTTATATTCCGGTACGTTTTACGACTTAATTCCAAAGGAATCGACCGAATTTAAAGTTCAACGATAGTTGCACAGCGACCTGATTCATATCCGCACGCAAAGCACTCAAATGCACATAAAAATAGTTTCGTTCGAATTTATTCGTCGATTTGACACTTTTGGACATGTACGAAAACCCTTCGACGACTGCTATATAACACGAAACTATGATAAAATAAAATTTTAATAAATTATCCACCATACAAACTCGACGTTTTCACGAAAGAACTAGGCATTTTTTTTTTCCGCCAGAAATGCGAATCATCATTTATCATATGCCGATCTCATGTTTTATTCACTTATATTATTATTCCCTAAGCTCGGTTGCGCAATCCATTCTAATTCAATAATTCAAAGTCGATCAAATTCATACACGTGTATCGAAATGTATATAATATGTATGATATTTGCTTCGAACGTGTCACACGCGACTCGAGTTAATGTCCCGATTTTTCCCTCATACATTACACATTCGAATATCGTCTATACGTATAAATATCGAGCTTTCTGTTTCGGTGACGTATTTTTCGAATGAAAAAATCGTTTTTCAGTCCGTCGATAGCGGGTTGTGTCCTCTTCAGGTCGTATGTCGTGTGTGCGACTATAAAATAAATTGCTGAACTCGTTCTAGGCACGAAATACAAGCGAAAGTTTGCGAAAACTAAAAACGTATGTTTTCAATTTTTATCGTTCGGCTATCGAGTGAGCTTTTACATGTGTTAATACATCCTTATAATTTCGAAAGATTCCAATTTCATTCTTACCAAAAATGGTTATTTTCATACAGGTTTAGAAGTTCCGGGGGTATGTTGTTCCATAATCGTTTCGTCACTGACAAAGACGATAACTTAATTGGTTGCCGAAATAAATAATACATAACTAATGCTTTAATTATGTCCTTTACGTTGAATTACTATCTTCTTCTTACAAAATATTCCTTTCGGAACAACTTACCCCCGAAACTTCCACTCCACTTTCCCCTACAAAATCATTTGCGTGTCCTAAATTCGTCAAACGAGAAGTTTACATAAGTCGATTATAAAGAAAACATGTGAATTTGAACAAAATATTCTTTTTATAAATTCATAACCTTCGCATATCAATATGTGTAATTAGAAAATTCAATGCCGTAGATACGCATTTTTTAAATACTTCTACATTGTAAATAAACGAAATTTATTCATTTATTTGGTTCAATGTTGCTTTCACAATAAATCTTTATTTCGTTTGAAAGTTTTGACTATTTGATTTGACATATTTTCCGTTCATAAACGTTTGTTAAATTAGTTTTACTTAATACTTACAATAATACAATAATGTCACAACTAACAATTTGCAGCATATTTTTGACATAGAAAAAAAAAACTCTCGAAATCTTTTTACGTAGCTTTTCAAAGTTGTTCAATTATCAAGAACGTCTTTGAGTACTTAAAGTGAAGTCAATTTGATAACTAATCCGTTTTTCTACACAAAACTTTTGTATAATTCAGCAGTAAAAATTAAGCCGCGAATTTTTAGATGAAGTAATAATCCCAGTCACGAAAACGACAATCACGCTTACCGATCTTTTCACGAAAACATAATATTGAAAATTACACTCCATTCGAAGAATATATGAATATAATGTAATACATTTTCATCAAATGATATGTATAATACAAATCCTATCAATTTCCTATGGATACAATCGCAAAGCAATCGGAACGTTTCCGTTTACCGGTTACAGTGCGGCAATTCCGTTTTATCAAACAATAAAGACAAAAAAAAGGTAACCGATTTTCCGTCGATCGCAAAACCGAAACAAACTTGCCATAAAAATAGGTAAAGTTTGAAATATCGTCACAATGCATGAAAAAAATATAATGGCTATCGGCCACAAAGAACGTAGACAGAACACACAGAACAGAATCATAACTCTGGAATAGTATAGTAGTTGAAAATGGTTTAAGTTCTTCTTTTTTTCCGCTTTATTTTATTTACATTTGATGGGCACTGGATGACACTGCTATAAATTCGTGAATGCTCGTTTTGATATCGAACGAATAGTACGCAACATAAAAAAGTTCGATACACATTAGTGGTACGTATCAATAAATTATTTTGTGGTTGAATAAATTTTATATTGCACGTATATCGACCTTATTTTTATTGAATTTACAAATCGCATATATTCATTACATCATCGTATAAATTCGAATTCGATAAAAAATTGTTCAATATTGGGAAAATTCTCATTTTTTGTAATTGATTCTCGTCGTTCGTATTCATTAAATTTGTGATTGCTAGTCTATTATTTTTCTTTCGTAAATTGTTCAGAAAGGAATACTATATGACGATTGAATTTCACACAGGTCACAAGTGACCTTTTTCATCAATATTGAGTTAATTACAGAAAATAATTCACATATAGAACCATTTCGTGTGCTGAACTCAAAATCGATGAAAAAGGTCACTTATGCCCTTTGTGAAATTCAGTCGTCATATATCTACATATACTTTAGATATAAAAAAAGAAATAATAATAACACGTGAAAGACATAATTTGGCAATCATTTTGATAATTCGAACGACGACAATTGAGTGATGAAACAACTCCGGAACAACTTGCCCCGAAACTTACCAGCCCCACATTCTATTTTATCATATTTTCGAAATCAATTCAAATTATATGAAAAAGCTATCAATCAACCCGCGGAATATATCAACGCAGTTTTGGAGCGTTACATGGACACACACACACACACACACACAAAATAGTGCTATTATATAGTTAGATGAAAAAAAATCGCACTCACATCTGAACACGTCATATATGAGAAAGTAGACGCGCCTCATCTCCTGGTCCTCCTCGAAGGCGACGTGAAGCGGAGGACGCTCGAGGAGTCTCGCGGCCTTGGCGAGGTCCCGGGGTCCCCAGGGAGGGTCCCTGAGGCGCGCGCCCCCGGGGCCGAGCCTCCTCGAGGCCGCCGCGACCCCGACGGGTCCCATCACCAGCGACCCCCAAGGATCGGAGCCGCTGTCGGGCCTCGACCATCGTCTGCAGACCCTCAGCTTCTCCAGGGCCGGAGATTCGACCGGCATGCTGTTGAGGAAATTTCGGAAGATCGGTGTCAATTTATCAATGAGATTTTGATGAAAGGTAAGTATATATTTTATATCGATACCCAAGTGGAAATGTGATATTTCGTATTCTCTCATTTATTGATACAAAATAATATGCATAGAAGATGACATTTTTTAATATTTTTATTAATTTCTTAAATGATGATACTAGCCGCACTTGTCCCAACTGACCCTTCAATTCGATTCGCTCAAATTAATTGTATCCATTTTTTCAACCGAGAATATTTTTCTAAAGTAATGCTACGAATTATCAACTCGAATAATTTATATTTCATGTTGAATTACTTTGACTTTAAATATAATATTTTAATATTAAAAAAAATCAACACGTTGTAGTACGTGCATAATGATTCAGATACAGACTTAAGTGCATACATCCTCTCGATGAATTTTCGTAATATTAAACTTGAATTGTAAAATATTATATTTAACACAAATTACAAAAAATATGTTTTGTATTTTCATTTTTTCAAGCAATTTTCACACGATTCTCATTAAAAATATTAACAGGAATATTATTTATGAAGCAAAATAAATGCCACATATTTTCCCTTAAATACATAAATAAAAGCTTTGATGATGAAATCCGATTATTTGAAATATAAGCTTGTGATATTTCTTTATATTTTTGTGTACTGTCCAATCGTTTTCTATCGAATACGAAAGATTACGGTCGATGATAAATAAGATATTTATATTCTATCCAGAAATAATTTAAAAATATTTCAATGGAAATCGAACTAAAAATATCATGACAAAAAATATAAGCGTATAACGTTTTTCATTTCACCGCTGAGCATTTAAACAGGGTGTTAACACAAATGTGCAATCAAATTTGGCAATTTGACAACGCGGTGTTAAACTTCGGCCGAAATTAGGAAAGTTGATTGAATTGAAAGTCCGCCTAAAAATAAAATAATAAACTGATTTATAGACGGCGGGAAAATTTGTGCGAACTTAAAACGTTCGTTCGCACGAACCGACCGTCGCACGAAAGTTTGAAATTATGCGCGAAAGCCTTCCTAAAACCTATATATATATTATATTATATGTATAGTATGCGACTTTCACGTAATATTTCCGAAATCGGACATTTGAATCGCAAAATATGTAAAATTTGTACAAAGTTGGCTAAATCCAAAACGTCTAATAAGACTGAATATGACAAAATTTTCAAATGTCGAAGATATTTTCGAATTGATAAATTAATTCATTTAAATGTTGACTTATTTAATTTATTAAAATCGTTCTTATTTTAGACTTAATCACCAATTTTCTTTTCATTTATGAGTTCATTAAATAAAAATCTTAAAAGTCATATTAGGTACATAAGAGAATGAGTTTTATAGATGTCTTGTATTCTAAAAATATACATCTTAATTTCATTTTTATTAATTTAATAGAAAAGATTATTATAGAATGAATTCCTGGTAAAACTATCCGAAATTTCCTTCTAAAGGATAAAATTCTGAAATCGTTCATTGTGATAGATTAAACTGAAAAAATTGCCCAATTTTCCGATTTTCACATTCTCGTTCAACTAAAATATAAATTTATAACAGAATCTCATATGTACTTTTTATCCGAATATATTCTCTGTACAAATTAAAATGTTTTGGGAAAAGTAGGCGTCCCAGGCCATTAACGTGAAAACGCGTGCGTGCGTGAGAAGACAACATTGCACTGAAAAATACGATAATAACTAATAATGAAGACAATAAAGACGCCGAATTTTGTGCCGTACGATGTATGAATTGTGTCGTTAAAATATGCTAAAGTTCAAAAATGGCGCGCGATTTCGATTAGTTTCACTCCACGTCCTAAATTATTAGCCCTAATTTCCATTGTTTGTTTTAGTTTTTAATTGGTGTAAAATTATTTCCGTTTATATTTAATTGTGAAATTAAAGGAATTTCGAATAACACATCGAATATGTTTCATCGTTTTACTTGACATTTTGTTTGATGGGAGTTAGTTTGTGCACTAAACATCTCATATACAATGTGCTATTTTAGTATGTATTTCTTTGTGCATCAAATTGTGTTTCAGAATATTTAGAAATTAAGTCAACAATACAACATGCATACATAAATTCAATCGTGTTCTATTCAAACCGCAAAGCTCATCAGTCACGAAATTTCTCAATAATATGATGAAAATAATAAAAACCAATATATGTTTTTAAGTATGCCCATACATGTATGAGGTCATGGACAGGCATGATGAATTCTAAAGGCTCCTTCTGTTACATCGACCTACAATTATCCGCACGATACGGACATTTGCGAAAAACTGCACTTACATTTTGGTCACAAATAACGTGTAATTTCGTTGAAATTGAAATACACTTTTATTCCACAAGCAAAATACACACGAAAACTGACAGGTTAACCTGCACATTGTCTTAAAATTGTATCAAACTTAAGAATGCATTTCTTCATATGATAAATTATTATATCACACTTCATAAAATAATTCAAATGAAATGTCTTCAAATTCGTTAAGTGAATAAAATAGCTATTCTTTTTTTTTCTTTAAATGAATATAATAAAATATTAAATCACTCACACATATGAGTACATATCATATTTGGACATGAAATGAAAATTTCAATCATATCTTGGGTGACTTGTGTGATTGTGATATCCCTACTATACCTTTCCGAAAACTTTTCAACTACTTCAACTCACTCGTCCATCTCCCTTTGCTTCTCGACGAGATGGAAGTAAACTTTCAGCCTCCACTCCATGTCGCTGGGCAAAGTGGTATTTTCGATTTCATGCCTGTGATCCTCCCCTCGATTCTGCTCCTCCTGAATGAATATCTCCTCGAGGATCTTGGGGTAGATGGCGAATATGTTGCCGTCGGCCAAACCGCTCAGATGCACCCATAGCTGGTTGGTGTCCTCGTTTCCTTTCTCCATCGTCAACTTTCTGATTCGGAGCTGGTCTCCACAAGGAACTTCCTTGATGATTTTACGTTCGTGCACCCAACCATACCGCTATATGAGTTCGAACACACTGAAGCCACGGCCACAGAAATAGTCCAACTGCTCAACAGGTTGCTATCACAACTGCTTTGTTGATTATAGTTTATCACCGAAATAAATCTACATATGTGTGTGTATGTATCGTGTTTTTCTGAAAATAAAACCTATCTACAAATAAGACCTATTATTTCTTCAAATGATTTTAATGTGTCCTGTTCTGAAAATATGATCTAGTAAAATTCATTATCTACAAGTAGGTAGCATTTATTTAAATTTATATGAAATCATAAGTCTTGTTATTTCCATGGGGTCATGTTTTTTTATAAAACTGGGTCTTTTTTTCGTAGTAATTCGTAGAATAAATCTTCCATTTTGTATGTTACGGCGTGTCCAGACTAGGGCCGGCGGCTTTCAGCGGCAAAATACAAAATATGCCATATATTTTATATCTTCATACATTATCACTTCATTTTCATTTAATTCGAGTAAAATAAGATTTCAATTGGAATAGATTGAGATAAAATATAAAATGAATGAAGATAAAAAAAATATGGCATGTTTTGTATTTTGCCGCTGGAAGCCGCCGGCCCTAGTCTGGACACGCCGTTAGATACCAGTGATCCAACTCTCGTCTCTTTCAAATTTGGAGTTAAACTAATATAGTGAGACGTAACATGTAGATAACAAATAGAATCCATAACAGCCTTCAATTAACATAATTATCGCACACATATCAATTGTTATCCATTTTAATATCCTTGGTGTACTACTACTTACTATGGTAAATCTCATTTTTTCCAATAAATCGATAAGACTAACAGGCTCAATTTATTTTTTGAGCAGATTATCAATAGTTACCCTTGCAAGATTATTTCAACGTTAAATTTTTCATTGAAAGGTTTTGTTAATATCCCAAAATTTCACATACCAACAATATAGGCTGTTCATAATAAATTTAATTTTTTTATATAAATTGTGATAACTTATTGTTAGCAAAGCGTTTTCATAACAGAAAAATAAAAGTTCTAATAAAAACCATTTAATACACATAAAAAAATTATTGATTTTTATTACAAAATATATTTTAACATATAAATCTAATCAATTTTTCATTCTTGTTCTAGGTGTGACGGGTTCAGTTTCGTATTCTATTTCAATGCGTGGTCTCTTCGTTGACAATTTACTGGATTTCTTCACTATTTCAGCAGTATCCTACAACAAAATATAAATATAAGTAATATGAAAATAACAATGTTGAGTGTAGCAATTGAAAAAAATACCTCAATATCAGATGTTTCTGATTCAAAATCGCTGTCCATTGTAGTTATTTCCTTTTGACCAGAGTCGCTATCCTGATATGAAATATAGAGATATTAAATATTTTCATAAACAAAAATTTATAAATACAGTCATATATTATATGTACATAATAAAATAATAAAAACCTCATCTGATTCCATTTCACTATCAGCTTCAATAAATTCATCAGTAACTTTTTGCTTTTTCTGCAATTGTTTTTTAACTTCAGGTTCCATTTCAGTCTCTTTTTCAGATTCTTCATCATCTATTTCACTTTCTCCTGAAATTTCTTCAGCTTGTAATGCATTATCAAAAGCCATTTGGGGGAAGTTATATATTTCATTATACTGGAAAAGAAATATGTATAAATTATTACAATAAAAAAGTAAAGGATTCAGGTGAAAATTCTTCATACTGATAAAAAGAGTTAAAATAGCAATATAAATTAAATACGTACTGTTCCTTTTTTCAATCTTTCTAAAAGTTGTTTTTCTATTGCATTATCTAATCTAGCAGCAACTAATGCTTTTTCTTCTCTTCTTCTTTCTCTACGTTCAATTTTACGTTGTAGTGGGATTAATTGTTTTCTAAAATGAAAATAAATTAGACACATATATAAATATATTATAAGGAACAAATATTTGATCAATAACTTACACTCTTCTCAGCTTTAATTTACGCATTCGAATAAGATATTGAGTAATTTTAACTAAACGCTGTTTGCATTTCGATTTGACAAACCCAGGCCAAAACAGTAAATTTTCATTGATTTGATGTAGAGCTTTCTCAAAATTACGTGATAATTTCACTTTCTCCCATGTTTTGCTGGGAAACATAGATCTAAAAAATCGTCAAAAAGAAATCAATAAAACATTTCGTAATAGAATATAATCGAATCAGGCAAAACCATTATTACCTTTCTGCAGTTTTCATGTATAAATAAATGATACCCTTTTCTTCTCTAAGTGTGGCATATTTACTGTTGGCGAGAGGACATGATGAACGATTACATAAACCGGTTAAACTGTACTCATTTCGACAAAACTGTTGACTTTTTGTGCTGAACAAAAATCATATTATAAAAAGGTGATAAATTTGATAATATATTTTGATAGCAATGAATTGAAATACTTACTTAACTTTGTGAGAGCAGAAGGTTTTATTGATTACACTCCACACAACCTGAAAATTAACAAAAATAGTTGTGTATAAGAGATATTAGTCACCTTTCAACAAGCATTAGTAAGTAAAGTTAGAATGGGTCTTTCAATTGTTACATAGAAGTAAGTTTGCAATAAATTTTAGTTGCAGCTGTCGAAGTCTATAGGTAAAAAACTGATACAAACAGCTTGACAGTATGTAAAGATTAATTATATACAAACAAATCTCACTATGGCGCCAATTATTAAAACAATATTCAACAATCTGCTTTTCTATATATAACAGATTTAGGGTCAGTCTTTCAATTATCAGTCAGAAAAAAGGTTTAAATCAAATTGATTCTACAGAATTGACAGGTACGACTGACCGTTAAACTGTCAACTGTAAATTGAAAAACTATCAGTAAAATTTGCATGAATGAATTGAAATACTGCGCCTGGCGCATACAATCAGCTCAACAGTATATAAAGAAAATCACACTATGAAACTTATCAAGGCGAACATTTTAAAAATAACATTAGACAACATAAATATCGATTTCTACATTGTTTGTCTATTCGTTGATACTCAACGAGCTATTTATTAATTAATAATAAGTAATCGCTTAATAATTTGAAGAACTTACATCGTCGTGCTGCATTTTGAATCCCACGTGGTTTCCTACAAAAACCAAGCAACGAACTGTCAAACTGACTCAAGCTGAATCTAAAGTCCACTAAATTCAGCCATGACATAAATATTTCAGACAGATGTGCGCTGGTCATTAACCTAATTGAATTTTGAGTATTTTCATACTATCTCAAAATTCAATTTTCCAAAATGGAGTTATTGACAAAAAACAAAAGGTGGATCAAGAATCTCCAGACTCCTCTAATCAGACTTTTTTTTCATACTCGATATGTGTATTGTTTAAGCCACACCTGTCATCGGCTTGTCAGATTCGATTAAATCTTTCTATACATACTAGGTTTGCGAATTTATACAAAATATTCAATTATATTCATATATTATCATCCCTAACCTAACCCAACTCAATTTTTGAGCTATCCACTAAGTCATCACACTTGCGCATTTTCACTACATTATGTAAATACAATAAATACCAAATAACTAATATTTATTATTATTTGTTAGTTTAGATTTAAAAAATTGTGAGCCGGTGTATCTAGAATCAAAATGAGTCCTCCTCCGGTGGTTACTGGACTATCACCCAAAGAAGGTCCACCAGGAACTAGAGTCACCATTCGCGGAGAGTTTTTAGGAGCAAAAGCCTCTGATCTTATTGGTATGTTAATCATAATACACGTTAATTCATGCTCAAATTATAAAAGAAGATGGGGTGGATCCACCTTGACTAACCCTGATAAATGAATAAAATTAACTCCACCAAAATTATCAAGACAGTCTTATTTTATGTTATTACTTTTATTTTTGTATAGTAACTGAACCGAACTGAAAATTTCACAGGTCTCACTATATGTGGCTGCGACTGTCTATTATCAGCAGAATGGAAAAGTAAAAATAAGATAGTTGCCAGATCTGGACCAGGCAAAGGAAGAGGGGATATAATCGTTACAACAAGGTCAGGTGGACAAGGGACTTCCACTGTTCAATTCAAAGGTGAATTTGGCCGTTTTGCAAGTAAATTTATTCTTGCATTTTCAAATTATATGTTTAATCTCATACAGGATACCATGAGTCATATGGGCCTATGAAAGAAAGCGCTGTGTGGGTAGAAGAAGCTGGTACAAATTTAACTTGGGGTCGCAGACCGCTATCTCCAGCTTCCTATGCACCGCCAGATCCTTTAGGGTTATCGACGGAAGGTGATGACAATAAACGTCTTGAAGATGATCTACAAGAACTCTTTCCTGATTGGTATAGTGTATAAATTTTTGGAAAAAAAACTGATTGTATAAAAATAGTAAATAACTTATTTTCTTATATTTTTTTTTCAGTTCAGGTGATTTATCTACTGAAAACTTCCATCCTGGTTGGTTTTTACTAGAACATCATCATTGCACAAGTTTTGAAGATTTGAAAGCGGGAACATTGTTTCTCAAACGAAAAGTAGTTTTAAATTCCAATCTTCAAGTTGAATATTCAGTTCAAAATTTTCAATGTACATATCTGATTTCTTGTACACAGGTTGATAGTCAAAAAGAAGGGCAATTAAGTTTTCTAAAAGCAAATGCCGGAAGTGTGATGGACCAACTTGACGCTCTTATTCTTCTGAAGGATCGTTTCGAAATAGATGTAAGAGAAAATGGTAAAGAACCACTGAAAAAATTGGAAAAATCAATTGAAGGTAATATTGTCTGCTACTCAAAATCCAGATATTTTTTTTTAAACAAGACTATCAAACTATTCAATTGTGTTTCAGAGGCAATGATGGAAGCAAATAAAATATTCGACGATGTTCTTGCGAGAAAGGATAATGCTGATTCTACTAGAGCTGCATTATCAATAATGACACGTTACAAGTTTCTTTTTCAACTACCTGGTAACATAGATAAAAATATTGCTAAAAAAGATTATGATGTTGTCATTAATGACTATGCAAGAGCTAAAAATTTATTTGGAAAAACTGACGTTGTGGTCGTATTTCATATGTCTAGTGATAATCAGTTTATATTGATTTTTCTGCCTTATTAACTTTTAATTCCATTTTCAGATATTTAAGAAAGTTTTGATAGAAGTCGAAAAGCGTATTGATAATTTACGCAACATTTTACATTCCAAATTGCAAAAAATGCCCATTTCAGTTGACAATCAAAAGTATTTCATTCGATCCTTGATGAACTTAGAATGGAACGGAGATGCAGCCTGGGATGCCATCACAAGTCGTTGTAGTTACATTTCGAAACAAATAGTTAGAACAAGAGATTATCATGTTCAAATAGAAATCACTGAAGATGAGCAAGGTTTTTTTCTAAATTATTTTTCAATTATTTTATTTGTTTATTGATCATACTCAAAATCTTCACAAATAGGAAAAAATCAAAAGGGATCTAACAATAAGCCAGCAACAAATGGTGAATGGTGGCCAGCTCGAGTTTCATTATGCAGCGCTCTGTGCACCTTACTTTCTGAGACATTGCCAGACTTGTGGAGACTTGGGCAAAGCTATTTTTGCGGAGAACTCAGAGGAGATAAACAATTGGAAAACCAAGATAAATTCAAGGTATTCAAAAAACTCTCACCTATATCTTATTCATTATTTTTAATATTGAAAAAAAATTTTAGACAATGATTCTAGCAACAATAGAATTTTTCTGTCGCACAATTAGGTTTGCACTTTTGCCGCAAACAATCGAAAGAACAACTGAGAAATCGGTGTGGAGCAATCAGACTGCTCCCAATTTGTGCAACTGGTTAGGCCATTGCTTAAGAGATGTTAGAAGCACATATAGCTCGTCAATGCGACTGGATTTACCATCCGAAGTGCTAGATATCATTAAAAATCTAATACAAGATTTGAAACTTCACTGTATGATCGGACTATTGAAACAGGCTGTCGATTCTGTCAAAACATTTAATAAAAAGGAAACATGGAAAATCGAATTTGATTCACAGCATGGTGGAATTACAGAATTGGTACGTTCATTTTATTTGTATTTTTTTTTTGTTTTCAATTTTATAATATTTCTATAATTATTTTAGCCTAGCCTGTTGGAAAAAACTATTTATGATGTTATGAATGTTATCAAAGAGTCAGTATTATTGAATTGTCCTCGTGAAAAACCACTTTTCGATGTTGGATCAGTAGCTCACAAGCATTTAAATAATAATATTCAAGATATGTTGACAGCATATACCAAATGTCTAGAAAAATTAGCATTCAGTCATGACGATCTAGTTAGTCAATATACCTATATATTTTTAATTCATTTACATATTATGTACTGTGATTAATCCTAAACTGAAAAAAATCCATAGGATAACGGACAATCGCCTTTATCTGTTGTCTTGGGAAGTCCAGAACTCATGGTAATGGGACGAATGTCTGATGCTGACTGTCATGATGGTCTCCCTGTGCCTCCACCTTGGCAACATCGTCTATTGATTACTTTATCAAATTGTCAGTATTCGTCAGAATGCATCCTGCCAAGAGTTTTAGTATTTTTTGAAAAGTTTGTTACATTTCGATAATTTGTATTGAAGTTGTTTCATCTTGTTTTTTTCTCTAAATAACAAAAACTATTTTCATTCCCAGAAATAATTACACAAAACCAATATTACCAGTCGAAGCGGCTAAAGTTAATCTCAAAACTATCACAAAGTCAATAATGGAAGCATATTTAGAACAAAAAAGTGATCCATTGGTCGGTACAATAGAACCGTCTATGTATATCGGGAAATTTGACTGGAATACCAAAGTTAAACCTACAGACGTTCGACCATATGTTAAAGAGTGTATAAATAATTTAATAGCAGTACACGCTGAGGTTAAAACTTCATTCCATAGCTTTTATATTTATTTTATGTATATACATATCATATATCAATAATTATTTTGTTTTGTACCAAATTACAGGTACATAGTATTTCCCCCTCTTTAGTATCAAATGTTTTATCACAAATTCTTGAAACTGTAGCTGAAGAAATCGCTCGATTAATGTCTGGATGTTGCGAAAAGTTCTCTCCATATGGCGCTCTACAAGCTCACATTGATATTACAATTTTGAAAACGACAACTTTACCGCTTCTTACCAAACGAGCATTGTTCGTATCTATTATTAATACTTATATACATATATTAAAATCTTTCAAAAATTCAATTTTCCTTATAAAATTTTAATAACTTATTTTTTTTACAGAAATTCGTTTGATGAAGCTTTGGAATGCATACCCAATATAAGAGAAGAAAACCAAAAAATGTAACTTTCCTTCTTTCATTTTGGTTCAACTCATATAACAATTTTCATGATTTTTCTTTTTTTTAGTTTAAAAGATCAAATCATTCAAGATTTCACAAAACGAACAAAACTTCAAACAGTCTGTTTTAAAATCTGTTAATTACTAAATGTTTGATGAACTGCCATATTGGGTAAACACATAGTATTTATTATATATAAAATTAACAAAATATGTAATGTAATGGTTATCATCGATACATCTAGTATAGGGTTGCCATAATTGTCGGACCAAAGACGGGGATGACCCCCCTCCCCCTTCCAATAAAAATAATTATTATAAATTAAATCATGTGTAGTTATAATACGTAGGTATTAACAGATTGTGACTGATTCATATTTAATTTGATTTTACTCATTTTTTCTTGACTTCAATCTTCCCCAATATCTTGAACTCGATCTTCATTGTGCAATTATATTATACTTTTCTGGCTTTTTGAAGGATTTCCTTTTTCTCCTTTAATAATTATAGAATTTAATGCATGACATTTTATAATTCAAAATGCACTGAATTATGCTTTCTACTGTATCAATTTATGGCTTATTTCTTTCATCTGTCCACTAACTATTAATGAAAATACATGCTCAACATGTACATTATATGCTAGGATACAATATAAGTATTGCCACAATTTCAATAAATCAATTTTTCTTTAGTATTTTTATAAATGTATAAACATTTACTATGAAAATATTTGGCAAGGTGATTTATTTTCAATAAATGATTTCATGTACATTACTTTACTTTTTTTTTAAATAATATCTATGGAAAACTGAGACAAATATCTTTCTGAAGGAAGCACGGGTACAAATGCTCTTCTAAAGGTGAAACAGGAACATGTCACAGTAAACGGGGACGTATGGCAACCTTAATCTAGCAAGATTATATCATCAAATAATACATGATAACTTTCATAACTTATCTATAATGTTCTTTCGCATTCCAATATAAAAAAAACGTTATGATTGTTTTGTATCTGATTATTATATTATGTATATATTTATAATAAGACTTTTATTGTGTTTATATTTTTTGTTATATGATGAATTACATACATATATGTGTGTGTGTAATAAAAATGAATATGAACAGTAAAAAACACTTAATAAAAATATATATTCATATTTTGAATTTTACATAAATACATATGCAATAAAAATATCAAATATGTTATAATGTTACTATATTATTACAAATATAATGAATATTGAACCTTAAGGCTTTTTATAAGTCTTCAGAAATACATACATACGTACATGCTTAAGTATGTTATCAAGTTTCGCAATACAAATACACAATACATACGTTATTCAAATATTAATATTTCAAAGACAAAATTTATATGATTTATCACTGGAATAAATATTGCAATATTATGTTAAGATTATAAGAATAAGTTATTATTGATTGACTGTTAATAACGTCGTTCCATCTTCATGATGAAAAAAATCGTTTACATTATATTCTAAATGTCTATACAAGCTAATTTTCAGATAAGTAAGAAACAAAATAACAACAGTAAAAAGAAACTGCCTACTATTGTAAATGCATTTTCACATTACAGGATAATTACAATAACAAAAATAAATAATCACATTCATAACAATGTTGATATCTTTCATCAAAATGATTGGTGAAATTAACGTGACAACCCAGTAATGAATTAGATAATGATACTTTCATTACAATTATATACATATATATAACCATATAAAATCTAACAAATGAAAAGGTATACTGATACGGTATTGCACCATAGATCCCCATATTATACAAACATATTAGTTTAAGACAAACATTTAAAACTCAAAATCATTTATATACATACAATCATTCGCAGTACACAGGCTTCCAAAATGGATATTATATGTAACGGTTGGCTTAGTAATATTTTCATATTCTGATAATTCTAGAAAAGCAAGTACTATCAAGATGTAACTAGATGATATTTAATAAAATTTGAATAGGTGTAAAAAAAACCTTAGTCCCATTCATCTCCGTCACTGGTAGTATCGTCTTCATCACTATCAGATGAATCAGAACGCATGACTTTTGATCTTTCCTCTAAAGCACGAGCCAGTGCTCCTGCCAAGCCTGTTTGATTTGTAGATTTGCGATCATCTACATTCGCATTCACAACAACCTGTAAAATAAAATTACAGCAGTCACTTTCTGAACTCGTTTTGAATAAATTAAACTGCAGAAAAAACTCACCGGTCTTAATTCGATGCCTTGTCGAATTTCATCAAGAAGATCTCCTCTTTTATCATCACCAGACGGTTTTTTTTCTACTTCCACATGCTGAAAAAATATATGTATGGTGAATTCAATAATGATGAAAAGGACAAAACTCAATCCATATATTCTTCACTAAATTTACCTTCAAAGACTTTTTGCCTTTAATGCTCTCCATCAACGCAGAATGCATATCAACCTGGGCTGGTGGAATAGGTGGTGGAGCCGGTGCCATTGGTGGAGCTGCCGGTGGTGGAGGTGGAGGAGGTGGGGGCGTGGGTACCGATCCAGCTATTTTTTCAAAATTAAATATCATATATTGAATCAAATACGAGAATATTCAATATGAAATTAATATTACCTGGAGATGGTGTAGGCAATTGTCTTTGTGGAGGTGGAGGTGGTGGTGGTGGAGCTCTTGAAGGTGGCGGTGGTGCATGGCGAGCATTATTATTATCTTTAACTATGGGAACTGAAAATAAATATGAATGTTTCTGAATACAGATAATTGTTATATGAATTATAGATTTAATATAAATTGAAAAAAAAACTTGTTTAGTTCAGAAGTATCTAAGATTTTTTTTAGCAACACTAAATACTTAGTCTCAACATCTTCAAAAATATAATAACTACCTGTAGGTATAGGTGTAACAGTTGCATTAGCATTACGAGCTGGTACTGGAGGTGGCATCGGTGCTCTACCGAAATGTGATTGATCTGTGAAAAAAAGTACAAATTTCAAGTAAATATTCAACTAAAATTACTTAAGTGAAAGAAATGTGTACTTGTCGGAATAGAAATCTTCTCATCTTCTTCTTCAACTAAAGCTTCTTTCACTGCGTTGACACCTCCATGATTTTTGATAAAGTCATAAATAAAATCTCTGGTTTCTTTATCTCGCAATTGACTTTCTGAGACACCAGCTCTTAAGAAAAAATCTTTCATATCTTCCTCAGGTAAATTATCAATATCAAAACCTAAAAAAACAATAAATCATTAGTCGATGATAATTATGGAGATATAATTAGTATGGTGAGATAATTATTTTTCTTCAATTTACCTTTATTCGCATCCCAACCAACATGTGAAACGTGTTTGAAACCGCTCGGCAAACTAATATCTGCTTTTGTTAACTTTCTTGATCGTGATTTTTTGAGAGCAGACTTGGACGAATCTGAAAAAATATTCAAGTAAAAAAATTGTACATTTTAACTTATCAATTGTATTTTAAATTTGGTCATATTATACTTACTACTTCCAAAACCTTTTTGGAAAGGTGATAAAATGGATGATCCATTTTGTGGATAAGAATTTGTGACAGGAATAGTGGAAATATTCGTTGGAATTGTTGGTGTAACATAAGGTTGCTGATGAGATATTTCATTTGAGTTTTTATTAATCAGAACAGAATTCCGTGAAACATCCACAGATCGAGTATTCTGTAGTCTTTGTTGTCTTCGCTCTATAAATTATATTTTCATATAATATTCCCATTTAAATAATCACAATAATATCAAACATTTAACATACCTTCTCTTTTCTGTTTCTTTTGCTCTATTTTTTGTTTCAAACTATCTTTCAATATATAGGCTTCTTCTTCACTAGCAAAATTAAATGCAATCATACAATCCTAAAATGAAAACTTAAGTGTTAAACAAAAAACAATTCAGTTTGAAATTCATTAATATTTGAAAATATTTAATACACATACCTCAGCTTCAAATGTGTGTAAATAAGAACGAGGATCCTTATAATCAATCTGGGTGTACACTTCGTGTTCCCATATCATAGTTCTACGCTGCATACAATAAATACGAAAAAAATACGACTTTCTCTGGTTATCCTTGATCAAACACAAAATACCGGTGTCCCTTTTGAACCATTGATTGTGAGCTGGGCCCTCAGTCGAAAACAACTGTACCACGGCCGTTGCTAAGCTCTGTGAATCAACATTAAAATTGTTAATAAAGTGCAATCCATATTGATAATATTTCCAATTGTACAAACTGACCTGGCATCGGTTCCCTATGAGTTTGAATATAAGTTCATTTTCTTCTTTTGTCAACAAAATACTAGACCTACTATCTGCAGGCATCCTGGTCTTCATATTATTACTAGATGGAAAAGTGACCTGAAATGAATCAAGTATATTATATTTTATGAGATATTTCTTAAATTGTTGAACTAAAGTATAAATAATCATTTCATAACAGAAAATTTAGGTAAAATTCCAAGAGAATAAGGTAGTTACTGCACATTAAAACCTTTTTAAATTCTTACAAAGAAGAAATCTTACAAATCTACGCTTAACATTCCTACACAGTCATATTGAACATAATTTCGTAAAATTTAGTTGAATTAAAATAAATATTAACGAGGAAATGGCATGTTATAAATATGTTTGATTAATATGTTAGGGTATCAGCCAAATTATCAATATGAATCACTGTATGAGTATAAGTGGGTGTCTAGCAGTTAAAACTTCAGAATATATTATTCTATAAATACAATTGTCCAATTCAAATTAAATAATTTCCATTCTAAACTGAATAACATTCATTTTGAGTAAAATTTTTCAAAAATTAAATGAAACCTATTTACAGTAATTTGAATGATGGGTTTGAATTGAATGAATTATTTTTCTGAATATTCAACTCAAAATAGTAATTATATGATTTGCAGTGGAAAAACTGTATTTCGATCGTGGATCAAAATCAGAAGTGGAGAGAATCTTACAGCTAATATGATAATATGTCTACAGTTTAGATTTCTATGGAAAGTGCAAAACTAGTCGAACCGCGAACGGGATATAGAAAGGGCGAAAGTGAACCGCGATTACTACGACCACTTTTCAAAAATCGCTAAACGTGTCAGTGGAACGAGCGAACGGTAACAGTCACTCTTTTGCAGAATTCGACCGTTCGACTGTATGCGAAATCTCTCGTTTACTCATTTTTATGTGTAGCATTCATAAATAGTCCGATTTCTCACCCGAATTCAGTTTTTCACTCTTATCTTCTCACTTGTGCCGATCGCGAGATACTGACTACACACACTGGAGGCGAGTGACTCAACCGGTTGACAGATCGACTCTGAGCGAGCTGCCAACTTAATCAAGTTACGTTAAAATTATTCGTGGAAAATGTGGGGATAATTCTATTCCCCGGAATGCACGTTTTCTTTTTAAATCCTTTTTATTATTACCTAGATTTTCCAAATACTTAAGTAAGCACCGTCTGGGAAATAAATAATAATAAATAAGTACCTGGGAAAGCAATCTTTTTAGACGGAAACACACCGGTTGAGAGACGCGGCGATAGGTTGGCGACGCTGGCTGTCACTTTTGATACACACTGTGCGTTTCGCGTTCGCTTTGACGAGATCGGTTTTGAGCTCCACGATTGAGCCCGCGGCCGAAATGTGCTCTCTGCCGATGGACGTCGAGATGGAGATGTCCGCCTCGGCCTCCGTCGAGGTGGAGAGCGCCTCGTCGGGGCCCTCGGTCCATTCGCTGCACCCTTCGCACCCGCCGCCTCAATCGCATTCGGAAGAGAATCCCAACGGCTCGAATGCGAATGCAAACGCAAACGCAAACGCAATCGTCACAGCCGGCACCGGAGGCTCCGTCTCCGTCTCCCTGCATCCGCTCGTCATCATGAACATCTCCGAGCACTGGACGAGACTGAGAGCCCAGGAAGGCTCACCGCAGACAGGTCGCTCTAAAAACTCGATTCGGGCTCCTTTCTTTTTCGCTCCAAAGTAACGTTTACGAATGGCTCGTTTTACCGCTTAAGAGCGAGAAAAGAAACGGCGACGCGAGCTATTTATGAATTGATCGATATAAAAAAATGTGGAATCGATATTCCGCTTCCAGATTTTTCGTTCCCATCCGACTCGTTTTAATGACATTTTTTTTTTTCGTTTAGTTATCGGCGCTCTAATCGGTAAACAAAAAGGAAGAAATATAGAAGTTATGAATTCGTTCGAATTAGTTTTCAGCGTCATCGCGGGAGATATTATCATAGATAGAGAATATTATAGTATGAAAGAAGAACAATGTAAGCGTTTATATATAATTTTTTTTCTGAGCATTTTTATATTTACTCACTTTTATATCCGTCACTTTTTCATTTTCAGTTAAACAAGTGTTTTCCGATATGGATTTTCTCGGATGGTATACCACCGGCGACGCGCCCACCGAAAAAGACATCGCCGTACATAGACAAATATGTGAAATTAACGAATCTCCTATTTTATTACAATTAAATCCCAATGGCAAAAGTGGCGACGTGAGTAAACTTTTAGCATCCTTTTGTACGGTGACGTTTTCAACTTTATATTTTGCGATATTCTCTTTCAGCAATTACCCGTATGTCTTTACGAATCCGTGGTAGAGTTAGTGGGAGGCGGGGAAACGGCTCTGTTACTCGCTCCTTTGAAGTACACGTTGGCCGCCGAAGAAGCCGAAAGAGTAGGCGTCGATCACGTAGCCAGAGTTTCTTCTAGTGATGCTAGCGAAAGTAGTTTAGGTGAGTGACACATGAGTTCGTTCATAATATGTTGTTATGATGCTAGCTTTGAGTCTTGTCAGATTCATATCGTTTTCATGACAGATACGAAAGTTTAAGCATTTGTTTCGAGATTTCATTCCACTCGATTCAATAAAAGTGACAATTTGAAGCTTTATAAGACTTGTATTATTACTAAAATAAATACAGCAATTTTTTTTCATTATTTGAATTACAATGTTTCTAGTCGCCGAACATTTAACGGCTCAAAGATCTGCCATACGAATGGTGGCTATGAGAGTGCGTCTCGTCGCTCGCGCCGTCGCAGCACTTCGAAGCGGAGAACTTCCCCCCAATGCAGCTTTACTCCGAGAAGCGAGAGCTCTCGCACATCGTTTGCCTCTAGTTGACAACCCTAGTTTCACTCATCATTTCTATAATGTATTTATTAATAACTGCTTTAATTTTTCTATATTAACTGCCAAATGCTCAATAGATTCTCTTTTATTTCAGCAATGCAACGATGTTGGATTGATGACTTATCTCGGCAGTATAACAAAAGGATGTAATGATATAAACCAATTTGTCAATAAATTTAATATTCTCTATGATAAACAATCAGCTCGAAGAATGCGGGGACTATTTTTTTAATATGGTGATATTTATAGTTATA
Organism: Cheumatopsyche charites; assembly: GCA_024721215.1. Taxonomy (NCBI): domain Eukaryota; kingdom Metazoa; phylum Arthropoda; class Insecta; order Trichoptera; family Hydropsychidae; genus Cheumatopsyche; species Cheumatopsyche charites. The sequence goes on from CM045587.1 coordinate 2,646,236, forward strand.
TGCAATGGAAAAAGATTTCATGTACATATTTATGTTCTTTATTGATATGAAAAGTTATATGAACATGTAAAATCACATTTTTCATTAACTTTTTGTATTGTAATTCATCAAGCTTACATAAAAATTTCAGATTATACCTACATACAAATTTATTTGCAAATACATTCATGATAAATGTGACCTGTTTATTTTTTCTCCATTGGATACCCGAAATTTTTCCTCATTTTTAAGTGATGGGATGCAAAATTTTAATTTTACTCTTTGCAATAATTAAACTTTGAAACAAGTTTTTTTATCAAAGAAACTTTACAACTTGTTGAGATATTTTCCGTTTTAAAGTAAAATTATTTTGATAGTAAAAAAAAGCATAATCTTATCGCAGTTATTGCCAGGTTTCTACTCAAAATTGGACATTTTGTTCTCCCATAGATATCTAGACAAGCTACCTATCTTGAAAATGAACTATTTTCTTCAAAAAGGGATTTGTGGTCACATTATTCATGAAATAAGTACCTATAACTGAATTTTTATTGAATTTTTTTAGTCATGACAAAATATATTAAATAAAATCAGTATAGGTAACTATAATACAATTGGAAGACTTGAATTTTTTTTACAAAACTTGAAATTGTATGTTCATGATTTTCAAATAAATATAAATTTGAAAGCCTCAGAAGTCAATAGATTAGAATTAATTGCCTAATTAAGTCTCATAAATTTTTGATTATGTACATGCACATTTGTCTTTTACTTCAAAGGATCATTTCTGGCAATCCTTGTTTGCAAATTGCTATTACAAATTCAAAAAGATGTACTAGATATGTACATTATAAATTCATATAAAGTAATATTTGACCCTGCATCATGTTCTTTTTAATAAAATATATTTATAATAAAAGGAATGAAACCACTTATTGCTTTTAATCTATGAATAGCCAATGCATTATTTCTCTTCAATATATTTCTCAATGCCAATGAGTTCATCAAACAATGTATTATTTTCGTGAATAACATGTGGCTCATTCAATATTTGTTGAGCAAATCTCAATGTAGCCACAGCCAACTTTCCGACAGTCCATTTTCGATCCATAAGAACTCGAAATAATGTATCCAACTGAAAAATAAGCATAGATTTCTCTTTCGATATTGATGAATCAAACACATTATGTACCAGTATTCTTTTACCTTATAAAGTTCTGGATTGCCAGATGTGTAATATATCAATGTCGGTGCACCTGCCACACTAGCTGCTAACCATTGTATGATCATTTTCAACTGTGAATTTGCACATTTACTAGAACCGCAACCCCAATTGCCTGTTATTACTGATTTGATAGTTCCCGTACCACTACTTTTGTTTACCAGCTGAGATAACTGAAAATTATTTCCAACACATACACAGATATTAAAAAACAGACAATTTTAAGTTTGTCTAAATATATATATACATATATATTTTTTATTTCAAGTCGAATATTTCAAACATTGAATCAGAACATTTTACGTATACCATAATTTGAATTACCCTAAAATATATTAATTTAATTTTTAAAATATTGACTTGAAATGTAATACGTTTGAGTTGAAAGAGAAAATATTTAACTTGAAGCTAAAAACCTGTATAATAGAATTTTACAAAACAGCCATTTGTTAACACTTATTATTTTACAAATTAATTTGAATTTTATTTATTTTTCAACATATTTTTTAGCATCTTTTACATGAAGAATCTGATTTCTTACAATTGTTATATCAAATAATAAAAATAAATATTCATTAATAATATTATTTCTAAATTTTCATAAATAATTGAACTAAAATAATTGATATTAGTATATAAGCAGAGTTCTAAAAAAATCATAATGAATTTGATGAATAAAATGTAAATTGAACAAAAAAAAATTAAATGTTAGCGAAGCGGGTGTATTTTGTTATATATTGACCTGAAAGTTATTATTGTAAAGTGTGATGGACGTTAATAGATCTGTTAATTTGTTTAAGACATACAAAGAACAGGCAATTTAAAGATTACCTGCGATTTTTGTATCTTCATTGTTATAGGTTCACAAACTACCGTTTGCTCGATAGCTTCTGTGATACAATTAATGACCCATGCCAATTTCTTTTTTTTAGAATTTCGTCTGACAATATTCTTTTCTGTGCTTCGACAAGAATCTCTAGACTTTCTACTTGATCTACGACTCGAAGATTCTTTGTCGGGCATGTTCAATATTTCTAAGGTAGTTTTGTTGGTTTCTATTCTATTTGAATCTTCTTCTACCAATACATTCTCTTTAAATTGTATGTTATTATTTAAATGATCTATCCCATTTTCATTATTCTCACATTCTTCATTGATTTTATCTATCGTTGGTGGTAGTGTAGTCTTTTGAAAAATCATAACAAAAAACTCACTTTTGAGTAAAAATGAATAATTTTGAGTAATAATGAATTTACTTTAAAGTGTGTTTTCAGTGTAAGACTTGTTAATATTCAAAACTTAGGTAAATCATACTGCAAAAATTGTTTGATGATTTTAACATTTTTGAAATACCACAATATAAAGCAGTTTTTTACAGCTTGACAGACTGTCAACATTTTTCAAATTTCATTCCGAAAAAGTATCAAGTCATTAATCTTAAGCCAAATATTGTTATGAAATCAAACAAACTAATTAACAAATCAAATTATTTTATACCTAGGTATATTGAATTTTCTATTTCGTTAGAAGCATAAACTTACGGATATTATTAAATCAATATTTGAACTGAATACTTTTTAGAATAAAATTCTGAAAATTTGGACTTATACATGTGTATGTGCGATGAAATGGCCAAATGAATGGAGCAAAATGAATAAAGCAAATTCTTGTCGATGAAATAACACAATAAACACATTTCAATCTGAACATTTGTAACTTACCAATTGAGCTGCTAGTTTATGTTTGTGTTTAGCAAGTTCTAAACTTAGAGATCTGACACTTGACATAAGTTTGTGTTTATTTATAGTTTTTTTATCCAACGGTGCACATCCATCAGTTAATGGTACTCCAGCAAACGATTCGCTCAATGTTCTTTTCAATAGTGAACTAGCAAACCTCACTACAGCTAAGTCTCTTGAATCCAATTCTCTGTCTTTTTTCTTCGATGAATCACTTTCGAAAATTGGATCCTCTAGCCAGTTGCTGAATTGTTCGTAAACTTCTTCCAAATCTGAACTGTAAAAAATAATATTTTCTTAATTTTCTGTAAGTATTGAATATGATATTATTGGACTACTTAATAGTTATTCACCTATATTCTGTACTAAAACTATATTTTGAACTATCATTGGTATCTTTTCTCATCAATCCGGGACTTCGTCGGCTACGAAATTTAGAAATCCATTCTTGCTCTTGTTGCAATGAGTTTTTTAAAAATTCTTCATCAAAAGAGTCTTCTGTTAGTACAAATCCACCAGATCCACCTCGATTTACTCTAATATTATAATTGAATATTTATTATTAGGTTTTTCCACAGTGGTGATAAGAAAAATTAATACCTATACTAATTGTAAGTAGATAGGTAGGTAGTTACAATTATTATGTGAATTATAATTACCGTATATCTTTATCTTGCAATCCAGATCCTGTAACACTGATTCCTACAGCATAACTAGAATCAGTTGATAATGAATCTGTTAATGAATTTTCCATTTCTCTGCGAAGAGCATCTCTTAACCGTTGAGCAAAACTTGCCCGTCTTTCATCTGTGTTCAATTCTAAACTATATTGCTTCACTTGCTGACCTTCATCTGCACTCCCTGTACCGAAAAAGAATATGTAATTGAGACATTTCAATTTATTTAAAAATTGTAAGTTTAACATTTGAAAACCTTCATCAAAACTCGTATTAGCACTGTGAAACTCATCAAAACTGGAATTACAACTGGAATATAGACTGTCACACAATTCAATTTGAGGTCTCTTTACAGGCAAACATTCTCCGGATGATCCCAAAACTATGAATCGACCTCTTCGATTATTCAGTGTATTCAATTCCGGTGCTAAGTGACATTTTTTCCTTGATAATTCTATGCCTGAAAACATGTATTTATCATTTTTATATCAAATAATAATAAGTATATAAATAATTTGATTAATGAATTCATACTTGGATCATTTATATTGATCGTAGCAGTACAATATGCATCAGGAGATGGAGATCTGCTACTAAAGCTGTTTATTGTACTAGCTGAAGTTTGTTTTATTATCACAGTTGCTTCTACTTCTGGAGGTGTATGACTAAATGATTCTCCTTCAATATGAATTAAATACTTTAAATTAATTTTTTCGCTATGTGAAATTTGATTCTTCAAAAAATATGTCCATTATTTTACTGGTTGATCTTTTTATTTTATAATACAAACTAAGACTTATCAAAATTAATGTGAAATGTAATATTAAATGCCAGCATTGTCCAAGAAAATCTGGAACAACTGGTTGCACTACCAATATGAAAAAAATTCATTTAAAATTTAAATATAATAGCTGGTCATTCATACTTTTGAATAAACTTTAGATTGACTAACTTTTTTTATAGTATGATAAAAAAAAACTGGAAAATAATCATATACTAATTAATTTGGATCTAATGGTCACCCTAATATTATACCTATTGGTGATAAACGTCTTTCTGTATTTCTTGGATGAATTTCCACAGGCTTTAATGGTTTTTGTTGAAATCCTAATAAACATTTGTTAAGTTCTCTTAAAATGTTATCTTCTTCAAACTGACTTGCAGGCAAAATGCTATAATTTTCTGGATCAATACAACAGACCGATATCTTGAAAAAAAAATTATATTTTTTTAGAGTGTACTTTATATGTGATCAAGTGAATTTCCTATATTTATACTTGTTGGGGTGCATTCATTATTTCCAAATTCCATTTTTGTTTAGGATCTGTTAATTTGGCAAATCTTCTTGCACCCTGTATTGTGATTATTTCATTATCTTCCAATGCTTCTACAGAAAGTAAAATAGCTAATATATCTGGTACTGTACACAACATAATAGATTCCTAATAATTGTGAAAAGTTATTTTTCAACATTTTATTCATATTCTTTAATCAATTTTCAAATTAGTAATGAAATGAGTACCTGTGATTTTCCATTTCTCAATACATCTCCCCCGAGTCGTGAATTCGCAAAACATATTTCTAAACCACCAACAGTACAATTCTCCATTCTTCCCTCATGTTTTATTTGTATACGACATAGAGGCAAATTACATTCTAGCCAGTCTTCGATAGTCAACCATTGTTTTGAGTTCATAATCTGAAATATAATGTTCTTTATTGAAAATGCCGCACTTAACAAATTTCTTTAAAAAATATGCAATTCAAACAATAAAATTACCTGTCTTGAAATTTTAACAGTCCCTTCATTTTTATTGTTATCTATCCAATCAAAGTAATGAAATATGCTTTTGAGTTTTATTTTCTGGAATGGACTGTGAAAAAATTGTTATTTTTAAACATTATTCGGTGGAACTATTTGTTTACAAATAAATAATGTAAATACCTTTGTAAGTTTTTAAAGAAATATGTAAAATTAAAGTCTTGCAATGTTGGATGAGTTTTCAACGTTCTTTTTGGATAAGTAGAAAAAAATGCATGAGCTAATAACGACGATAGAAAATCATAACTGAGCTCAGTTAAATCAGCTGAAAATGTTTCATCAAACTATAGTGAATTTGCAGAATTTTATCAATGAACTTTAACACATTTTTTTATTAACCCTATTACCCACATCTATCATAACATATACCTAGGTACCTAATGTAAATTAAAATACTAACGTTGTTGCTGTAAACTAAATACAAGTCCATTTGGAGGTTTCCAATGTTTCAATTGTAGAGCTCTTTTTATCATACTCGGAAGTGTGAATTCCATAAAATGTAATCTTTCTTCATTTGATAAGTCATTTTCTAAAAAATCATAAAGACCATCCATAAGATGAGGATCTTTCTCGTCTTCATCTGGATCCAAACTTATGCTAAAAAATTCCATGAAAACCAAATATTAATATAACTAAACTGATTCTAGAAACAGAAGTAAAAACTTACTTGCACATATCATGAATTTTCAACATTCCATCGATCAACTTTTTTGTGGACGATGCTAGTAAAAGATGCTTTAGGTGTCGCTGAAGAGACGACCACCATGGAAGTTCACACGGTAACATCACCAAAGCCATGTTGAAACTGAAACATTTCATTACTCAATTGATTTCAGCGTTTTAGAAAGCAAACGTATTCGTGAAATTGCTGAAACTTGTGGAGTTGTATTTTGTGAAATTGTAAGAGCTTAGGTTGTTAAATAAGTACTTGGTAGATAAACAAAATCATTAAACAAAAAATCAAGTGGGTTCAATTATATTCAGAGTGCATTGAAATAATTTTTATCGAAACATGAATTTCCAATAAGAAATAAAAAGTGAAAAACGAACGGGGGGATTAATTGTCCCTACTTATTTTTCTAAAAGAATTTTCCCGACAGTTTTTCACGCTGGCCAAAAACGCAAAGTTGGCAACCATGCCCCCATTTTGACAGTCGAGTGACAGCTGTTCAAAGTTCGCGCTCTTCGCGTCGAAATGTCATTTTGTCTTCGTCTCTCGTTCGCTTCAGTTCACAGATAACAATCATCATTCTCGATCTTTTGATCCGTTGATCTACTGGTCTATAGATTTTCTGACCTGTCTATCAATCAATCTACTATTTTATTGGCCGATCGACCGATATTCATCATGAGCAAGAGTTCTATGGCTGCTGCGGTTCGCGCTCTCATTCTCGGAGCACCGGCTTCGGGTAAAGGAACCATATCTTCCCGCATAGTGAAACGATACAACCTTCAGCACGTGGCTAGTGGAGACCGTCTCCGTCACCATATCCAAGAAGGCACTCCATTTGGAATCAAAGTCAAGAGTTACCTGGACGAGGGTAAGCTCGTCCCCGACGATACCATCATCGAGTTCATGCTCGATGAGTTGAGTAAAGTGAAAGGTAACTGGCTGTTGGATGGCTTCCCAAGAACCGCCGCACAAGCCGAAAGGCTCTGGAAGCTCCAGCCAGTCGACTTCGCCATAAATCTCAATGTTCCCTTCGACGTCATCATTGACAGAGTCAAGGGTCGGTGGGTCCATCTCGCATCTGGTAGGGTTTACAATATTGACTTCAATGCACCGAAGGTCTCCGGCAAGGACGATGTAACTGGAGAGGATCTTGTCCAGAGGCCTGACGATAGGCCAGAGGCAGTCACCAAGCGACTTCAAATATACAAAGAGATGACAGAACCATTGTTAGAGTTTTATAACAAGTTGGGTATTTTGAAAGAGTTTCAGGGTAGAACATCCGATGAAATATGGCCTCAAGTTATTGAATATCTCGATAAAAAGTTGAAAGTTTAATCTTCTCAGATTTTAGACAATTTTAGATTTTTGTTTCAATCCATGTTGATAGCACAATTTTTTTTATTATTTGTATTTTGTAGCTATACACCACTGATTTTTTATGTGTTCGTAAAGTTATGTCTATACATATTTTTATGATTAAAACTAATAATTTGAATTGATAAAAAATTTATAATACTGTATAATCACCATTTTTTTTTTATATTATAATCAATTTAAGTACATACATATCTATTTGTTTTTCCTATTACAGTTACATTATTTACAATATTTATTCATCTCTCATGTTCTTAAAATAAAATCAACTTATGATAACACAAATTTAAAAAAATTCAAAGTTTTTCAAATATTTGTTATACCTATATGAATAATGAAATGAATTAAAATTGGTGATGTCTTTATACTTCAATCACTTAATTCACTTTGATACTTAAACATTCTTTGTAGCAAGACTGTAGAAAAATAAATTAGATTTAGACTTATGTATTGTTAGATAACACACTTAGAATATGGTGCTATTCAATTTTAACTTAAAATGTCAAAATTGATTTGAACTCACAATCAGTTAACTTACAAGAGCTTGCAAATTGTTGAATTTAACTGATTATTTGTTTTTTATTGTATAATGTATTTTTGTATTTGAATAAGTGATAAAAAATGTATGCACAAAAAGAATTTTCTCTTTTCAAACAAATCTCAAACATTCCCATTTCTATGAAAGTTTTTTTCATTTTCAGACTTGACTCAATATTTGCACATTTTGTAAACATGAAAATAATAATGATTATATTAATTTTACTAATTTTAACAAACATGGTAATGCAAGAAATGACATCGAGAAGAAATTCAGTAGAGATGAGAAAGGCCATCCACAGTTATTTCGGATTGCAAGTCTATGCCGACTATAACATAATTTGGCTAGCTTCCCATTTCCTCTTATATTTTCACTGCTCACTAAATAGGTACGTATTATATTTCTAATATGATCTGGACGACGTATTTTCTTCCCATTATTTATCCTTGACCTGTTGGATTTTCCTCAAATTTCGCATGAGCAATTGTAAAACGTGACTAGTAATGCAAATCTATCAATCTGCTTTATAATATTGAAATCGATCGATACGTAGATTTTTTTTGCATAAAAATCTACATAACTTACTGACTTGGGAAAAAAATAAATCAAGGACGACCCAACTTTAAAGGTACTTGAATCTGCTCTGCACATATTTTTCAAAATAAAAAAATACATTTTATTTATATTGCTTACATTCAATATCCTCAAATAAGAAGAATGAACTGAATCGGTTCGTAATACAGCTTGATACCGTTTTTTTTTATTTTGTGCGGTTCTGATCCTTTTCATCATAAGATAATTAAAAAAATAAAGGCTAAAAGTGACCTTTTAATTATTTGAAAGGTCACCTTTAGTTAAAGCTTTCCCCTGAGCAGAATACTCATACACCTCTCGTCAGTATCTAAACAGATATCTATTTTCATTTTATTTCATAACGGCCCTCCTATTTTCAATATTAAGAGCCGCCCCTGGTAAAATATGCATAAAATTATCGATGACATTCAGAAAATCGAATTTATTGAACGGTTATGAATCATAAGTATTTCTCGCGATTCTACAAAATCGATTTTCTCAATCTATATATACTACACAAAGTATTAAAAATTGAAAGTCTATTCACACGATTTCAGTTTCATGAGAAAACTTTTCAGACATACCGATTAAATTTCAAAGCTCTCACTTTAATATTGGTCACAAAAAAATCATACAAATTCAACACACGAATGTATGAAATTTTCTCGAACTCTCAAATGACTCACGTGAATTTTCCCCTTCTAACTTATTTTCATTGGATTTTCTCATCATATCGAACAGTTTTCAGTTTAAGCAAATGCGAAACACATTCAAACAGATTATTATTAATCTAGAACCGATTTTTTGATCGGTTGTGACCATTTTACTCCAGTGGCTTCGAAAATTTTTCTTTCGAATGAAACGACCCACAATCTATTTCCACATGGACGCCGTATGACATTCGGTTCTTTGTTTTCATCCTATAAATAAAACGGAATGGCTCATCGTTCGTCCTTTGCTACATTTTTAATTAAAGCGAAAGTTTGTTGATTTTTCGACTGATTAGCGTTGCCAACTCGCGAAGCCTTCGTAATGATCGTGTATTGTTTTTCTATCTGAATAATTTCGAAATAAGCCAATTTACACTGAATAAACCCGATTGTTATTTCCCAAATAAATATGGACGATGGTAGTTAATGCGATTATGAAAATAGAAATGTACTTATACATATATGTACATGAAAAAAAAGTAAATTTCGGTTTCATGATTCACAGCATACTAATATATGCATGGCACGATATGTAATTAAGAATGTCTTGTATTAATGTTAAAAATAATGAAATCTGTTTTTGGTATATGAATTGGGTTTATAGTATGAATATATGTATATTTATATCGTTTAATTGCTCAAAATGAATTCAAGAAAATGTTTTATCTAGTAACACATCTCAACTTGACTTAATTTCGGAAACATCACACACGTGTTATCTCTATGTAGATAACTGAAATGTGTAATTTCATAATTTACTCTAAAATTACATTGATTTGACCGAAAACACGTTTTGCTATATAATACTATACTAAACATAAGTGATTGTCTTATGGTAAAAAAATGTAAATTAAATTCAGTCGCTTTATGATACTATTTATAAAACGAACATCTTCATATCCGACACTAGAAAATTATTTGTAGGTGTAGGTGTTATACCTATGTATGTACATCTAGTTAAATTGTTTCCATTTCATTTTAAATGTTTTTTATTCAGTACAATTTAGATAATGGCATCTATAAAATGGTTAGAATTTTGAAATATCGAAATTGAAAAGAAAAATCTGTATTTGATTTTTTCACGCTGCATACATTTTTCACTATCGGCAAACCAAAACATCACGAACTACAAAAAAAAAAACTTATATACTGAAAAAAAAACTTAAACTTGTCTGGAAAAACAAGAAGCACTCGTAAAAACATTATCCGTGTAGCACTTAAGTGCTCACAGCAAAACTTTTAAGAAACGATCAATAAACATTTTGAATATTTCGAGCGCTTTTCAGCCTCTCTATCAACTTTTTCACGCAATTTTGTATTTCTTTATTATTTTTTTAAACTCCTCGATTGATCATTCGCTCTAAAGTTAAAAAGCGGAGCCGCCATGCTAGAAACTCTGAAGAGCAACATCAGCATATCAAAGGTAAAGCATTAAATTAACACTTTTTTCAGTCAAACATTCGAAAGAATCAATTAACTTCAGATAATTTTCCGAATTATTCCAGAAAACAGCATCACGAGGACATTGAATCCCGACGCGGCGCGCACCAACGTCGCATGCATCGGCCGAAAATCACATTCGCCGAAGTGAACGTGCAGTAAAATGGCAACACGTGTCAGAATCGACCCGCCGAACTGTCAAATGTGCGTGCAAGTTTATTTTCGTACGCGCTCTAAACGTGCGTGGGACGAAAGCGTATATCCAGCTGAAGCAATCGGCTCGTTTTCGAAGTTATTTTCGCGTTTTCACGCGAAAGTCGAATGAGTTATACAATTCGATTTTTCAAAGGGTCATTGCAGCTGTGAGGCCTCGTTCACACGTGAAGCTTGCGGTCGATTCACGTGTGAACCGTTTGTTTAGCGCACAAATTAAAACTCATAAAATTCGAAAAAAATGATGAAATATATTGAATGTTTTTGAATATTTCTTTTGTTAATTCATTTATTTTTAAATTATGAGTAAATTTCGTTTATAATAAACTACCGATGTGGTATATTTACAGTAAGTACAGAGTTAATTAAAATTGCTTCTGAAATAAATGATTTTAATATTATTCGGAGACCAAACAAATGTTTCATTCAATGGTATTTATCATTATTCAGGAAAATTATTTCACATATAAAAAGTCATGACTCTACTAACAATAAGTGTTTTAATATTTAAATCAGTTTTTTTCAATTGGAATTTATCTATTTATGCACTTGACAACTTGTATTTTGCACTTGTAACTTGTAACTATATTTTATATATGCATTAAAAAATCACATCTCTAAAAATCGACATGAAAAGTCTAATGTATTACAATATGAATATTTCACCATACTTTTCTGGCTTCTTCAATATAATTTTGTTATTTATTTTAAATCTGTCTCCGATATTAATTAAATTTTGAATACATCAAGGACATTTTCATACGAACAAAATATTATATTAACAGCAAAAATATTCTTATACTAAGAAAACATTCAATTTAAGCAGCAGAGTTATGAAAATTCTACAATTTCCCCGAAGACAACGAAACTAATATGACAAAATTGAAATTTCCTTGCATCGAAAAGATCGATTTTTCATTCATCGGTTTATTTATACATTCGAATCATATTTTCTAATTAAAAACCGATTCAAATCGACCTGAGAATAACAGAAAACATTGGAAACACAACGTTTGTGTACCATCCGGACACTCGATAATTTTAGCCGACCGATCAGCCGGCCCCTCGCCTTCTATTTATGTATCTCGTATCGTTTTATAAATGCGACCGAAATAATATAAATATAGGTGAAACCTCGTCTACAATATAACAGTTGAATTTGAATTCGAAATTCCGAATTCGACCGAAAAATTCGGCGCGAAATTCTAAGAAAGTTCGAGTTAACTTGGTCTAAAGAACGCTGATATTTTTTTCATTGCATGTAACTTATTATAAATGAGTTCGCAAGATTACGTATGATTCAGTCGATTAATGTTGTATTTGAGAAGTTAAATATTTTAAAATGATACGAATCAAAATATTATGACGATTTGATGTTTAGTTTAAAAGTTATAGCGTTTTTATAGACGATACTTTTGACATTTTCAAAGCAATGATAAAAATCTGAATTTCATGCATCGATGAATTAAATGTATCTTAATATTCTTGTGAGTTGAATAGTAAATAAAATTGACTTTGCAGTTGAATTTGCAAAGAATGCATGAAAAAAATGACAATCGAGGAGAGAAAAAGTTCAATTCTAATGTGCATTATTGGCACTGAAGAGGTTATAATTAAAAGTTATCGCTTTCCACAAATTCGCTCTGAAAACATTTCCAAGAATATAATAAACTCACTTATTTGCGTTCGCTACGAATCTTCTCGTGTATGCGGTGTTTCTGAATCAGCGTTCGTTCATCACATTTTTTCGGTTCGTTTTCGTTTTCCGCGAATTAAAATCGCAAGTTTTCAGCACTTGGAGAACTCGAAATTGATTCTGTAGTTCAGTTTTTCCAATGTTATTGTTGGAAAATGGGAAATTAATCGGCGAAAGATCGAAGAAAGCTTTCGGCGCGAGCTGTTCGCCGGTACTGAAGCCTTTTCAGCAGAAGAACCCAAAACACCCCGCCCTCGTGTGCGTATTTTCATTCTCTACCAGTTGGTTTTATTTGTTTGTTGATGTTGTTTTTTTTTTTCGTCGAATTATCATTAATTTATTTCTAATATCCTCGCACTATGAGTATAATTTGTTCCTGAATCTTTCTCGTGAAGCGATATAATATTTTTCGAACGACGAAAAGCCGATATGCTCCATGAAATAATACAATATTTTTCTCTCCGCTCGCAATCTTTAAGCAAAACAATATTTTTTTAACGATGGAGAGCTGAGATGCTGCATGAAACATTACAATATTTCCCTTCTCTTTAAGCAAAACAATATTTTTTTAACAATGAAGAGCCATGATGCTGCATGAAACATTATGTATATTATTTCTCCTATGCGAAATATTGCTTGTTAAGCGATTTATGAGTCATTTTTTAAAATTTGCTCGTTATTCGAATTGATTAATAAGCGAAGTTTAATTGTACTTATTATCGAGTGTTTCTTTCAAATTTACTATATTACATATAAAACGAGATAAAGTTGCCTAATTATTCGTTCTAAATTTCACTTGCAGCACTATTGAAAAGAAAACTCAAAATATCTTATGTTGTTCAAACATCTCTTAATTTTCCATGCTGAATATTTTTAATACGTGTATCGAATTCCCAGATCGGTCTAAAATCATGCATAAATCAAAACAAACTAGTTTTCAGATACAATATCCTAAAATAACCAATCGATGTATTTGTCGATTTGTGTATATGATACACTCGACCGTATCGGAAAATGATTTTTCCAGAGTTTCACCGCATCGAGGTAGAGAACGTAATTATTACACATCGGTACATACTGTGGCTTTCAGCGTTGCTCATCTGTTACGCTGCGCTTACAATTTCTCTTTCACTGTAATATGTACAGTATAAAACGAATTTTCACTTATTTTCTCGAAATATTCACTGAAACAAAACTGAAAAATATACAGAACTGTAATCGCAATTGAAAATTGTCGAATATCTTTCATAATAAATATCTATTTATAAGCACGTAGTTGAAAACTGTTATCAAACTTTTTCTAGAGTTTAATTTGAAGTTTAGATTTTATTACACAATTAGAATATATTTTATGATAATTCAAATTAAAATTATATTTTTCGATATTTTTATTATTATGCTTAAAATTTATAAAGATCTAAAAAGGTAAAATAAAAATACTTCACAAACACGAACATGAATGAAAAACCTACGCATACTTGTTTTATTATTGCGCGCTGACCTTTTCAGGTTTATTACGTGAAATTCAACCTTTAGAAAATCGCAGCTTTTTAAATTTATAATGAAATTGACACTTCAATGCAATCTAATTATAACTATGCATATTTACAAAGAAATATTTTGATGGATAGTTTTTATAGCTGGATCAAACTTGTGTAAATATTCTTCGTTGACTTACAATTAATATTGTAATAGGTATTCCATTTATCTATCATCCATTAAGTTAATAATTTCTTCAATAGAAAATTAACAAAATTAAAACATTTTCTAATATCAAATAAAAACATGGTGTTCTTTTTTTTGTATTTTTAGATATTTATTCAGGTAAATGTATATGTAAACACACATGTGTATTTACGGATTATAAAAGAAATATTTTAATTTTTACATAAAAATGTATATTGTAAATAAAAAATACGATTACAATTAAAGGCGCGTATTTTCACCTCTGGTTTGAGAATAAAACTACTTTAAACTACGCGCGATTCTCCAATAACCAACTGTCAAAATCTTGGTGAAAGAGATGAGTGTACGTATTATTGTATGAACTGTAACATGTCTGTCTCTTTCAGCGGCTATTTTGACAGCTCATAGTTGGAAAAATCGTTTTATTTTCAAACCAGAGTTGAAAATACCTACCATAAAGTGAAAAAAAAAAATGACGAGCACGATCCTTGAACGTCCCCGCGAGCCGGAATGCAGCTTTGACCTTTGTCGGGCGTCTGGGGCGGAGACTCCGGGTGACGTCACGAGGGGCGTCGGATCGATAGGTGGCCCGTGACGTCACCGGGCCGGGCGCTTCGCCCCCCTGGGGGGCACAGCGGAGCCCGAAATAGAATTGAGGGTTTAGTGACCGGAAACGGGACCGACTGTCGAAGGGGAGGGACTCCATCGTCACCGGGATTTTGTTTATTCATTTTTATATGTCCATAATTATAACATATCAAATATTAAAGTCATTATTATAATAATGGTTTTAACCATTAATATTATTAATAATAATATTTACAAATATTAATAGCCATTATTATAATAATGGCTTTATGTAAGTTAGCTTTCTTTCGTTTTTGAATATTTATTCGATTAATGATTTGAATTTCTTTTAAATAAATTAATACTTACTCCTCATAGTCTCATATGTACTTACACCCTTATACTTAATTCTCTTGGTTTTTGATTTCAAAATAGTGATAATAAAATTAAAAAATATAGTGTACAATTAGTTACATTCGTGTGTTTATTTTCCGAAATCTATGCTAACATAGCACAGCTCAAAATTTAAAGTGCAGAAGAGTTTCTCGAATTAAATAAAAACACTTAATTGTTTTACAATATATCATTATATATTATACGAAAATAATTTTAATTTAATTTACAAAAAATATGAAAATTTACGCTTAACGCAATATAAAAAAATTCTTTTCCTTGTCGATTGTGTGAAACGAGTATTGACTTTAATGACAATAGATCGAATCTTGTTGATGCCAGTTTCTCAATATTCACTCTAAACGTAGTAGTAATCATCGTAGTCTGGATCTAAAGATATATTATTTACATTGCTGTTCTTAAAATTAGTGATAACATTCTCGACAGTATTTGCACTGACGACATTATAGATGCTTTTATTTTTACCATCATCGATGACTTTTCTGATGGTGGTTTTATTGTAACTCAAATTTTGCGGTTTCCCATTTCCAGAATTATTCGTGATAATGCTGATAATTTCATTGCCATCTGTTTTATTTCTAATATCGGTACTATTGTTTACATCAACAATCACAGATCCGACTGGAGGTTTTGATTCAAAAATATTACTATTCCCATGTAATTCGCTTGAGTTGGTTTCATTCTTTACATTTCCTACTGAATTGTTTTTACCATTTGAGATGAAATCGGGTATCTTTTCTTGATCTTTTTTATCTGAATTATTTTCAGGATCTACATTGATGATATCTGTTTTCTCGCCTGCATTGTTATTTTCATCTGGTTCATCCACACCAGTGATATCGCTATTATCTGTGTCGACTATATAAGAATCTTTATAATCATATTCATTTTCAATGTCAGGTATATCTTTGTTGTTTTCTTCTGCTTCCTCACTTGTATTCTCGATTTCATTTGGTTCTTCCACATCCGTGATATCATTATTATCTTTATCATCTACATTTGAATCTACGCCATCTTTTTTACCTTCTTCATCTTCTTTATCTGAACTATTTTCAAGATCTACATTGATGGTATCTGTTTTCTCGCCTGCATTGTTATTTTCATCTGGTTCATCCACACCAGTGATATCGCTATTATCTGTGTCGACTATATAAGAATCTTTATAATCATATTCATTTTCAATGTCAGGTATATCTTTGTTGTTTTCTTCTGCTTCCTCACTTGTATTCTCGATTTCATTTGGTTCTTCCACATCCGTGATATCATTATTATCTTTATCATCTACATTTGAATCTACGCCATCTTTTTTACCTTCTTCATCTTCTTTATCTGAACTATTTTCAAGATCTACATTGATGGTATCTGTTTTCTCGCCTGCATTGTTATTTTCATCTGGTTCATCCACACCAGTGATATCGCTATTATCTGTGTCGACTATATAAGAATCTTTATAATCATATTCATTTTCAATGTCTGGTATATCTTTGTTGTTTTCTTCTGCTTCCTCACTTGTATTCTCGATTTCATTTGGTTCTTCCACATCCGTGATATCATTATTATCTTTATCATCTACATTTGAATCTACGCCATCTTTTTTACCTTCTTCATCTTCTTTATCTGAATTATTTTCAGGATCTACATTGATGTTCTCTAAGTTCTCACCTGCATTGTTATTTTCATTTGGTTCATCCACATCAGTGATATCGGTATTATCTTTGTCGTCAGTATTTGAATCTAGATCAACATTTTCGTCAGCTTCATCTTTTTTATCAAAAATATTTTCAATTTCTGCGTTGATGTTCTCTAAGTTCTCACCTGCATTGTTATTTTCATCTGGTTCATCCACATCACTGATATCGGTATTATCTTTGTCGTCAGTATTTGAATCTAGATCAACATTTTTGTCAGCTTCATCTTTTTTATCAAAAATATTTTCAATTTCTGCATTGATGTTCTCTAAGTTCTCACCTGCATTGTTATTTTCATCTGGTTCATCCACACCAGTGAAATCATTATTTTCTTTATCGTCAGTATTTGAATCAAGGTCAACATTTTTGTTATTTTCATCTGGTTCATCCACACCAGTGAAATCATTATTTTCTTTATCGTCAGTATTTGAATCAAGGTCAACATTTTTGTCAGCTTCATCTTTCTTATCAAAAATATTTTCAATTTCAACGTTGATGTTATCTATGTTCTCACCTGTGTTATTATTTTCTTCTGTTTCTTCCTTACCGGTGATATTAATATTATCTGTATCGTCTATACTCGAATCCTTATAATCGTATTCATTTTCAATGTCAGGTGTATTGTCTGTATTAGAATCTACATCATCATTTTTGCCTTGTTCATCTTCTTTGTTTGAATTATTTTCTGGTTCTGCGTTAACGTTATTTATGTTTTCGTTTGCATCTTCGTTTCCTTCTGGGTTTTCCTCATCAGTTATACTGATATCATTATCATCATCATCTGGATTCGAATCTTTATAATCATATTCATTTTCAATGTCAGGTGTATTGTCTGTATTAGAATCTACATCATCATTTTTGCCTTGTTCATCTTCTTTGTTTGAATTATTTTCTGGTTCTGCGTTAACGTCATTTGTGTTTTCGTTTGCATCTTCGTTTCCTTCTGGGTTTTCCTCATCAGTTATACTGATATCATTATCATCATCATCTGGATTCGAATCTTTATAATCATATTCATTTTCAATGTCTTTTGTATCCTCGCTAGTATCCTTGTTTTCATCTGACTCTTTTACACCTGTGATATCAACATCATCATCATCATCTGTATAAGAAATTGCAGAGTCATAATCAAATTCCTTTTTATTCGATTTCGTATTACCAAATCCTTCTTTACTATCATCACTTTCATCATCTTTATTTGAATCTGAAAAATAATCTTCGTTCTCTTTTTTAATAGATAAATTATCAATGTTATCACTTTCATTATTTCCGTTGTTGACAGTATTTTTACTGTTTTGACTTGTCGATTTTTCATTATCGTCAATCAATGCTTTATCCATGATGGACAATTTCTGACTTATTATTTTTTCCAGCACATCATTTTCGATTTTAAGTACATACATTTTTCTTTCCAGAGCTCTTACTTCACCATCATTTTTTGCCATTACACTACGTAAATGCATTATTTCACTCTGAGTTGTATTTTCATTTATAAACTCTGGTGGTTTCAGATGATTAATAATCCGTTTTTCTAAATCATGTTGCAAATTGATTTTAGGTGGATCAATTGAATCTTTTTGCAAATTGTCTGTGTTGTTATTTATGTGAATGTGTATAGATGACATTTCTTGTTTTTTTTCTCCTGTATCGAGTTTGAAATAGTTTTCGTCGAATTTATCTAATGACTTGGCGAATCTGATGTTTGCTTTTTTCTCTAGTTCTACGCTTTCAATATAATCAATCGATTTTTTATCAACACGATTTAACTGCTTTAGCTTGCAAGTCGAACTGTCACACATATTTTGTCTTTTTTCACCTGAATTCTTTTTTTTGCAAATTTTCGATTTTGTTTTTGAAAGAGACACAGCAATCAATTTTCCACCGAGCCGATCTTTAGCACCCAGAATCAAAAGGTTTTCATTTTTCGCAACAATCAATCCACTAAACATTTGTTTTCCAGTATCAACTTTTTCAGCGATCAAAAAATCACCTGAAGAATTATAACGGCCGACATCCAGCAAACACAAAGATCCTTTATTCTTCCACCTTTGCTCGTTTTTATCATGAGATAACACATAGAGTATATTCTGATGAAAATCTATCTGTTCGAATGCCAATTCTGCAGATGTGGCGATTTTGAAAATTTGCTTTCTACCAGAAACTTTGACGTAAGTTGTACCTGCACCGTTCATTATTGTTAGACCGGGAATTTCAAAGGTCTTCTTCGAATCTATTGCGATGTGATTTTTGACTTTCACTTCAGCTGTCTTCAGATCATATTCGAAGAATTTCCCGCCCATTTTGAACGAAACAGAGCCGTTTTCATAAACCAAATGAGAAGGGGGTGATGTGAGCCTCTTGAGCACTTTGCATCCATAATTCTTCCCAAAAATCGTTGCTTGGTTTTTTTCACATGTCGTCTTCGAGTTGTCGTTGAAGCAGTTTCCCAATTTTTCCGATTTCGTCATCATTATGCATACAAAGCTTATGTAAATCCATTTCAGCACAATCGAGTGCATTGTGCGATGGTTCAACGGTCTGAAAATCAAAATTGTTTATAATTAAATCATCGCTCGATGACAAAGTAAATGTCCGAAGAAATAAGTAAAGTGAGGATGAATAAAAGTCATGAAGATTACCTTAAACCACGTCTGTTCCGTACTGCGATCACGTTCAGTGTCATTTGAGTACACACCTTTGTAAAAAAAAGACTCAATTTTTATCAGGAATTGCCGGAAACTTGTATTTATTCAATAGAATAAATATTGTAAAATGAATGTCGGTGAATTCGTCCTATTCTCTGAATGTGCTGTGTATAATTGCAGGCTCACAATGAATTCATTGTGTGTATTTCTAAAAACATATTTGATATCAAACGAACTCCTATTTCATTTTGATAAAATTATACACATTATATTTTATTTTTAAGATTCTTTATAGCTTATTTTTTGTAGAAAATGATAAATAAAGTATTACTAATAGTCGTTTGTGTAGAAATATGAATGTATGAACTCGTAAATGTCATCGAGTATTTTTGTATAATATAATATTATGTTAAATTAAAAAATGTATCAATTTGAATTTTCTTGAAGTTTATTGTGATTTTGATAATATATGAAATGCAAATGTATAAATATTTGGTACAAAAATGGAAATATATAACTGGGGTTCGTTTCAAATACTATTAACGCAGATTACAAAATATTTATCACTTTATGTTTCTGATAACTTTTCGGCAAAAGCGTCTATAAGACACATGCACGTGTATGTAATATTTACCTAGATAAAAACTTAAAATTTGCGAAAAACTGAGTGATTTTTTTATCAACCATTTTATCATTCGTCTGTATCTGATTTTCAGAAAAAATATATTTACAGTCATCATGCCTTATGACAATAATCTGTAGGTACATATAAGTAAATAAGAAAATAAACAAGAATTATAAATATTGCTTTAGAAGTCACACATTCTGTCAATTTAAATATTTTTGATCCACCAATTGATTAATCACCGATCAAAAATAAAAATAAAATTTTAACATAAATATATGTATGGATACGATCAATTTTCAGCAACAATCTTCTAGAAGAATCCTTCAAAATCAGATTTGTTTTCTTGTTACACATAAAATAATGTGATATTTTACTTATAGTACTTAATATATGTGTATCCTTTCATATTATATTATAAATACAACACACTATTATATTTACGTATATAATTCAAGTGAACTTCTCCTTAGAGTAGACGAACGTGGGCGTACTAAGGACAAAGAGGATTGAATAAAATAAAGCCTTCTAAATATAGAAATGGTTTACAGATAAAATTCACAGGGTCGTGTTTGCAAATTAATTTTCAGAGATGTTATTTCAACTAGAAAAATATATCAGAAAGGAAAAGCATTAAATTATTCACAACATGAACGAATTCATTCGTATTCATTCATCCCAAAAATTTCATACTATTATTGTATCATCAAGAAATATACATAACAGTAAAAATACTATGAGACGTTTTTGGAACGTTTTATTTTATGAAGCATATTCGTAAGTAACTAATTCATAAATACACATTTAATAAATTAATTTGAATATTCAGATTCGTCATATTAATCATGTTTAATAATGGTGTAATCAATAATGACCGTGTCCATATAGAGGAGCAGTGTGGATAGTAGGTCCAATTTTTTTGACAACAGCATTAAAACCGTGAACATCATCAGCATGGTAATCCACAATCCTGATGGATCCATCAGGTTCGACCAAAGTATATTGCCCTGAAAATTCCAATTCGATTTTATTCAAAAAATATATAAAAAAATGATCAAAAACTTGTTGTTCTTATTATTTTTGATTCACGAGATAAGTGTGCATATTTCGGCCCTAGATTTTTGTCGAAACTTTGTTGAAATATAGTGTGGATATAGATAGTAACAATTCAATTAAAGTATTTATCAATAAAGGCACTGGAACAGTTTACTAAACTTTGATTCCAAATTTCTCGTAAATTATTAAGACCCGGTTTCCAAATCTGCATAACTGTTATCAAACTCTATAAAGAAATATTTTACTATAGTTGGGTTTAATCAGAGATTGAAATACCGGCCCTAAGAGTCGCATTCGCTTCGTTCATTAAAATTTATGTACGTAATTATTCATACTTACACTTCATTTAAACATAATTTTAATAAAATAAATGGCCCGAAATATAAACGCTCTTCCCACAGGATAATTTTCATCAATTACATAGATCCTAATGATTCCTTATCTCGTATAAATACGTAATATAAACAATCGGCGAAATGGACTTTCGAAGGATTCACGTGTCGAAAAAGTTTCGTAACCACAAAGTTAACTAATCGGACTGATTTTCATTACAGTATACGACATAAAAAAATACCTTTAACAACATCTCCATCCCTGACTTCTTTCTGAGACTTCATATCTCCAGTATGGTGATCGGTCACTCCATAATCGAAAGCATATTTGGGATATTTGTAATAGTCTCCAGCATAATGTCCATCAGCTCCAGCTTCACCATAAAGTCCACCATGTACTTCTTTCAGTCCACGAAATCCTTTAATTCCGTAATTTAAATAACCATCTTTAACCAGACCATTGACTAAGCCGAGTCCTCCATATCCATATCCAGATACAGGGTGTCCTGTAACTTTGACTATGTCACTATGGGATATAGCTGCATGTCCATTACAAACGGACACCAAAACAAATAAGCAAGATACAATCTGAAAATCAGTCTTTTTATAAGATTATGTGTATCTAATAATCGTATATTTGTGTATAATTATCATACAATGATATACCTTTAACAACGTCATTTTGATCAATGACCAATATCTTCAAGATGTATGAATCTACTGATCATAGTCTTCAATCGATATTTTATTTATATACAAAAAAATCATAAATTGGATCTAAACGAAGAGGATACGAGTTTAATTTAGTATCGTTTTCCATAGAATTTCCACGAGGCGGTCCTTGAACAAACGTTCTTCTAGGCACGCGATATTAACATATTCCAAATCCGTCTTCTTTTTGAAAAAAAAACATGATTATTTTCTCGATAATTTTCAAAAGAGTAGGTCGGAAGTGCGTGAGCGATTTTCTCAATCGATGATCCAATTTTTCGTGAAAATGCAAGGGCAAACATTGTTCGATGTTTCAACCTCAAAATATTATGTTTTGCGTGTTTTTCTTTATAAATATTGTAAATCTAATTAATCTTTAATTTATATTTTTTACGATTTTTCATTCACCACATTTAGTTTTATCGTCAGTATGATCAATACACAAAGATGATAAAATTATCAAGTAAAATTATACCTATGTAAATACTGACAAATAAATAAATAATAAATACATGTTTTGCTATCTAATCTAGCTTATGCTTTAGAACAGGCTATTCTAAGGGATTTTTTATAAATATTCTCATATGTATGTTTCTATATTAAAAATATATATATAATAAATGAAGATTATTTAGAAAAACGAAAAAAATATAGATCTGAGTAGTCATTTTTTGCACTATAACTACATAAATTGTTTTGATTTGTGTCCAAATTTTTTATTGGTCAATCAACGCCAAGGTATTTTTCGCAAATAAAATGTGAAACGCAATCAAAATTAATTGCGTAAGGTGTTTTGCTAAATAAACCATTACGAACAATCACAAGTGAATTCATTTGAATGTTATTAAATGTTAATATTCAAAATATTATCCAATACTTCAAAATTATTATTTTAAATCATTCAGATAGTTATAAAAGGACCCAAACTGTTATTTTATAGATTTTTAATTTGATATATTTACATTAAGAAACAACGATGAATTAACAATATGATGTTCAATATTAGTACGAACTACATATTGCAACTGACACGATGTCCTATAAACATCATTCAATGTCGAGGAAACACCTTCATTTTTCGATTTCTACTTTTAATAACATGTCCGATAAACGAAAAACGGATATTCCACTTCCATCGAAAACACACAAATTCTTATAAAAGCAGAATGAATTTTCTTTTCGACATCATTCGGCTAACAATCGTCTCTTGGTAGAAACAACCAAGTTCTTACACAGACATGGCAATCTTAAAGGTAATATATAATATTTTTTTCAATTAATCTATCAAATAACTGTTATACAACTATTTGCTTGATTTTTCAAATAGATTTCCCTTTGCATGCTGGCGTTGGTATGTGCCTGTAATGGTCATGCAATTTCACATGCCAATGTAATCAAAGATGTTCCAATTCATGGACTTGGAGTGCACAATGTTGGATATGGATTAGGAGGAGTTGGATATGGACTAGGAGGAGCTGGATATGGACTAGGAGGAGCTGGATATGGACTAGGAGTAGCTGGATATGGATTGGGAGGAGTTGGATATGGATCGGGAGGAGCTGGATATGGATTGGGAGGAGTTGGATATGGATTAGGATATGGAGGACTTGGACTTGGTCACAAAAAATTAGGATTGCATTACGGCTTGGGAGCTAAACATGATTTATATGGAATTGGACACTACGTAAGAATTATATAATAAATTACAATAATTTGATTCTAAATAAAATATGATTCATACTCATCAAATCTACAGGCTTACCCGAAATATGCTTTCGACTATGGAGTTAAAGATCTTCACACTGGAGATATGAAGTCTCAAAAGGAAGTCAGAGACGGAGATGTGGTCAAAGGTATATTTTTTTTAAATGAAAATGAAACCATAATACATAGATTCACAATGATCTAAATGTACATTTTCTTGTTTCTGATTCAGGATCTTATTCGTTGGTCGAACCTGACGGTTCCTTGAGAGTGGTTGAATATGTTGCTGATGATGTACATGGATTTAACGCAATTGTTAAGAAAATCGGTCCAACTATTCATAAGATCCCACATCATCATCATCATCTTTATTGATTTGGCAGAAAAAAAATCGTTTATTAATCGAAGCTCACAAAACACATGACTGCTCGTTTATTTAATGTATTGTATTAATATTATATATTTATATTTTTGTATAATTAATATAATTTGAATAAAATAAATAAGATTTTTTTTAATACGACTTGTTGTAAATGAAAAAATATACTTGTACATATAATGATAGCTTGAAGAGAATTTACAAAATTTCATACTATACATATTTACACAACTATGGAAAAATTTGTCTAAAAATCAGATTATCTTGATACACAGTATTTGAATTAGAATAGTTCGTATCTTTAAGAAAACCACTTTGAATAAAATTGAAATTGGATTCATCTACAATAGCTGCACTTGACATATTTGGACTTCCGTGGTTCGAAGACAATTTCAAATTTTTGAGTTTTTCCGAAGGCGAAGGCAAATTTACATCTGCATTCAAAGAACACGCACTGTTTTTCGGTAAATTATTTTCCAGCTCCCCAAAGTCAATTTTTTTCAAAGAATCTTCGATAATCTCATCGATGATCTTCTTTCCTTCGTCCTCCATTTTCCTTTTCGACGAAGATTCTGCCATACAATTCTTCGTTTTTAGATTATATTTCAGTTTTGAATCTAAACTGTTATCTATAGAAGCGACTTCACAATTTAATAAATCTATTTGAGTTTTCACATCGGGTTCACATTGGTTTTTTATCAACTTTTGAACTAATTCGCCAGACTGACGCACGACTGTTCCTGGAGGTTGAGCAGTACATTTATGAGTTCTTTGAGATACCTAAAAAATAAAATATATTAAAAACTATACAAATTCACAATATACGTTTTTTTATTGAAAAACCTTATATCTAAAACTCTTATCGCAAGCGGTACATTTGTAAGGCATTACTCCTGTGTGTATTCTTCTGTGAACTAAATATGAAACACGTTGACGAAAGCATTTGCCTGAAAATCGAACAACAGATAATTTTTAAGAATTCAGATTGATTTTTTTTTTAATTTTGAATTATTTTACCGCAAGATTCACAAGAAAATGGCTTTTCTCCTGTATGTATCCTTTGGTGGTTGTGGAGTGTTGATAGTTCTTTGAAAGATCTTCCACAATGAGAACATGTATGAGGTTTATCATCGTTGTGGTAGAGTAAATGTTTATGATATGACTGCTGAAAAGTGAACGTTTTCTGACATTGGGCACATGAATATGGCATCTCGCCTGAAAATTCAAAAAAATATATAATTAATGCATTTAACTAGACATTTCAATATGTAAAATATCAAACCTGTATGCAATCGTTTGTGTTTTTTTAGGAAATATTTTGTAGTGAACATTTTATGGCATATATCACATTCCCATTGTTTATTTGTATTATTATTAGAACTGCTAGTGTTGCTTACATTGACGTTGTTGCTATTGATGTTATTGTTGACTTCGTCAATTTTGACATTGAGCTGAATATCTATCGGTTTCACGGAAAAACTGACATTCATCGAATCACTTTTAACATCATCCTGATCTTTTCTAACCGAATTTCCACTTTTCGAAACAACGCTCGAAGAACCATTGTTCTCTTGATGAACCATTCTCAAATGAACCATCAGCGAGCCCCTCATCTTGAAAGTTTTATTGCAAATATGGCAAACGTGTTTAGAAACTTTAGCTTCTGGCTCGTGAATGTTATGAATCAGCTTCTTATGCATATGCAATATATTTTTACCCAAAAAATAAAATCCGCAAATATCGCATCGTTCAGACAATGTTTTCTTGCTCTGATTCGAATGAATCCTGATCGAATCGTCGTTTACATCACCAGGAATTCCGATGAAAGGAAGTGTGCTAATATTGAACATTGGAGGCTTAATCTCCTCAACGTTATCATCTTGAGCTTGAATCTTCTGGTACTTGGGCTTCTTGCTGGACTCTATGGCTTTGATGGGCTCCGGCTTATCGTCTTCGACTACACAATGGCTGAACAGATGTATGGTCAGCTTATCGAGGCCCATGAAGGTGTCTTTGCAGACGGGACAGGTCAAACTCTCCGTGGCCACCTTGATCAGACCGATCCTCAGGGATTCCAGAGTGCTGAAGTGAGGCTGAGAGCACAAAGGACACGGTAACAGAGCTGTGCACATCTTGGAAGATACACATCCGAGCAGTTGGACAAACTTGCTGATGAAACGTGCGAAAAACGCTTCAATGTGGCTGAAGACTTGGTTGACTGTGAGCAAGTCAAATATTGAAATGCTCATAACGAAAATAGACGTTCAGAAATAGACCAAGTACGCCATCTTGGCAACGCTTTCATCAGCAACGACTATCCTCGTGGATTTCCTCATAGTTTTTAGTCGATATCGATAAAAAAAAGACCAATTTGACACAAATAATAAAATTTAAAAAAAAATGATACCATTGATAAACAATTTGTATGTAAATAATATAACATTTTTTAATAATTATGAAAGTATAATATGAGTACATAAATAAAAATAAAACATTTATAGAAAATATTATAAAGTACATTGTATTACCGATAACTTTATAACAATTTTTTTTCAAATTTGGACAAATAAAGAAAAAGACTGAATCCTTATTGTTAATACATGTTTCTATATTGGATTTTCATAAATTGCAGTATATTATAGAAATATTACTGTAGACACATATAATATGAATATAGATTTGCTTTAATATTTGACATTATTTTTTCATAGCGTCGACTCTAATCGATCAATCAATTGTATAATATGATGTTGTCATAGTGAAGAAATCATCAAAAGCTGTCGATATGTAATGATTGAGATACATTTGAAATCTGTTCGTAATGGGGAAATTTTCCCCTTCTTTGTTAGGGTTGCTATGACTACATAATTAATTGATTAAACATTATTCTATCTATCGTGGACTATTCACACCAATCATGATTTTCATTTATATTTTCGATCAATTGTCGATTTAACATCTTTCAATTAAATATGGCACCATTAGTCAACGGTGTTTTAGAACAATTAGGATGGAGCGATGGAATGTATATTCCAGTCGCCAACGAAGAAAACAAAATATTAGAAGAGTTGTTAGATAAACGGTTAGTTTCTTTTCTTTCGCTCTCGATTTTACGATAAAACTGAAAAACTTGTACATTTCCGAATTCAGAAATAAGGAATTGCATCAACTGAAAGAAGAAATTGCCATTCAAAATGCCAAAAACGAAGAGTTAGAATATCATCGCAAGAATATTCAAAATGAACATAAGAAAAATATGGTAACGATACAAATTTCAGTGTAATCAAGGATAAAATATTCTATTATATTATATAATACGAAAAAATACCTATTTAGTTTTTTAATATGTTTCTAATCGAAACATTCACGAGCTTATATTTCTTTTTTTCAAATAAAGCAATTGTTGATGGTTTATAAAGATGCTCTAGACAACGAAAACCGTCATGATAAACTTGTTTCATATGAAATATCTAAAATATCTCAAGATATTGCAAAATACAAAAAAGAAAACAATGACATAAACGATAGAAGTGAAAACGTTCAAGGTTCAGTATTTTTTTCATGCGTTTATAATTTTTAATTTCTGATAATTTAATTTTAATCATAATCCAGGTAATATTGCGTCAATTTTGAAGAAAATCGAAAAACTTAGAAACTCTGTCACAGAAGATAAAGAATCTCTAGACAAATGGCAAGATGTGTTAAAGCGCAGCGAAGAAGATGTACTAACCTTTAATAATTTTGCAAAAGAAGATAATTCATTAATTCATGTATGTATATAAATTTAATTTGCCCACAAACGAAACCTGCATTAAATATTTTATCCTATGATCAGGATCTAGAAGTGAAGAGGCAGCGTCTGAAACAGGAATGCGACAAAAAGCATAAAAATCTTATTATACTATGTGATAACTTAGAAGCTGAGGAAAAATGTGCTGAAAGAATATCGGAACAAGTTGAATATTATCTGATTCTTACCTGATTGAGAGTAAGATTAATAATGCCCATGAAAATTATATTGTATTTTTTTCAGATTATCGAAGCTTTGGTACAAAAACGTCTCATTATGAAAACGTGGTCAGAGGCAATAGAAAATTTACGCCAAAGGGATAAAAACATAACACACATGAAAGAGGTATTCATTAAATTACATTCATATTCATAATTGAAATGGTCATATTGAAATTTTTACTCGATTAAATATTTTTTTCTAGGAATTAGAAATGTATCGTCAGTATGCCAATAATAAGAATATTTACGCTCAAGAAAAACAAGATTTTTTAAATATTCAAAAAATGAATAATTATAAAATTGAAAGAGAGTTATCTGGTGTAAAAACTGATTTAACACAAAAAAAAGAAGAATTGAAAATAATTTCTAACAATGTAAAAGCATTGGAGAATGAAGTCGGTGATATTTTCCATACATCTTCAATTTTATAATTTCCTAACTTATTTTATACGAATTGTATTTTCGTTGAATAGATCATTTGTTCTAAAAGAGAACTTGTGAACATATCCAAAGAATTGAGTGATTACCATTTGGAAAACAAGAAAACTATCAGAGATGTCAAGACAAAAGAAAACACAATAGAAGATATAAAAGAGCAGGTGATCTAATATCTGAAAGATCATTGTTTTCTTCTAAAAAACATCCACCTCTCATTTCTAATCATATTCTTTTTGTTTATTTTTAACATACATGTATTTTAGATCATTAAATACAAAGAAAAACTATCAGAACTAACAGATGGATCGAAGACTGCAATGCAACGTTTTAATCAACTTGAAGATATGATATACGTAAATCCTATATGATGATGTAATGAAAAAATGAGAATTTTACTTTAAATGGTCTACTTTTTTTATATTAGAATGAAGAAAAATATATGAAACAAATCATAACAGAGACTGAAAGAACTCAACATCGACTTCAGAATGCACAAAGAATATTATTGACTTTCAAAGAAGAGGAGGAAAAATGTTTAATTGACATTAAAGGTAATTAAAAAATGATTAAATTCATATATACCTAATTTAATTGAAAATGTAGGTATGTAATTTATGTACCTACCTACATGTGAATTTTTTAATGTGCATATGATTTTTCAGGCTATAAAGCATCTACAATGCATTTAGAAGAAGTTTGGGATAAAATAGAAAAAGAATTATCATCACAAGAAGAAAATTTATACAATTTGGTTAATTTTGAATTTAGTCATCTAAATATGCAATCAAATTTAATTTTCTTTCATCGCTAAAATAATCTTATTTTAGAATATTCGTTTAGAAAATGCAATAACTCGTTTGGCCCGAATGGAAGGAGAAACAGTTGAAAGTATTGACTATAAACTATTGCAAGAAAGGGCTGAACATCTTAATGAAGTTCTGAATGAAAAACGCTCTAATAATAACGTATTGAGAACTGAAATCATCAAACTTGAAGGAAATCATCGTTTAATTATGAGAAATATATCAGAGAAACATAAACAGTTCCAGAATTTTGTGAGATTTCATTATATATTAAATCAAAAATAAATTGAGAATGGAATTTAATCCATATAAAATTTTCAATGAATTGTAGGAAGATCGTTTGAACGAATTGTTAGCAGAAACTAATGGAGCATCGCTTGAAATTAACGGACTTAAAAAAAACACCAGATCACTGCGAGCTGACTTGAGTGGATTTCAGTTACAATCGTCGTATGCTGAGCAAAATTTGAAAAAACTCAACAGTAAAGAAGATTCAGTGGCTAGAGCACATCTTGATTTAAATACTGTATAAATTAATTTGAATACACACAGTATGAAAACGTAAACATTTAGTACACAAAGTATTGAGTTTTTCTTCATATTTCAGGCAGTGAGCGAGCGAATCGTTGAAGCAAATGAAAAACAAGCCATATATTTATCACAGAAAAGAATTCTTCAAGAAGAACAGGGAAAATTAACTTTTGCAATTAAATCTGAACAAAATAAGCTGGAACAAATTAAGAAAAGGTAAACACATATGGATACATATAAAGTAATGAAAATGTTTACTTCTTACATTTTTTAACAAAAATGACTTTATATGATTTTTAAGATACGAAATTTATGTATCTACATTGGGTGAAGATGAAAACGGGGAAGTTTTATCAGTTGCTTACTTCAAAATAAAGGTAAAAATTATACAAATTAAATATTGATTTAAATTTATGTGAGAAACACTAAGATCTCAATGATTTTTTTTTTATATATTTGTTACCTGTAAATAGAACGCCCAAGAAAAAATTGAGTTGCAACAAGAAGGCGATAATTTAGATAGCCAAATCAAAAAAGGTGAAAAGGAAATAGCAGCTCTGGAAGCTACTCTTCAAATTGTTGATGCTACTAATAGAAAATTTATACACAGTTTAGATACAATAAAAGAAGATGGTTTATTTAATTACATACCTACCTGTTTTTATAATTTCAATTTGTTCTCATATTTAAGTAATGTACGTTTTTAGATCCCGAAGTCATTGAATATAATGCTTTGTGTAGTGCTTATAATACGGCAAAAGACTTAAGATCCCAATTATTAGGACAGGTACGAAACAATTCGAAGCAAGTCGAAAATGCTCGAAAAGAAATAAAGGAGTTAGAAAAACGGATTGATGAACTTCAAAATACAAGGTTTATACATACATATTCATTTAAAATCTTAAGTATCAAATATTGATTATTAAATGAAAAATTAAACAATCCTCTCAGGGATGATTTTATAGATGAACTGAAAATAATAAAAAAAGACTTGAACGATCAAATTGATAAGTTGAGTCGAGCCAGTGATTTTAGAAAGAAAACTGGTAGCAGTGCCAGAAAGAAAATAAAAAATTCTGAAATATGGAGTATTCATGAAGTTGTATTTTCATTTTCACTTGAATCTTTTCATTTTTGCCTTTTTCTCAACTTTTCATTTTCGATTCAGAAAGACATCAAAGCAAGAGAATTGTGTGAATCAAACAGATCAGCCGAAGCACAATTACGTTTATTGAGTATACCAATAATAAATAAGAGAGCTGCTGAACATGGAATTAGCCTTCCACAATCATTCAGGTTTTTTTTCATAAATATAAAATTAAATACATATATATTTAAGTCAAAATTGCTTTTTTAATAAATTTCAACTTATTCAAAAATCCAGCGCTCCATCAGATATAAAATTGGTACAAACTCCTTCTAACAGAAGTGCAGAATCAGAACAAGGTAAACATCTAACATAAGAAAATCTTTCAAATATGTCTCATTCTAATATGAAACAAAATGAAACAGAATCGTGGATACAACATTCAACAGAAGATATTTTATCTGAACAATCCATTTCTGGCGAAGAAGCATTTTCAGAAACATCAGAACTGAAAAATGTATCTAGTTCATGTACATCTCACATGTCCATCAAAGTAATTTAAATAGTCTTTTGTAGCCCTTAGGTAAGATGAAAATCAAAAGTTGAAACTTGAAATTTGTTTCAGGATGATGAATCACTTCTTCAAAAGAATGAAAAACTTAAAAGTGAGTATCAAAACCTTAAATGTTTCAATCATCACTGCTTTATATCATAAATGCCTTTAAGATGATATCGGCAAATTTTAGAAAAATATCATACACCTATTTTTACATGATTTACTTAAACTCCGTTAGTAAAACCAGCGTGTGTATGTACATACATATATCATCTGTGAAAGTGAAACGTTTTAAAATCCAATATCTCCATCACTAATCTTTTAGGTGAAGGAAATTTCGTCCCAATTAGTGTAGTCGTATTGGGATTGGATTCACCATCAACAAGCAAGATTCCAAATAAGAAAAATCTCAAAATAGAAGGAAATTCTTCATCAAACAAATCTTATATACCTGCCAAAATGAAAAATAAATAAATTATCGATTTCAACAGTAAGTAGACAGTTGTGCAACAATTTCCACTGTAAGTCTTGAATATGTGTAATTATTCACAAATTTGTTTGCAAAATTGCATATTGAGATTTAAAAAATTGGTTATAGTAATTTTGATAATTAAAATTCATTCAACTTCTTTTGTGGTAAGGCTACCAATTTGTTACAATTTTGATAATAAACCAGTAGTAAATTTATAATCTTTTATTGCTAGTAATCATAAGTATTTTACATATAATAGTTTGAATTTAAAGTTACCAGCACAGTTAAACACTAAAAGTAAATATTATCATAAGCAATACACATGTTTAGTAAAATGACAAAAAATAAACACAGCATTTTATAGGAAAGTTACTTCCGAGAAGCACTAAGTATTCTAAGAATATATAAAAATAAATTTATTATATCCAAATAAAGACTAATGGTTGCATGTATATACTCTTCAGCAGATAATTTTTTCATCAACATATGTGTATCATATATGATAAATAGACTGAAGACAATAGCCCCTCCAATAGAAATGAAAAACTCCATTAGAGAATTATGGATAAATATTTGTAGAAATCCTCCGATTATCAATACGAATAAACAAGCGAACAATCTGCAAATTAACAATATCAAAATTCATGAATTCAAAGAGTTACCAAATATATGTCCATATATTGAAATTAATCAGGTGTATGTTGTATAAAACTTTACCCAGAATACATAGATGAAAAGTCTCTTTTAGAATTGAATGTATACAGTGTTAATCCTGCTACAACAGCAAATGTTAAAAATAAGGCTTGAATAACAATTTGTTGGTCAAAATAAGACACGATTACTCCAATAGAATAAGATTCAACAATAGTCTGAAAAAAATAATGCATATATATTTATACATTTATTTTTATTTAATAAAAAAGAAATAGTAATAACACTTAAACTGAATATAAAAGAACACAACTTACAAATGCAGCTAAAAGTATTAAATTTATAGGGGCATCCCTACGATAGATGTGCAGTGGGAAAATTAAAACTATACTGAAAATAAGTGCAGCAATCAACATCCAATCACTAAAACATTATAAATTTATTTTCATTAATGTGTGTAAAAACTAATATTTATATTAAAAGTATTCATATATACTTCTGTTGAATGAAAAGTTTAACAGGCTCAACCGATACAAATATCGCTCCGATCACTATGGTCACTAACAGTTGAATTCCCAAAAGGGAATAAACTTTGCGAATAAACCCGAGTCGAATATCCTTGTCCGCTTGAAGAACATTGTTTCTAAATGCAAAATCTTCCTGAAAGTAAAGAAATCACAAATGAGATCAAAACTATTAAATACTTTTAAAAAAGATCATTCTTGGGAAACTTACTTCGATATCATTATCTGTACTGTCTTTCCGACCCACTTCACAATCGCTCTCATTTATGAGCAATTTGGCAGGCATCGTGAACTGTAAAAAAAGAAATAAACAATTTGAGATATGCAGTCTCAATTGAACAATGGGGAAAAATAGTTTTCAATGCTATTTTCCTCAATGATTATAAATAGATAATGCAGTTGAATAGAAAGTGCTGAAATGGTTTAATTCTGACTCTGAATGCAAGTATAATTCGTCAAAAGATGTTTTATTGATCAGAGTTCCAAAAAAATCATGGGGTTTTTTCCTATTCAGCCACTGATGCGCTCATACAACTGTGTCAATATATAGATCAAAAATTGGAACAAATGAAATATTAATACACCAATTGTATTTAACTTTCAAAATATCGAATTCAAGGTAGAAATTATTGTATCTGCAACATAAAACCTGTATTGAAATAAAAAATATGAAGGGGCATAGGCAATTGATGATTTCGCCATTCGATATATGCGTGATATGTGAACTGTATGTATTTGCAGACAACAAATCAATAACTTCAAATGTAAACAATTCATCAATAGTTCACCAATGAGTCAACGTCCAATTAGGCCACTTGGCAATGGTCAATCATACTGCGTACATATTTCATGCAAAACAATGACAAAATTTGTTACATTGGAAATGTAGTGAGACGACGCTTACCAATTTTCAATTGGAAATCGGAAAAATGGTTTTCACTTTATCTTCTGAACATCAGTTCCAGTTCAGATCACCATCGCCAAACGTCACGAGTCACATATGTTTGTGTGTGTACACAAACGTACACACGGTTACCAGTGTTTCTCAAAATTTTCATTTTACGCTCCAAATTTGAAAAAAAAAATACACCCATCTTCCTGTAAAATTAAAAATAAAAGAATATTGAAAAAAAATCTTTTGTATTTCTCATTTTTGATACCGATTTTCTTTTAATTTCATTAAAAAAAGTTCTTGGCGAATTTATTTGCTTTTATGGCTAAATTTAATGCGGATAAATAAAAGTGTATCACTTTTATACTAAAATTGCACTTAATCTGTGGCACTGTATGCGAAAAACAAATAAAACTGAATCAAAAGCGTAGATATATTAAAAAATAAAACATTTATTGCACGCAAATTAGAAGTAAAACCATTTGTTACTATTTAATTTATTTTGGAGCGCATAACCAAAGTATAAAATGAAAAGTGTAAAGAGCTAATTTCACAAATGTCACTTGCTACATAAAAGCCAATGCGGTGTCAAGTCAAGGAGGTGATAGCGGTCAACTGTTGATTGGTTCAAGAATCCCAGCTTCCGACTTCCAACTTCCGGCTTCCGAGTTGAAATCTTCACCAGAATGGCCACACGACTATTGTTCGCCACCAGAACGAGCGCCGTACGAAATCCCATCAATTTCTGTCATTACAACTTCGTCTTCTAAATCACAACAATTCCTAACCCCATCGACATTATGCAATACTCTCTATTAACCCTCTCTATCGTCTGAAACGTGCGTTTCATTTGCGTATTTTCATTTGTTTTTCATCGGTTTATGGTTTAAGACCGATTCTCGTTAATTTTGCACAATTTTCTATGTTGAAGTCGTCGAAACGAACCTCGGCAACTTTACTCGATTGCGGGTCAAAATCGGCGGAATTTCGCTTTTCGGGTTTATAAATATTTTCATATACATGTTAAAAATACTACTCTTCGACAAATCTACGTGTTTACTTTACTTGCACATAATTTGGATTTGTGCACAAATTTTCCATTTTATGCTAAATGTTTTCCAATTCAAATTTGATGTTGTCCGTTTATTATTGAGTACATATTACAAAACCAAATCAAACAGTTTCGAGATAATGTATTGCATAAAAATAATCAATATTGATTAATCAATCAAACGAAATCACTTGAAATTATTAAACGAGCCTTCTGGTAACCTATGGGTCATGAATTTGTTGAGCCGATTTCACTACTGATTTTTTCTAATCTTCAATTTATATATTTTTGATTAAATGTTACTTTAATTACATTCATATTTATATATTTCTATATATGTGATCAAATAGTATGAAAATGTAGATGCAAATAACTCAATTAACTTATATAAATAAATAATATAAGCTTGTTATTTAACATTTGAATTGAAAACATTCACATGAATGAAACGGTCAAAGGTGATATAATAGTTAAAGTAATCAGTTATCTAAATACATATGTTTATTTTAATTGACAAATTTAGTTAAATTTCTGTTATATTGTGATAAATTAATAATAAACTTTATTTCACTGTTTAGAGAAAAAGTTTGCTTGGGATTCGTTACTTTTCTGCAACACACGATGCCGATTTGGTGGTAATAGGATCTGGACCCGGTGGCTATGTAGCCGCTATCAAAGCATCCCAACTGGGAATGAAAGTATGTATTTGTTTTTCTTATTTTTGCTGAAATTATCTTTATAAATCGGATTAAAAAATATGAAAATAATATTAAATATTGATTTGTAGGTAGTGGCTGTTGAAAAAGATCCTACATTTGGTGGAACTTGTCTCAACGTCGGTTGTATTCCATCAAAAGCCCTTCTCAACAATTCTCACTATTATCATATGGCCCATGGAAATGATCTTCAAGAAAGAGGAATCAATGTTTCCGGTGTATCTTTAGATCTTAACAAGATGATGAGTGTCAAGGAAAATGTAGTGAAAGCGTTAACTGGTGGTATCGCCCAATTATTCAAGAAAAACAAGGTTGAAACTAAACCCTTTAGGATCAATAATTTAATTTATTATTTTTTATGATTACTTTTTTCTATTTAATTATTTTATAAGATCACTGCAATCAGCGGACATGGTGAAATCGTTGCTCCAGGACAAGTAGCCGTTAAAAAAAGTGATGGATCAATTGAAACAGTCAACACCAAGAACATACTTATTGCAACAGGATCAGAAGTGACTCCTTTTCCAGGAATCGAAGTACGCTCATGCTCTGTATAAAACAATTTGTTTTATTGGTTCCATTCATAACATTTGATTTGTAGGTCGATGAAGAAACCATTGTATCATCAACCGGTGCCTTAAGTTTGAAGAAAGTACCTGAGCATTTAGTCGTAATAGGAGCTGGTGTTATCGGTCTCGAATTAGGTTCAGTTTGGCAAAGACTCGGAGCAAAAGTCACAGCTATTGAATTTCTTGATTCTATCGGAGGTACTATTTCGTTTACACATTTTGTTTCTATTTTTATCTTAACTAACTATTGATCAAAATTATCTTCTCTTACAGGTGTTGGTATAGATATGGAAGTAGCGAAGACATTCCAAAAGATACTGACAAAACAAGGACTCGAATTTAAATTAGGAACGAAAGTCACAGGTGCCACTAGACAAGGAAGCACGATCAGAGTGGATGTAGAATCTGTGAAAGATGCTAAAAAAGATTCGGTACTTGTTGCGTTTATCTTTTCCACATGATTACTTATGATGCTGATATTTGTTTTATTTTCAGCTGGATTGTGATGTTTTGCTAGTGTGTGTAGGACGTCGTCCTTATACTAAAGATTTGGGTCTTGAAAAAATAGGAATCATAACTGATGCTCGAGGACGTATTCCCGTCAATGAAACTTTCCAAACAATAGTGTCTGGGTAATTACTATATTTATGTCTTGTAGTCTACAAGCAAATCATAATTTGAATATATTTGTGATTATTGTACTATTTTATCAACAGTGTATATGCAATTGGAGATTGTATTCATGGTCCAATGTTAGCTCACAAAGCCGAAGATGAAGGCATTGTTTGTGTAGAAGGAATGACTGTATGTTGCTTTATTGTGCCATTTATAAATGAAATCAATTTAATACAAATGATTTTTTTCATATTCATTTTAGGGAATGCCAGTTCACATTGACTACAATTGTGTCCCATCGGTAATTTACACTCATCCAGAAGTAGGTTGGGTTGGAAAGTCTGAAGAAGACTTGAAAAAAGCTGTAAGAAAGCGATTCTTTTCATAAACTTATTTATTTAAATGTATATTAATGATTACATATTAAACATTTCCATATATTTCAGGGTATCGCATACAAAGTCGGCAAATTTCCATTCATGGCTAACTCTCGAGCCAAGACCAACAATGAAACTGAAGGATTCGTTAAAGTTTTAGCTGATAAAGCTACCGATAGGATCTTAGGAACACATATCATTGGACCGGTAAAAACATCTAATAAATTAATCAATTACATTTTTCTAAAAATGGATAATTCTTTTAACAAATCATTTAGATTTTTTCAGTCCCTACTTTTCACAGACTAATGTCATATCGAATTCTGTAAAATATTTTTTATGTAGCAAATACGTAAAATTTTGATGCAAAATATCTATTATTGGAAGAATTATATTAATGTCAATTTAATATTATATTTTTATAATACATTTGTATTTGACACAATTTGTAATTTCAGGGAGCTGGTGAATTAATCAATGAAGCAGTTTTAGCAATCGAATATGGCGCTGCTGCCGAAGATGTAGCCAGAGTGTGTCACGCTCATCCGGTAACATACTAATGTCTCCAACATTTTTCCTAATTTACATCATTCTAATTATTTTTTGTAATTTCAGACATGCGCCGAAGCCTTACGGGAAGCTAACTTAATGGCTTATTACGGAAAGCCAATCAACTTCTAATTTTAAATAAAAGATCTTTATTTATATTTCATAACATGTAAATAACTTAATTAATTTATAGAAGTATGTATATGAATCTATTCCAGTCATTTGAAAACATTTTCTTTGTACAGAAACTCTGCATTTATTCGTGAAAAATGCAAATATTATTTGTAAATTGTATGCCCTGGTGGGTGATTTTGTATGTACTGAAACTGCAATATATGGTCAACAAAAAAGCAAGTTGTAGTTTATTTTAAATTTTTTTCATATAAAAAAAAATTGTTTGATTGGTTTTTATGTTGTTTTTTCTTTTCATTCTTACAAATAGTAAAAATACTCAACTTGATTGTAATGTATTTTTTTTAATAAAAAAATGTCACTTATATGCATATAGTTTGTAAATAATTCACAATAAATATTATTTTACACATAATTCACAATAATAAATAAATATATTCATATTAAATGTATATTAGAAAACTGATTAAACACTTCAAACAATCAATTAGGTATATTCCTAATATCAATATACAAATATACATCAATTCTAAGAACTACATTCAATAAATATAAAACTATCTTTGGTTCACTTCATAAAAAATATTCTAAAGCTCGGGAAGACAAAATCAACAGAAAAACTTATTAAGACCATGACTGCAATATCTTATCGCACAGCTCTAAATTGAGCGAAGTGGAAAGATTTTTTTGATAATCGACTTTTTCTTTCGAGCAAAATATGGCAGAAGCCATATGGGGTGCGTGCTTTTCTGTCATATACTGCATCAAAATACTTTCAAGCTCGTCCATATTCAATTCGTGATCAATCCAAAACGTTGTAGCTTCATTTATGCAATCTGACCAATCAGAACTATTACTGTTAGACAAAATACTTAAAATAGATGTAACTATAGATATAGCATATTTTGTTATATCTTTTTCAAGAACACTTCTGTTTTCAGTTTCAATATCTACTATGAATTTTTTTTCATTACACAAACAGCTGATTTCATCAAGACTCACGTCGGCGTGCGGCACTGACAACCATTCTCTACTCAAATTTTTCATTTTGCTATTCAATAACTGTTTTGCTTTCTTTGCGTTTCCGACGTTATCACTTTGGAGATGTTGCACATACGGTTTGGTGAATACGTCCTGCTTATCGGTGACCAGACTATTCAATTGTAGATTTAACGCCTCAACATAATCTCCTCTAAATACTGCTAAAGCTGATCTGAGATGTATATCCAATAAAGGTGTATCGTAATCTACAAATTCATATAGACATGCCAGGACATTGCTAGCCCACATGCTATTTTCAAAACCTTTTATTGTGGAAATAGGATTGTTTGGCCATTCAAACGGTATTTCAACATAACTAGTATTGTTTTGTTGAAAGAACGTACTCAACAAAGGTAGGTGTTTGAATATTTTGTATAAAGTGGCATGTGGTTTCGGTAATCTGACAACTCGCTTTGAATTTTTAAACATCACTAGACGTAAATCTTCTTTCACAGTTTTGGTTTCCTAAAAATAATAGAAGAAATGATGAATCACAATGAAGACAAAGCACTATGGATATTTATTTTCAAAATTACAAAAAAACCTGTAAGAAACTGTTTCCTGCTGCTAAAATATCTCCTTTGGCGTCCATAAATATAGTAAAATCACCTCCACATTCAACACTTGGACGATATTTATAATTTTTAGTAGGACTATTCTCTCTGTATACATATCGGCTATTGTTTGCATCTTCCGGCAGTCTATCACACTTTATCTGTGACATATCTACAGGTGATGGGATATATACTTCATTTCGATCACCAGTACCTGATGTGAATAATACATTATAACCCATTAAATAAATCAACAACGCAGAATATTGATAATATTAATAAATAACGCCAAAATACCTAATTGCCAATCTAAGTTAAGACCCCAAACATATAATTTTCCCAAGTGATCTACAAGAGATGAGTGATGCCATCCAGCTCCCATCTACAATATAAAAGGATGTAATATAGATCTGAAGGAAAATTTCACCAAACAATGATGTTAGAACAGTAAAACTTACTGCAATTATCCGTCCGCTTACATTGGATGTATCAACCTTTGTGGGATACAAGTGAAAATCGTCATCAGGTACAGATGGCGAGTGTATTTGAATGGAGCTATCATCTTGAGTTTCATTAGACATATTTGACCTCATTTTACACATTTTTGCATTTCTGGCCCCCAACCTTAATTTTTGCGGGCTTGAACCCCATGTCCATAGTTCATTACTTGCATTCAGTGCCAGCTGAAATGATAAAAACAACAAAACTCAATTGATACTCAAGTGGGTAAAGAAAATACAATAAAAAATAAAATAAAGTAAGAAACATACAGTATGAAAATGTCCAACAGAAATGGTAATGATAGGTTTAGGTCCCAAATCAATTTTCAAGGGGATATTAGACTTTTGTCGACTAGAGCCACCAATCTGTCCAAAAGCACTATTACCGCAGACATAAACAGATCCCTTTGATGTTAAAATAGCTGTGTGACAACTTCCACATCCAACAAATGTAACCTATTGAAAATAAAATGAAATTAAAAGTTGCATATACATATGTAACAAATAATAAAATTTGTTTAATGAAATAAAGCCTCCAAAAACAGGTAAGTTTATACCTTTTCTGATTTCATAGCTGATACTTTTCTTGGTACACATTCGTTATAAATAGAACCGTGTGCTAATTGGCCGTGAATCCCCCAACTGAAAAACATAACGTATTTTATTGAAACTGAACAGACAAAAGCCTATAAATCTGAAAACCATAGAATACCTTACCCCCAAGTATACAATGATCCTTCATTAGTCACACATGCAGAGTGGTACTGACCAGCTGCCACTTGAATAACATTTTCATTGTACCAAGCAAACTTTTCCTTATCTCTAACATTAGATTTCGTCATTTTAATTGCTCCAACTAATAATGGAGTATCACGGCTAAAACCCAAATCATTCCCAATACCTAATTGTCCAAAACGATTGTCACCCAGAGAATATACCTTAAATTGAAAACAGAGAAATAAATTAAATTTCAGATCATGTATCTATGTAGGCATAAATATTCAGAATATAAAATCATCACTATGTAATCATACTTACTCCATTTTCAGTCAAAATAAGCGTATGTTCTCTTCCGCAGGAAACTCCCAAAGCTTTACCCATTAAATCCAAATCCACACGAATCTCTTCAGTGTAATCATTGACATACATCAATTTGATTTTACCTCCACAAACAATTCCCCAATGAGCATATCCACAAGATAAAACAGTTTTCAAATTATCAGAAATATCAGCTTCCTTAGGTGTAACAACATTCAACAAAGATCTTTTATTTTTTAGATCCGGCAATAGTAAAGATTCTTCTTTTGATGAAATGCGAGAGTTCAGTGTCGACATGACACCAAAAAATGTACTAATTAATCGCCGCATACCGCTTGACTAAAATTATGAAGTATTATTTATATATTTGCTCACTTGAGAACATTGAATTTCGAGATACTTACATGTGAATTTGTTTGTGAAGTGCATAGTGCTCTAAATGGTATTCGAAAACAATCTTGCAAAGGACATAACCAAACACAAAGTCTCTGAAAAATAAGAAATTTATAATGACATATTTCTGTACACACATACTAAATTTGGTAAAAGTTTAATAGATAATTGCTAGCGTATGAGAAAGATAATTGGTAATTTAAAAGCATTCAAAAGATTTTTTTTTTTCTTAAAATGTAAACCTAATTATTTGAAATTGAATAAAATATTTGATTTATTTATACTAACTTTCAACAATGATATGTCAAAATTTTCACAATACTGATCGATGAATTTAAGAAATGCAAGTCCGAATTCCATAATAATAAAAGGAGTGTAATATTTATTGAGCAAAGTGTAAAGAAGCCCTCGACATGGAGATTTCAATCTACACACTAGAGATTCAAAACCCAGCTCCACCATTCCTTTGTAAAACGATATCGTCTCGATAGCACTCCAGAGACCCATATCGGCGCATACACTAACATATATTAACACATCGAAACTATTATCACTACGCAAAAAGTTCAACCTGAAACACTACAAGGTTTAGTCTCATGTCTATATTTAAACAATAATAATCATGTTTCAGCATACAAATATTTCAGCTGTTGTCTATCTGTGAGTGCGGAGATAATGAGAGCAATACAGTAAACGTTTGCGGCACTAGACGATTGCGGTTGTAAATCATTCGATAACATCTCTGAGTACATTTCAGAAGCTCCAAGTCTCATAATAACTTCATTGGAAGGAACCTTATAACATATATAATAAACATTAATAAGAATAGAAAATGATTATTTGACTGTGTTAACAATGAATACATTACTTTTGCTAAGCGATATATAGATAAAGCTCTTTGAACAAAATTTCTAGCTAACAAAATATCAGCAGCACCAAGTAACAGGTCGGGCAAACGAATTTCAAGTGCAGCGGCCATTCGCTCGACTCCATTTTTTCCTTCTAATATATTATTGACCAACCATTCACAAGGATCGTAACTAATTGCAAATTACAAAAACAGTTCTGGTTATACGGTGAAAACAAAATTAAATACATTTAATGAAAAAAAAAAATGTATACTCATACGATAAAAGTAAAAAATGTTATGCTATCAAATATTAATGATATAAATTGAAATGTACAATACAACTACTCACCATGCTTTCAGCAAATAAACTTTTTTATTGGTCACGAACAAACATGATCCCAAATCGAATCTCGGCAAAGCTAATTCTTCAACTTTTACCGTGTCGTACCATTGTTTATAGTATGTAGGATATTTTTTATGCCCAGTCACAGCACAAGCATCTATTAAGTACTCGCCATCACTTAAGGAATCTTCCCAAAGTACAGTATGTTTATTGTCATTCTGCGAAAAATAAATAAAAATTAGCATTCAAATAGAATAAAAAAGGATGTAGTTTTCGGCTTTGTTACCTTTTGTAATGATAGATTACTGCTGTGTATTTTTATCGAATTAGTGCCGAATGAATAAATTAGAGACTTTTGCCACAATACTTTGTAAACGTCGGATGGTAAATCTTGAATTTTATAAGTCATTATTGGATTTTTAAAATCGAGGCTGCAATATAACTGAAAAAAAATACGATCGTTCAGAAATTTCATTGAAATTAAATACCTATATTACCATCGAATTTATAATATATTTGATATTCTCACACATAACTGTCCAGTCATCGAGCACAATGTCGATACGAAGCCGTTTGAATTTTGTTGATTGACCATCA
Source organism: Cheumatopsyche charites (assembly GCA_024721215.1). Lineage (NCBI taxonomy): Eukaryota > Metazoa > Arthropoda > Insecta > Trichoptera > Hydropsychidae > Cheumatopsyche > Cheumatopsyche charites. The sequence goes on from CM045587.1 coordinate 2,689,989, forward strand.
ATCTCGTTTTAACCGTTTCCACCGCATCCATATCGGCCTCGGACGATACCATATATACGGGTGATGGATTATTTTCTTTGATATAAACGGAAAATTTTTCTAAAACATCTAAAAAAATTCAATCTATCAATATTTGTATGCATTCAAATACATACACGGTAAAAAAAATCTATTATAAACTGACTAGAAGGTTGTTTATCTTCGTTCCCGCCGAGCTTCCCTTGAACGAAATCGCTTAAAAATTTGTAATCTATTTGGAGATTTCCCACGTCCATCCCTCCGACTTTTTTTTTCAAGTTTTCGATTCCCTTACTAGTGTATCCGAATAGATTTGTCTTTTTTTTGTCGCCGTTGCCCGATTTGTTTGTTTTTGCAGGTTTTTCTTCGAGCGTTAGACGCCATTGTCTATTTTTACTGGTGGTTATCTGAAATATTAAGGTGAGATTTTTATTCGTCCTTTATAAATAAATATAATGTTGGCATAGTTGCGATGGATCGTCGAAGAATTTAATTTCTATTTAAATCAAGAACAAAGTACGTATTTAATTAGATATGAAATGTTTGAATAGAAATGTTGATAAGATAAATTGTCAGCTATTAGAAATGTGGCAGATCGTAATGCATTAAAATAGAATTGATATTTTATGGCGATAATATTGTTTTCAAAAATATATCTATAGGAATAATATGTTGTCTATTTGAATGCATTTAACAGTTTCTTAATCTACCACATGAAAATATAAGCTTTTAAGATATCGCTAAAGGCATTAGCGCACATAAAAATAACTGATTAAAATTTTTTTTTTCAAGAAGATTTCAAATGCAAAACGTTTCTTTTTTTATACACTGTATGAAAGCGAAAGCATTTTAAATGACACGCGTTTTGTCAATATAATTGTCGTTTCGTCGTTTCGGACTCACCAGCAGATCGAGCGAGTCGTCGTCCCCGTTCCTGCAGACGGCGAGCTCGCACACCCTGCCGACTATGTACGACTTGCCGACGAGCCTCGGGCCCCTGTCGGCGAGCGACACGAACAGCAGCTGGCCGGTCTGGTCGCCGACGACGACGACGGCCGCGTCGGGCTCCGCCTGCCACCACGCGATCGCCGTCGGCACCTTTCCCGCCTCGAGCGGCAGCGGCAGCTCGCGGACCGTCCTTTCGGCCGTGGAGCTCGATCCTGCGACGAGATCCGCGATCGGCAGCAGACGGAGCGAGAACGAGTCTCCGTTGCCGTCGCGGGCGCAACACGCGAGCGCAGTCAGCGAAGGGTCGAAGCAGAGCGCGAGCGGCGCCGGCGGCCGCCAAGGGATCAGGTGCGAGAGCGGCTCCTCGTCGCTCGAGTCGACGACCACGAGCAGGATCGCCTCGTCGGACGCGGTCGCGAACGCGTCCCCGCTCCGGGAGCGCGCGAACATCCTCGACGGAAACTCGCACACCTCGCGCAGCCCGAACAGCGAGCGCTCCGAGGCCGCGGGCTCTTCGCGCGCCTCGAACGCCTCGAGCGCGTCGAGAGCCTCCGTCGCCTCGATCGCCTCCATCGCCTCCATCGCGAACGCCTCCCCGACGATCCGGCCCGTTCGCCCGAGACGAGAACGATCTGAACCCTTTTGACGTTTCCACTCTTCGGGCGACCGGCGCCGCCAACCGACGGAAACGAATCGAATCGAAAAATGCGAATATAGCAATATTTTGGGGAGAGATGAAACTCTCAATTTTTCCTTTGGTTTTTTCATTTTTAACTTCTTTTCGAAAACCGCGAGTACTTAAAAAACGTTTAGAATTCAATCAGACTCAGTTTCGCGCTTTTTTAAATACGATTATCCATAAGGAAAATGGTGACAAAAACCATAAAGACTGACGACTCGCCGCGACCGTGACGTTGAAAAATTTCGATAAGAACGGTGGTAGCTCCGACGCGAGAACTGTCAGTGTCGAGGCGACAGCTTTAGAGATCGGTCGCGGCGTTCGTGGGATGCGAAGATGGGCGTCGAAGGTCCGGCGAAGGGCGGGCTGACCCTTCCGTTTCGGCTGCTGGCGTTGAGCTCGACTCTGGGAACATGCGCGGGTTCCGGGGCCGACATCGCGCTCGACGCCAAGGCCACGATGCTCCATCGCATCGACAGCCTGAACCTGCTGATCTACACCTGCCTCTTGACCCTCACAGTCCTCACGATCTGGGTGTTCAAGCATCGCAGGGTCAGCTGGCTGCACGAGACCGGCCTCGCCGTCATCTACGGTACGATCGCCTACTCCGAAACCGTTCATATACGTTTTCAAATCTAATATAATCTCTGCACTCGACTCGTCGACTAGTTTGAATTTATCACTCGTAGGGCTCACACGGAAACTCTAAAAATCGAAACATGTAAATGACTTAAATTGCTCGAATTAAATTTATTAATGAATTTTATAATTAAAAACTCGATTCTCAAAACTCATCTTCAACATATATAAATTTGATGTAACACCTTTTAACACAACTTTTACTGTAACAATCACATTAAACAGTAACTTCGTACAACTATCTGACAGATTTGATACATTTGATTTTTTTAGCTGTGGCATTTTATTTTAAATCATTATTCAACATCTACAGTCACAATACCGTCGTTCGTGCGCCGATTAAATAATTGATTTTCCTTCGATAGCACTGTAACGGGGATATCCATAATTTTATTGTAACCGGGCATATATTGACATGATATTCAACGAGACGATCATGACGGCCATTTGTTTCAGGTTATATTACAAAACTATACGATCATTATACACGATGCCTATTCATACAATATTTTAGCTCAGCCTATAATCCTCACTTAATCCTCACTATTGCATCTTATCTCTAAATCGTTTGCAATCATAGTGTTTTTTTTTATACATATTAGAATATACAAATTTAACAACATATTAGGGTGACTGTTCATGACAAATTTTTCAAGATAAAATCAGTTTCTAACTATTTGTCTCATTCTAGTGATAAAATTTACTACTCTTCCGAGAAGAATAATCGTCAGCCTACTCGATATGACTACATAATCACTCGATACGCATATGTACCCTACAATCTTCACTATTGTTTCTTATCTCTATACATTAACTTTAATGTTTTCTATTTTGCTTCATACAGCATCTGATTCATTATACTATTAACTCTTTGGCATTGGGCACAATTTTGCAAGTTATTGCGAAAAAAAACAAGGGAGCTGCAAAATTGTTTCTTTTTTACTATTTTTTACAAGTTATCAAAAATTCATTTTTTTATAAATAAATTGTTGCAACAGTGATGACCCAACACGAAAACCATTTCCAATACTACATCTGTTTTTCAATCTTAAGATTTAATGGAAATATATATTTTTTTTATATACAGTAACGGTTATTTATATACCTTCCTGCTATTAAATTGTACTTTTCAATATTCACTTGTTTATAGCATTATTATTTTTTCACTAACAAATCAAAAGTTGATTTCCATCACATCACTAATCAAAAATTCTGTTATTGTTTGTTTTTTATTCAGTACAGATGCATTCTATTATACATATATATCCTTATACCATATTTTTACATTTTACATATGAAATATACTATCGGTAATACTTCAAATAACATTTATTAGATATTTGAGTGATTATATCTTATCGAAATATTGATGAAATTTTCAAGTAGTGTGATATATTCCTAGGTTTAATGACATTTACTACATTATTGACTTATGTTTTACAGGTTTAATTGTCGGCGCCATCATAAGATATGCTGGAACCACAAGTAAAGTTTCCCATATCGATGTTATTCCTGAATCAAACACAATATATAATTTATCTATGCCTCCTGATATTTTGCGGTTTAAATTTCCGGGACACTTGCAGTCAGTGATTCCTCCCAGTACGTTGATCTCCCATATTAATGCGATGCTACAAAATAAAACTGCAATTAATTATCTAAAATTAATTTCATTAGGTGTTGGTTCGGCTGTTCCCTTGCCGAACAAGACATACGCTTATTCATTTACTGGAGAAATTGTTAAATTGGAAGATAATGAGATCGATCTGAAGGCTACTTTTGATCCTGAAATATTTTTCAATATAATTCTTCCTCCTATTATATTTCATGCAGGATATTGTTTAAAAAGAGTATGTTTGCAAATACCATATTTAAATTAAAAGTATACTCACATTTTTCTAACATACATTGGTATTTTTGTAATTTTCAGAAATACTTTTTTCGTAATTTAGGTGCAATTCTTACATATGCTATAATTGGAACAACAATGTCTTCATTTTTTATTGGTCTTCTGATGTACGGTTGTGTGCAGTTGATGCCACCACATTTAGCTGGCGGATTCACATTCCTCGATACACTGTATTTTGGAGCTCTACTAAGTCCCACTGATCCACTTACAATTCTAGCAATTTTTTCGGATCTTCATGTAGATGTTAATTTGTATGCCCTTGTTTTTGGTGAAAGTGTTCTAAATGATGCAGTGGCTTTAGTTTTAAGTGGGTAAGTCTTATTTCAATTATGGATAATTTTTATCATTTAGAATTTCATCATATTAAACTGAGTGATATTTTAATATAATTCAATTAACATACTCACAATATTAATTTTAGGGCTATTCAGAATTATGGAGAACGATATGCAGGATCTGGAGGTTTCGAAACTGTGGCTTTTTTCCGAGCTTTTGGTGATTTTATTGGAATCTTTACATTATCGCTATTAATTGGTGCAATTATGGGTTGTCTCACAGCATTAATATCCTTTGAATAAACTAAATTTATGCATCATTTTAACATTTTATATAAAATTTTAATACTTATACATATTTCCTTAACTCCTTATTTACTTGACGAAGTTCACTCACGTTCGAGATTTTCCACTCCTCGAATCAGCTTTATTTGTTCTAATGTCGTACAGCACATTTTTAATAGCAGAAGTAGCAGAATTAACTGGTATGTATCAAATAACATCTCGAAATACATATTCAACATTAACTCAATTCACATTTTGTATTATATGAAATAATATGATATTTGTAGGTGTAGTAGCAGTGTTATTTTGTGGAATTTGCCAAGCTCATTACACTTACAACAATCTTTCAGAAGACTCTAGATTGCGAACTAAGCAAATATTCGAACTATTGAATTTCTTAGCAGAAAATTTCATTTTCACTTACATCGGAGTTTCTATGTTCACGTTTCCAAAACATCATTTTGATCCCTGGTTAATAATAGCTGGTTTTGTATCCTTTTCTATTCATATTATAAAATCAAAAGTTTCAGAAATATATTCTGTGAATGACATATTTTCTAAACGAATCTCGAATTCCTAATCTAAATGCATATCTGTTAACAATAACAGTTAATTAGAAGAATTAAGCCTCAAATTACAATAATTTAGATAATGAATGTTCAAGCAATGTTTATCTGGCACAGTTATGTGTTGAATGTTTTAAAAAAATATGTGTCCTTAATTTGTGAAAATAGATATGTGCTGCTTTAGGCAGAGCCATCAATATTTATCCACTATCGTTCTTATTAAATCTGGGTCGAAAACCAAAAATTTCATGGAATTTCCAGCACATGCTGTTTTTTGCAGGTTCATTTTGTTATTCTGATCGATTTTCTGTTTTGTTATCTATGTACATATTTCATTATATTTTCGAATAATAGGTCTTCGAGGAGCCATGTCGTTTGCGTTAGCAATTCGTAACACAGTATCAGATGTACGACAAGCAATGCTAACCACAACATCGTTAATTGTTATAGCAACAGTTATATTTCAAGGTGGCGCTACTATGCATGTACTGAATTGGTTGAAAATACCGTGAGTAATTTTTATTTTAAATTATATATAACATGAAAATCTAGATAATGCAAAAAGTGAAACATTTGCACAAAATATCTGTTTTCTTACTTACCATTTTATTTGTTTAGATTTGTAGAACAAAATTGCATATTCTCTAGATGCTTTTTATTGAATTTTGTTGATTGTTATTTTATCATGAATTTAAGTTGTTGATTTTGATTTTAGAGTCGGTATAAATGAAGAAACCGAAGCATTGCCTTATCAAGGTGTAAGAAGTGTATGTAATTTTATTATATCTATTTGACTTTTTAAATTAATATTTCTTAACATAATCTCATAACATTTTTAATCATGTATATTGTCATATAATTATTTTAACATTTTGAAAATCACACTGGTTTATGAAGCTTTTTAAGCACTAAATATTTTTGTATTGCTGTTCGTAGACTTGTCATTGAAATTTTCATTTTTCTTTTATTTTTACATATATAACAATATTACATAAAATATTCTGCTCTTGAGTTGTTTTTGTTCAAAATGTTATTCGAAGTTATATCTTATTATTTTGTTATTGTTATTGATAATTTGCAAAGCAATATTACACTCACTAGAGCAAATTAGTTTTTCAAATCATTCAAAATCTATTTTTTAATACCAGTTTATTCGGAAATTAAAATTTACAGTTTTTGATATCGAATGAAACATTAAGACTTGGTTTGTTCACTTCTAAAATTAAATTTACTAATGTATACCTATATACAAATGTTATCATTTTCTTTTTATTAATAGTCTTGTGTTGAATTCATATTTAAAGAACAAACAAATGTTTTCTTGTGCTTATTGTTTATTTAGAAATTCACATTGTCTAATTTTTGTTTCATTCGATATGCCGCTGTTCCAAAAAGGTTTACAACTCTACTGAGAATTCATCAGGGGTATGTAACATTGAAAATACTGGTTTTTCAGCTTTTCATCGATATTATTTTCAAAATTTGCATTTCATTTCATGCTTTGCATATGTGTAACTGCGCAATATAATTTTTTAATTTGTGTTTCGTAGTACAGTATGGTTTTTATTTTTGGGCTATTCAATACATGTATGCATATATTGTATGTATTTTAAAAGTCATCTATGTATATTCATTATGTGCAAAAAGAATACATTTTAATGTTGGCCATTTCAGCCTATGGATATGGGGTTGCATTTACATCAAATGGAAATTTCAAGACACGATAGTGACGTGGTAATGATTCACAATACTAACTCTGTTTTTTTAACCTTCATTGCTTAGCAAACAATTTTAATTTTTCTAAACATAATTTTTCTACGTTTGTATGTGAATATTGTTAAGTTATCAGTGCACTCTTCGTATTCTTTCTATTGATTTACTAATTATGAAATTTAGTTGTTATTTTATGTTTATAGCCTTTTTGCATGTCGACTGTCGGGGTAAATTGGAATGCATCATCGAATTCTGTAGAATTACCGACACTAACCGTAGGTTATTTTTACTTACAAAATTGGGACTATTTTGTGTTTTTTTTTTTAATGTTTTTGAAAAGGAAAAGTAGTGGATTTATTTTAAATTTGTATATTTTTCAATATTCCATTTATGTTAATACTATTTTCATCTGTATATAAAACTATCAACATTTCAACTTCTTTTATATGATATTGCTAGAAATTTTAATATTTGCTTGCAAAATTTATCTCTATAATATTTACTAACCTCTTGGATTCCCTTTAACTCTAATCATAAAAGTAATGAAACACATCTGAATTGCATCCAATTGAATATTTATCTAGAGAACACAAATATATCAACATATCTACCTACATTATATTGTTCATATCTAAATTTTAAATCAAATACTAAATTTACAGAAAAAATACATTTGTGTAACTAATTAGTGATGTTTTTCATTATTTCACTTTTACAAATATTCACTGCATGTTTCATTTCTTTTTTGTGGATATTTTGAATGTGAAATTTTGATTGATAGGAACCTAGTAGTCGTCGGACTTCTGGCGGAGGAGAAAAGGCTGTTTTGGCTCGTGTCTGGGGAGGTTTAGATACACGTTATCTCAAACCACTACTAACCCACGCTCGGCCCACGTTGTTAGATACTCTACCTGTGTGCTGTGCTCCCTTAGCCCGCCTTCTTACCACCACCCAACAAATGACGCAACCGGTAAATCTTGTTTATCTTATTTGATTTTTGTATCTTTTACATCAAGTAATCTTTTAATCATATTTATTCAGGATACGTCAATGAAACACACCGATTCCGATTCGGATCTATGTATAGAAGACTCATCTTCAGATATTCGTCGCGGACCAAGGGTAAATTGAAAAAAATTAATATCACATTCTTCGTTGCTCTTTAACATTTGGTTTGCGCTTTACTTTATTTTTTTCTTTTTAATTTTCAGAACGAAACCAACATCTTTAGTGGAAATGTTTAGGCTGATTTTTTGTTGTGATATATTTTGTTATGTTTAGTGAAATTTTATCCCTTTGATTATTATATTTTTTATAATTATTTTGCGACATAAGTAGTTATCAATGAAAAGTAATTAAGTAGTGAATTTTCTATTGTGTAATTAAAGTTTCCTATTTCATATGCTACTAGCTGGAGCCGGTAGGACAAGTTGCGACTCGCGTCATTATGGATGGTCTTACTGGCAGCAACATTTAAATTTTTTCAATGATTCCGGCTGTGAAATTTAAAACAAATAATCGAGTTTGTGCCAGAAAATCTGCTAAAATCATTTTATATGCTTAGCCTATTTTATTCCTGTGTCAATATTACCAAATATATGCTATGTATACATACATATTTGTATGTATTTGTATATTAATTATTATAACTAAAAGAATGTAGAGAATATTTACTGTATAAAGTTTTATAAAAGACATTTATAAAATATCTATTATAAACTAAATTGATACTTTATAATTTTTAACAAAAATTAATTAAAATCTCCATGTGTCATGTATGAATATCGATATATGTATTCTTATCGAGAAGGAGTTTGCTGCGTCTTGATCTTGAATATGAAAATTTTTATTCTTATAATTTTTCATCATATGTGATCTTTACGCAAAAATAATTGTGATGTTGAAGATATAAATTCTCAATCTATCAAGTGCAATTTTTTTCATTGTAGCAACACTGCACTTTTCTTAGTTTATTAAATTTTATTATTACATCTTTATACGTTATAAAAGAGATTTAATTTCTGTAGTGATCAATCGAATCTGATGATAAAAAAATGTTTTATTAATACGTATTCAAATACGTTAGATTGATATATCAAGTCCCTATTTTTTTTTCATTTTAAATGAATGTGATCTATAATTAATATATGTTGTTTAGTTATGGTCTCGATAAAAACTACATAAATATGATTTAGTACAAACGTTTTTATCGGATTAATACTAATTTTGTGTGTGATTTATTATGTACTGTGTGGAAATACATACTTAATAAAAAGAAAATGGTGATTCTATCAACATTTTGTTTTATTTATGTATTTATAATAACATGATGGAAACTGTTCGACTTGAAGTAGAAAGTCTTTGTTATATACGATAACCCCGGATACCAAAATATCAAAATATGTGAATGTACATGATCGATTTTTCAAAAATACTTGCTCAAAGTTGATAATAATTTTACTCATTATTTAAAAAAATATTGGAAATTCAATCTGAAGCTTTATATTGAATATAACTGGCGAAAGTATTAATCCCTAGATTAAAAACCTACTCCCGTCATATAAATTCGCCCGAAAAAAGAATAAGGATTTCAAATCGGGATTCCCTAGAAACAATTCAAATTTGGCGCCCATTTGTCGAGAGCGGAAATCAAAGTGGTGGGAGCGCTAGTGCGCATGCGCAGAAAGCTTTCTCTAAAATCTCGCTCCATTGAAACGGGAATCTGTCAGCAGTTGCGAGTCGCGTTCGAAACGCTTTAGTTGTGCTCACACTCGGTTTCTGTCAAGTTGAAAACAAAACTAGAAAATCCGAGAAGATTCCTCACATGATAATCAGCGCTGAATACACGCAGGTAATTAAAATCGAGATTATAAAAAAAATAATAACCACCATTTCAAATGTCATCATAACACGATCGATTTCGATCAGCGTTATTATCACGAAATAAAAACTGTTTTTCCGGGCATAAAATTATAAATAAATTGTGCGTTAAAAAAAAAATCGTCGGGAGACAGTGGCGCTCATAAAATAGGAAAGCGCCGCAAAAACTAAAATCGATCGATCGAATCGATATCGTTCGATGCTGCGTCGATGCGAGATGAAACTGGGTCTCAGCCGCGAAGCAAAAGGCTGCTCGATTTGTTTTGTATTCGTATTTGTACACAGCCACGGAATGCGACACACTTATGTGCGCCTTTTCGAAAAATGTTCGCGCCACTTTTGCGCGAGTTCGGCTGCAAAAGCCTCATTTTTCGAAACGCGCGCGAAAATCGAACTTCGCTAGAAAACGAAATGTGCGACTGACTTTCTTTCTACATATTCTCCACTCGCCGCTGCTAAATCCTTTCACCGGATTCGCCTTTTCGCTGATAGATCCTTCCGATCAAATGTGTATTTGAAAACTCCGAAATCCAAAAAATGTAGATTTGAAAGAAGTATTTAATTAGAGTCAAATACAAAACGTTATTCATTTGTCAAATACAAAACGTCATTCATTAGAGTTAAATTCAATACGTTAAGGCCCGAATTTTCAATCATTAGTTAACCAACTCTAGTGTAAGTTGATGTTTTTTAAATATTTTTAATTTCCTATGGAATTTTAACGCTTTGGAGTCATTTTTTTCAATTTTCTAAACCTCGTATTATAGTGAACTGCACGAAATCTTCGAGATAACGTAGTCGGTTTCCCGTACAAAGATCTTGTATCCGTTTTAAAGTGAAAATGTCTATCGATTTAAATGTATAACCGATTCGATTAAATCTAATAAACGTCAATTAGAAAGTAAAATCGCTCAATAGCAGAAACATTTTCAGCAATGAATTGAATGGTCAATATATACATAAGTTTGAATGGAAGATAGGTCAGTGTTGATATGTGAACTTATTTTGATCTGTGAATTTGGTTTATAATTTGAAAAAACGATCACAAAGCCTAGAGACACATTGTTATATAATGATTCATAAATACTTGTTCTGGTTAATTGTTGTATGTACGTCATATAAATAATTATTTTATAATTTCAAATATATATCATACATAATTTATTTGTGAACATTATTCTTTCAAAATTAACAATAGGTCTTATGTGATGATAATTTCGCAAGGTTTAGATTGGCCTTTAAGTTTTAACTCACCCACACAGATTTCAATCGGTACAAACATATTTAATTTATCCAAATGATCAAATGTATTATCTAACAATGTATCAATATTTAATTTGCACATTCTTCAATATTAATATTTTAAAAAATACTACAGGAATTTTACTATCTTTACTATTACAAAATTATAATCACCAGTCATAAACCTCTTATCTTACGTTACAAGTACATAATAAATAAAATTTAAATAAATAATCGATAGTTGGTAATAACTAGATAAATCTCTCATATAACGGCACCTTAGCCATTTTTTTTGTTTCTAATTTTGCCACTTAGAAAGTCGTGTTTCATAATATAACAGTATTATTCTTTCATCGAATATTTGCTCGCACATTCGCATGTCGTTCAAAATCTTCGTTTATTTATGCATCTGTGGAAAAAACGTAGAATTCGAGGGAAAAAATAAATGGAAAACGCAATACGATAGCGTGAATAGTATCCATTGTGTATTTACATGCATATTCATTCATTTTACATGCAATTTATTGATCTCGATAGATTTTATTTATTCTAAAACATGTATGACATGTCCAACAGGTGATCGTGTCATTAGACTTTGCAACAAGCTCTCGATAGAATGCAACAAAGGAATTGTACATAAATGGAAAAAATATGCTTTGTTGTAGAACAATCGATGAGTTTTTATAACTATTCACATTATGCATCTATAGGGGAGTGTGGGGACACTTAATCCTTCTGAAAAACTTGTTCCCTTTTCAATTTTTGTAGCGTCAAGTGTAACATTTTTTTCAATTGGCAACATCGATTAGATCCTATTAAATTCTGAGTGTATTAATACAATTTCTTTTTCAAATATGATTTTCCAAAAAGGGATCAATTATTTCAAAAGGATCAAGTATCCCCACACTCCCTTTATCATTTCACAAAATTGACAAGTCGTTTACGTTAACGGTCACTTATTTTTTAATTTCTTTCGATCAATCAACCAAAACGAAGATCAGTGAACACAGAACTGGAACAGTGTCATAAAATCATTCAACTGCAGTAAGAAAATAACATATTTTCAACTTGTCGGTTTCTTCATTGAATAATGTAGATCGATTTGCAGATTCTTTTGTTTTATGATCAAATCATATTTGAGACAATAATGATTCAATCGAATGATTTTCGATCCAAGCGGAATCTCGTTGGATTCCATTTTGCGACAAGACAATGTCCTTTTTGCGATCCTTGACACCAGTAAAGGTCTTCAACCTTTCTACAAGTGTTATTTATTCTTTAATTTCATATAAAATTATCAAAAATAAAAAGTTCGACTTTGATGCTTTTTCTGGTTTAATATTCTGATCTTTGAATATTTTTTTTATCATATATTTTTCATGTTTTCAATAATCCGATTCGTATTATAATTTCTATTGTAATTTATAATTGGCATTCGTGACTGTTAAGTTCTGCACGATCATTCTGAACCTGAACTTGAAATCGGGACTAGTTTCTATGGGAGAATGTTAACTGATCACACTATAACTGTTACATGAATATTAAATTGATAATTAGAATAATCTCATATATGAGACATACCCGAATAAACAGTTATATTGTCATACTGATCTCTTCATCGAATATTTTTGTCAATATCGACATAAAATTCACTAACGAATTTAGTAAAAATGCACAATATGAATTTAATAGTAATTTTCATTGTAATTATTTTGCAATCTTACTACTAATCATTTTTATCTACATTTAATTACAAATTGGAATTATTGCACACAATGTCTCCGATTTTGAATCAAATCTTATCAGATATACCCACTCATATTTTCTAAAATTAATTAATTTCATATCAATTACAAAACTGTTACACGTTCTAAACAAATTGATGAAATAAAAACACAATCTATTCATCGAAACCTAAATTCATGGCCACCTGTTCACAGAACGGTTGACCTTTATTTTAAATTTCCGGTAGGACAGTTCTCCTTGACACTCCAAAAGTTTTTTAATCGTTCTATAATTTTGTAATAAATAATCTTTCAATGATCAGATTTTAGATGACGATGATCATCTCTATTTTATCACACATAAGAGTTTTCAATGTGAAGATTTCATTCCGAGAAAAGACGATCGCTATGAGATGTTTTCGTGTTCAACTTTTTTTCCGGTTTACTTTCATCCAGGGCTTTCGACTTCTTTATTCTCGGAACTGAATGAAATCTTTCTTTTCGAAATGTGATGAGTCAATATTTTTGTTTTCATACAAAAAAAAAAACGATTAGTGTACTCGACATACACAGGTGGATTCAATTGTGGACACTTCAAACATTCGATAAAAATTGCATTTCTTTGTATGTTCAATTAAAGTTTTAAGGAAAATCAATGTATGAAAAGAGTCCACATTTAATTCCACTAATTTATAAACACAAACGATTCATTTTCAGTTCCGTCATTGACTTGTATTCTTTGTTCCTTGTTTTTAAATTTATTATCTCTTTCGTTTTATAAATATTGAATCGAACGATTGTGCATTTTTGATGTGCAACACAAAGAAGTACGTTTATAAAATGCATAAAAAATAAACTGTGACTGATGTAGTGACGTTTAGATGAATAAATGCAATGTTATTACATAAACGAGAACAATACAATTGCATAATTAATATATAAAATTACCGGAAATCTATTATATTTTTCCTAGGAATATTACAAATTCACTAGTACTTCTATATAGAGATTGTGTAATTACACTCGGGTTAAAATAATAAATATTACAATTACATATACAGCTGACACATAGAACTTTGATTTGAATAGTTTTCACTCGAATCATTCTTCCTATCCTTAAATATTTAGAGTAGATTATATCGATTAATCTATATAAATAAAATGAATGCAAGTTTGTGCTAATTATAAACTCTTTAACCGCTGATCCTATCACAACGATCAAACTTTCCAGAGTCATTTTATGACACATCGGCATAGATCATTTTCCCTTTTCAAAGGCTTTATTTTTTCATTTCAAATTCATTAATCTTTCAAATTTCTACCGGCTGATAGAAAAAAAAAATCGGGATGCTGTCGGGTCACTTTCGAAAGTGGCGCCATTGTATCATCGTTGACGTAACGAGTCGAAATGCGGCCTAGAACCAGAAATGCCCCATTAAACTTTCTAACTTCGTTTGGGTTTTTATATCTCTACTTTTTTTTTCCATTTCAATATCGATCACTCATTTATATTTCATATAATTGAGGCTCTACCGTATCTGGTATTTTTTTTTTCAAGATATAACGATTTTCTAGGACAGAAGCCATTTTATGTAACCCGATTTGCGTTATCGACAAGTTCATGTGCTTTTTTTTTATATAATTGTTTTTCTCTTCGTGTGTCTCAGGTACAAAAACGTCATTCTAGTGAGAGTGATTGTAATCGTGGAGAAATTTATGAATTAATGGCTTTAATTACGATCGAAAGTGATTGTTTTGTTTTGATACTTTTAGAAATTATGAAAAAAACGTGTGAGATCGCGTATAATTTCAGCTAGTCGTAGAAAATGTTCGTCTTGAATTTGAAATGGATTGAAAACGATTTGACATTTGTATCGATGAAATATCGATACGAGGCGACAGATGATCAAAATAACATAATAATATTAGTAGTAGTTTATGTTAGTTAGTTTTAAATTTCGAATATACAAAAAAAATGCAGATTTTTCAATTCTACCTAAAAGATTTCCAGTCATAGATTTTTTACGTCAAATGTAAAATTACAAAAGTGTCAATGTTATGTAAAAATGATAAGGTTCTCTTCGCACATACGGCATCGCAAGAATGTTAAAACATTCGAATGTGACCTGACTTTTTAGATAAAATAAAGTGGCCCACAAATCAGGTCGTTTGTATTATATTTAAGCACAGACCGTGAATGTGTTCGATTTTCGAATTGCGTATCGCCGCCTTTATTGTGTTGGACAATCTTCGATTCATTTGTATAAATGTTTGACCGTTCATCCGATTGCTATAAAAATTTCGTGAGTTGTCGAGTGTATATGTATAGGTATTAAGTGATCATTTTGCAAATGTTGATTCGTTCGGTATCTTTATAATTACCGAGATTCATAATTCTATTGTGTTGATATCTATCTAATTGTAAGACAAATCTTATCTAATGAAGTATATGCTTATATTTATTTAAAGATTTTTCAGTTATGAAAGATAATAAGTATGTGCATTCATGTCTCGTTCTCACAAATGATTTTCAAATCAGAAGTGCATCTAATCAGAAAAATATTAATTTTTCAGTTGATAGATCGTGAAAAATTAAGAATGTATCTATTTCACCAATTTTTTGATACTAAAATTTACCTGATTTTCAAATATGAATATATTTATGTACATTTTCAATAAATTAAGAAGACGTGTATCGTTTTAAGTGTTGTATAAAAAAATGTTATCGGCTATATTTATGGATACAAATATGGAAAGCGCAAATATTGCAAACAATATCGAAATTTCGCACGTTTTCGAAAACGAAAATTTCGCCTACAATATAACTCAGTTTCTATTATTGAAAAATATGTATGTATACGATTATTTTTTAAACCAACAACTAATGCGTCACAAACGAGTTAACTAACCTTATTTTATACGATAAAGAAAAACGCGCATCGTTCAAACAACAATCGTGCCGATTTATAAATTCGCACAAAAACGCTATTGTTTTGGATAGAGAAAAACAACACATGTCATATTATAATCGTGAGTAATTTATTTATTCAAATGCTAAATTACACCGTTTTACTAAAATTGATTCGAATTCGCGTTAATTATTATCGAATCGCGTTTTTATTATGCACCGTTAAATTCGTCGTTCGATAAATAATTCGATTCTCGATCCGGTGAAAGTTTTCGAATGAGGTGCAGTGGAACATTCTCGATTGAAAATTTAAATTTTGTACGTTAACCGGGATGCGATGTTGACAGTTCGCGTTGTTAGATCTAAACACATTAGATGTGTCGCAATGAAAACGGCCTTAAGTGAAAATTGTGCAATTCGTTCGATATGTGAGCGAATGTCGCAAATAACTATGGCTTCGTGAGAAATCGCTAAATTTAAATTCTATCGTTTGCTATAATTAATAATAAATATTTTTTTCACGTACTACGAAAGTGTGTATCTAATGGTTTGTATGTATTTGGACACATACTTTCATTGCTGCCTTATGAGTGAGTGACGATTTTTTTATCGATTAAAGTTTTTTTATATATTTGTCCTAAAAAAAATAAAAAAAGCTAAAAAAAATGAAAAAGCTTAAGTTTAAGGCAGAAACACCGTTCTGAGACGTCATAAAAGAAAGAAAGAGAAGCAATCTATTCAATTTTTCGTTTCCATACCAATCTCTGTGTTTTTCTCACTCGCATAAAAAACAATTATATGGTTTTTCATCTCTTTTTAATGACGTCTCAAAACGGTGTGTTTCCGCCTTTAATCGGGAATTAATTAATTGTTTTTATTTATATTCGAAACTTAAGCATCCCATCTTCCCTTATACAAGATTTTTTTTTAATTTTTCCGTAATTTTCGATTTATATCTAATGATTAAAATACAGTATTGTCCAAGTCTTTCAGTCATTGGATTTTCAGTAATTTCTGATTATTATAGAAAATGAATTTATATTAGTTGCTTTAAATTAGATAAATCATAGATTGAAAGTTCATATCTTAATATGTAAAAACTTGAATTAGCAAAAAATTTATATAAGTATTATTTACTTTATTATATGTTTGACCATTGCATTCTGTATTATTCAACAGTAAAAACGGGCACACGAGAAAATTCACTTGTCACGAACTTTCACGAAATACATCTGCGTATGTACTTTATACATATTTATATAATACCTATAACGAACCGCGTTATACTAAAAACTGTGTTAACAATTCATCAAACGTGTTATACGAGGCTCGAATCTTCACAATGAGCTCATTGTACTCGAAACGATTCCGCTGTAACGAAATTAAAATTTGGTTCAAGGAAACGTCGAACGAACGAACTGCGGCCATGAACCTGATTCGTGAGTTTTCACTGTGCGTTTAAGAAATGCCTTTCACCCGCGAGATATTTACGATTTATCGAAAAAAAAAGGCGGGATTATTCAACCGACTGGTTTATCTCATCAATCGATTGTATCACTTTCGAGTAATAGATGAAGTAAGTACGCATGAGATCCGATCTTTCGATAGTCGGTTAGAAATCAATCAATCAACAGAGTTAATTATATCTGTCAAGAATTTTATGAAGAAAAAAAAACGTTTTTAAACATTTTAAGGTCTGTTTGTTTTAAATTCTGTCGATTAAATACGTTTTGGGGGACGTTTTTTTACTGCTTTAGTTAGCTAACCATATAGTCATAGTTAGTCCTTTAACTTCAAACTGTCAAAAATCAGCAGAATATAGACAAAATTTCAGTTGAGAGATTGACTGTAAATCTTTGGTTAGTTGATTAAAACAGTGAAAAATGTCCCTAAATATAAGCAAGCGAATTTGACCCTAACTTTCGATTTTTTGCTACTCAAATCGAAAAAACTTCAACTAACACTCGAATTTAGATTAATTAACAATTGAAAGTTTGACCCTTAATTAACTTTTGTTTTGTTTTAAATTGTCGCTTTCGCATTCTACATTGTGAATGTTGCGTTTTACATTTTTAATGGGACGACCGAGTGCTAAAAAGTAATGATATGCTAATCGCGTATGTATTTCATTTATCACACTTTTTTTTCGGGGCACCCAAAGAACTAGATTTGCTTCAAAATTTCACTTTTTAATGCGCAAACATCGGTCGCAATTTTATCCTGCACATGTATACGTTTGTTTAGAAAGTAATCTAACCACAAATGATTTTTGACTAAATTATGGTTCGTTCTGTACACTCTATTTCCTCTAATGAATTCTAGCACTGTGAATATTCATGGAATTGTTTTGTTTTGTAGGTTTTTTTTTTACACTGATTAGCTCTATGCTTAAGCGTAGTGATATGATTAATTTAGCTATACATTATGCATTTTTCTCGTATGTTTATATGGACAGTAACAGTTAGCTGATGTATCATGTTATAGAATTTACTGTATCAGCTTTGACCTGTTATATTGAAGTACACATAATTGAATTAATTGAATGAGTCGTCAATGGTTCAATTTGAATTGCATTCCATTCTATTTCCTCAATACTGAATATTTCAAATTCAGTCGTTATTCTAGAAAGATTATATCACAATCATATCATATATTGGTACTTATCGTCACTTTATATAAAACATTATTTTTGTTAGTAATAATACCGAAATTTCACCTGAAATAACTGAAAATCTATTGAAAGATTTGTATTCATTCTTTGCAACTATATCATGTCTATATTACATAATATGTATTTATGCAAAATTTCATTGAAATTAGTGGGATCTTTATGTGCACATTACTTAGAGCCGTTCTTTTTACCCCTGGTTTGAAAATAAAACAAATTTAAACTACACGCGGTTCTCCAACTACCAACTGTCAAAATCTGGAAGAAAGAGATAAATGTATGTACATATTATTGTACTAACTGTAGGATGTCTAAATCTTTCAGCAACTATTTGGACAGCTCATAGTTGAAAGGAAGCCCATGTAATTTAAATTCGTTTTATTTTCAAACCAGAGTTGAAAAGACTTAGCTAATTAAGTTCTCACCTATTATAATATTATAACACGTCAAATAGAAAAGATTCGACTTATATTTTCACATCAGAAATTAGAGATGTATTACAAGGGGGAACGCTTATCATTGCTAAATATAAATCACTAGTGATCAACCCGTTGAATATATCAACGCAGTTTAGGAGCGTTACATGGACACACACACACACACAGAGATAAGCGCTATTAATCAACAATTTCCAGCTAGAGTCTAACCAGAAAAGAAAAGTGCTCTCCTCATCACTTGCATATCTGTCAGAAACCCTCAGATTTGCGGAAGTGCTCAAGAAGGAGACGTCGTCGAGCCGAGGAGTGGCAGTCACACATTATGACATAACGGACCAACACACTGGCCCACTAACCGCAGCCAGACTCGTCTCGGTTTGTTTGGTCACCTCAGCATATTCGAAGACGAGGCGTTCGTTTGTCGAAAACTAGTATCGGTGGTCATCCTCGCCGATTCGAAAGTCTCCACGTGAACCTGACCTACCACGTGGAGCTGGCGTGACTCCGTCTGTGATGGTCTTGCCTTAGAATGCGGCTATGCGCACTCGCTGTCGGCGCGAGTGCGAATAATTAGGCGTCTACGGTCGGGGCGAGTGCGAATAATTTCGTATTTGATTGTATATCTAACTATATAATAGTGTGTGTCTGTGTGTGTCCATGTAACGCTCCAAAACTGCGTTGGTGGATATATTCTATGGGTTGATCGATAGTAGTGTAATATTTGCTATGGTTGGGGCGAGTGCGAATAATTTCATATTCGATTGTATATCTAACTATATAATAGTGTGTGTCTGTGTGAATCTGTGTGTGTCCATGTAACGCTCCAAAACTGCGTTGGTGGATATATTCTATGGTTGATCGATAGTAGTGTAATATTCGCTATGGTTGGGGCGAGTGCGAATAATTTCATATTCGATTGTATATCTAACTATATAATAGTGTGTGTCTTTGTGAATCTGTGTGTGTCCATGTAACGCTCCAAAACTGCGTTAGTGGATATATTCTATGGGTTGATCGATAGTAGTGTAATATTTGCTATGGTTGGGGCGAGTGCGAATAATTTCATATTCGATTGTACATATATCTAACTATATAATAGTGTGTGTCTGTGTGAATCTGTGTGTGTCCATGTAACGCTCCAAAACTGCGTTGATACATTCGATGGGTTGATCGATTGTAGTTGAATATTTGCGACTGATATGAATACGCTTTTTGAATTGTCGAAAATTTGAGGGACGGATTGATCTATGTACTGTCGTATGTCTGTTTCTATTTGGCAAGTTTTTGACTGTTCGTGATTGGAGGAACTAGTACATATGGCGACTAAATAGCACAAAGGGTACGAGTGACCTTTTTCATCGACATTGAATTAAGTGCAGAAAAAAAATTAATTACTTTAGATACTTGTGATTAGTCATGAATGCGTTGCTTTTTTCACTTTTATTTTCAGAATAAAGTTTATAAAGCTGTCGAAAAATCATTAGGGCTTATTTTCAGAATAGGTTGTATTTCCGAGAAAATAAGGTACACAATGTGATTTCTCTTCTTCAGATGAAAGAGGGTTGATAATGTTTGCTATTCCATCGAGGTCAATGAGTTCATTGCCTGGTTTTCCTCAATTTGAAATGATAATTAATTATTATATCAATATTATGGAGATATTTTTTATTAAGAACTAAAAAAACGATGTCAGTTAATTATCATTATGTCATGTTTGAACGCAGAGCAAACAATTTCATCCAACACAAATCTCTACGTTCATCATCATTATAAGTTGCACGGTATGTAACTTTATGATTCGAAATTATATCACGTGTGTTTTGCAAAATTCAAAAAGTTACATGCGAAACAATTAAGTTTTCACGAACAGACTGACCTGAAAAATTCGTTGAAAAGTCATTTAAAATCTTCAACGGTATATTTTTCGGCGAAGCTGTTATGTAAATTTTTTCAACGTTTCGTTTGATCATACGATCGGTTGAAGATTTACTTTTATATTTGTGTCGTATGTTCTAGAATTGAAAAGTGTATTTATCTACGTTATTTTTTAATGTTGTGCATAATTAATTGCTATTTTCCTCTCGAACTTCGTAGAAACATTTTCTTAATTAATTAAATTAATTCCGTACTCTAATATGATCTGACTACATACATAGCTTATCATAAACGACATTTTCGCTTAGAAAGGAATTTCAAAAAATTCATCAAACGAGTTTCATCGTCTTTTTCGACGTTTTCTTTTATGGAGTTATTCAATTTTCGCACTGAACATCTCAGTTATCGACCTGCGAAAACATCTCGCTTAATAAATCTGTTATCATACGATCTTTTCTATAGAAAACGAAATTGTCGATCCGCTGATTTTCTATTCGAAGAACACAGTTTTACGGTCCGCTTGTGTTTCGGTATGCGATCGTATCTCGTTCATAGTGAATCAATGAAAGTCGCATTTATTTCGTATCACAACACTAATGACGCTGTAATTGCAGGTGTGATCGTTTCGGTTCGATTGAGCGATCGTATGTATATATTTTTTGCGATCTGCTCATTATGACTTATCGGTTATCTTTTTCGACTTGGTCAAGTTCAATTCCGATACGTATTCATGTATGTACTAGCGATCAACTCGTTGAATATATGAACGCAGTTTTGGAGCGTTACCTAGAGACAGACAAACGTATACACAGACAGACACACACACAGAATAGCGCTATTATATAATTATATACTCTCTACTCTAGAGAATTTTCGGCAACTCTGTGGATTTTTGAGTTTATTTTTATTATGAAATTGTCAGTAAAACAATTAAAATGAATTCAAAAAATCATTTGAAAGTTTTTTTCGTTCAATTTTATATTTTTACTTAAATAAATTAACGTACTTATTGTTAGTACTTTCTTTAAAAATGCCAATTGTGATTCGAAAAGGTTAACATATTGTAGATTTATGATTTTATTGAAAATTGAGTTATGTCTAATTGACTTCGTTAAAAAAAATGACTAACCCATCTTAATGTAGTCTGATAGTGAGCACTTTAAATACTGCTGAATGATTCTAATTTTCTAAATAAAGTATATGAACCATTTTATTGATAAATATTTAATTTAATAATTTTTTTCATCAAAATTTCAGATATGATTAATATACCTACACGTTTTCAAATATGCATTCACCTAATTTTCTATTTTCAATTCAAATCATTTCAGTGCAGATATGTCTAATTTCTCAATATTTTATTTAGAATGTGTGATTTGAATTTATAAACTTAACACATTGTTATTTTAGGGGTTCGATTGTTGTCTATTTTTTAATATGAATCATCCTTGTTCAAATTACTATTAAGCTGTTCCTTTTGAGGACATGTGTTAGTAGAATTATTTTCTTGCACAATTGGAATATAAATTGCATATTATATTTTTTTAAACGCTTTATTCATGCATTTAAAAAAATACGTTAACACTTATTAAACACTATTATTATACAAAAATTAATATAACACTATCAGATTAGTATTTTTTGTTTAATATTTATCGCACCGTATTTTGTATCGTTTTCGTTCAACAGATTTTTCGACAAGGCCAATATATACGATTTTCTTGTAAAAAAACATTTATCTGATCATTTTCGACAATTTTGTCGAGAAAATTATAGAAAAAAAATACTTAAGTCTAATCATACACATATGAAATGACCCAATTTCTCCCTCATTCACATATGTACTTAAACCAAATGCTTGAAAATCCGAAATCATCGACTTTTCTTTAAATTTTCTCAGTTTCATAAAATGCGAAAAATAACAACTTACGTCTTCTTGTAAAACTATCCACTTTCTATGAATACTAACATAACTACTTATTTCAAAACCACCAAGCGGTTGTCCTCGCATTTCGATCTAAAAACTTAACTAATCTAAAAAATCTGTACTCTAGACGACTATTTCAAAACAGAAAATAATTATTGGATCTAATCGTGTTCAATGTACAAATTACACATCAAACAGACAAAATCGTAGGTCGAATTTAATTACCTATCGAATTTGATCATTTTCAATCACCAGTAAGATTAGAAATCATTCGATTCTTCAAAAATCTTCGAACACCACTGACAATGAATTGGTCTTTTTGTACTCAATTTACAAATTTTACATTTAATAATATATTTTAGGTCGAATTTAATTACCTATCGAATTCGATCACTTGAATATAAATCAATCGGTTATTTGAAAATCTTCGAAAACCTTTTGCATCGACAATGAGTCTTTTTGAATTCAATGTAAAAATTCTACATTTGATCAACGAAATTGTAGGTCAAATTTAATCATCTGTCGAATTCGATAATTTCCAATAATCGATCGAATAGAAATCGACCAGTTCTTTGAAAATCCTCGAAAACCTTTTGTACTGAGTCACAGTGCAAATTTCCTGTTTGTCGTCCCACATATTAACGAAAGTTGAAACTTACGAGTCAATGTACCAACGAACAACTGAAGCTTCTTGATGTGTCATTGTTTAGTTTCATTCATTTCGAGATGTATTTAATGTCTATTGAATCAACATTTATCTGTATAAATGAAAAAAAGTATTTATTGACTCCCCAACTACATATTCTACCACAATTAATTTTTCCAGAGTTATATTTGGTACACATTTGGGAAGTTTTTCGCCTTGTTTCGTTCTATGTACATTTTACAATCTACATGATTTTTAAAACTAAGCATTTCACAAAGGGGATTTTCTTGTAGAAAAATATTATTTTATAATGATTTTAATGTATTCTTATTCTTGTTTCAGACGCCGCAAAAATAGGCAGAATTCATCGCTTATTTGTATTATGATAATCAGAATATCATGGTTATCAATTTTAGCAGTATTTTTAGTACAAAATGCAATTGTCACAGGTGAGAATTTTGAGTTAATCTGTTGTTTTCAGGGCGAATTTCCTTCTCTTAAAAACTTATCTTACAATTAAACTAATGTTTTTGTTAAACGTGTAAAAAAATCTCTATTTGATTCAAATGTAAATTATTCTCTCGAAAATTGTAATAGATCTTATTTTAGTTGTTGATAATGAAGAAGACAAATAATATTTTTATTTTTTGTCTTCATAAAGTAAAAGGAAATGTGATAATTGATTAAATAGGTCTTATTTAAAGGGAAACACAGTATGCGATTAATGAAACAACATGTCTAATAAAAAAATATTTTTTCACGAATCGCAATTTTTATGTCTATTGTTCTTCTCCAAATTGAACACAACGTATCATTAGATAATGAAGCCTTTTGCGTTTTATCTTTTGAATACATATTTTTGTCATAAACGGATTGGAATAAATTTTTATATTGATACATATATAAAAAAAAACATGTTTTCAATGTCGATACGTATTTATTTTTGAATCTCTATGATAAATTTATTATGAATGCCACGGTTCGTTTCATTCAAATTAATAATTGTAACAATTTTCTCATTACGCACCATACTTTCGATACCGTTATAATTTTTCATTTGATATAAATGTGAAAATTCAATTCATACGAATTTAACATGTTCGGAATCAGAGCGATGAATTCGTTTAATTTCAACAATTTGCTAATAGCAATGACATATCGAAAACTATTTCAAGTCTTGTTCGAAAGAACGATGTGTATTTATCGTATTAAATTGAAGCTCATTATCCGAATGTTTTCAGTATGACAAGTGCTACTCAATTACAACTTTCACGTTGATCTGAAAGTAAATTAGATTCGTATGTTTAATATTTAAATTAAAATTGAACACCGTTATATTCATCGAAAAAAAGATACTTTTCTTTCAGTGAAAACTGATAAATTAGTCTGAAAATTCATACGGTTTTTTGTGCACTTTGTTTCAACTACGTATAAATATATCAACATACACTAGTGAAATTAATTGTGGATACTTTTCATACATTTGATACCTTTTCATTTTCATTTTTCCACAAAATTTTTACTAAACAAAATTAGTTTCATTTATATTTTGAAGAATGAACTAGTGCAGTTCTCGATATTGCACTTGACATTAACATTCGGAATAGTTTTACGAAAAAAAATGCATAAATTATCAAAATTATGAAGTATTCACAATTAATTACAACAGTGAAACTTATTATATTATAATTAAATTTGAATTTACCTAGATATCTCATATAAATATTATGATAGTAAAGAGTAAATAGGAAATATATAGTTTAAAACATTATTTACCTCATAATACGTATGTTGTACAATGAATATATTGTGGAAGTCACAGTGATATTTTTTATTATTTACTTGTTCATAAACAATCTCAAATTATCTATGTACATAGATAAGAATAACTTAAATCGAATTGAATGCACAAGCATATGCTACCTTCCAATAAGTTTTGTCATCCACCTAGAGCTGATATTATTATATAGATAAAGAAAAAAACATATGAAGCAGATTCTTATTAATACATAACCAAAGCATTTTCATCGGAATCTTTACCAAAAAATCTGAAACTCTTTTATAAAATCTATCTAAAAACACATATTAAACTATAATACTAAAATGTACGATAATACGATCATGACCACCGGCCACCAACGTGTTAAAATTTCAACTGTTTAGCATTTTACTGAAATGTGGATTGAATTCTGACCATAATAAGAGCCATTTGAGAGGTGAAAAGACCGGCCCTAAATCTCGATTTTCTTCAAAAATTGGAGACAATCACGATCAGCTTTGAACATCTGTCATAAGAATTGAATTCTGTCCAGATAATTTGTCACATATTCATATTCCACTCTCGATTAGTCTTACACGAGCAATCAACCGAAGTTTCGCGACACGCTAAACAATATGATATTAGCGCTCCATAACCATAATAATAATATAAGTAGTGTTATAGTGTGTCGTTTTCACTATGGTGGCCGGTGAAAGAGGCGCCTCTCAACTTTCTCGCGATCACTGCTGGAATTGGATCGCGTGCTAAATACACACCTGATTTATCTACGCACGTTCTTACATCCGATCACGATTATATAAAGTCACCTGAGATCACCCGAGATCACCTGTGATCACCTGAGATCACCTGCGATCATCCGAGATCACCTGCGATCATCCGAGATCACCTGACGGCCGAGTCGGAAGCTGATCAGCTCGGAGTATGGGAATTTTCGATTTTGCATGCGGCGTAACTTGTGTGATGTAAGGATTTTCGGAGCGCTAGAAAGTCTCGTTGGATCGAATAATAATATAACAGGCCGATAGCATAGTTGTTTGAAACGATTGTGCGTGCCGCGTCGGGATTTACTCTCCGCGCGATGCCGGGTTCGAATCTGGCGAGAGTCGCGGGTCTTTTTTTGTGATTGATATGATGGATTTCTGTCGAATATTTGATTCGGATAAAGTATCAGTTTGACGATTTACGAAACGGTTCCTAAAAATTGATCTCCTGACTTGTCTTTATCGATTTTAGCGTTGCTTTTCGTACGTTCGGAATTTCTTGTCTAGCAGATTTGCTCATTCGCATTAAAATTGAGTAATTTCAATTAATTGGGTAGTTATAGGTACCTGTAACAAGAAATAAATATGCGGTGAATTTCTAAGTTGGGTACAAGTGTGAATGAAGTCGTTTTGCGTATGAATCTTTTCCAGAGATTTTTAGCTAACAAACTTGCTGAAACGAGCTTTCGATTCATGTAAGAGCCTCAAATGGTTGGGAACGGCTGATAGAGTGAAAGTTAAGTAAACGAGGAGTTATTGGGATAAACGTTATGACATGAATTAATAGTTTTAGATTTCTGTTTTGTTTATTGAAAATGTGATTTCTCGAGTCATTACTTAAATATTATTATTTTTTTCACAAATATAGAAACACTAATCTGTAATTCAATTCAAGTGTATAGTATATCGAATGTTTTAGTTAACCACGAAAACTTAAGATATTTCCACGATAATGAAAACTTGCAATTTTTTAGAATCAATCGTCATGTTCCGTTATTTTTAAAAGGTTAAAAACTTGAGATTGTTTACCGGTTCGAAGACAGGTTTTATTCGCGAGGTCGTATCTCAAAACTTGTTGAAATAAGGCAAAATTCTTTCAATTTGTTAGTGATAACATTAGATGTCTGTAATACATAAAATTATGATGAAAATATGAATACATAGTTCACTGAGTAACAGTGTATTTAAGGTCATGACCTATCATGAATCCTTAAGACTATCTCGCATTTTTATTTGATCTATTTATGAATAACAAACAATTAATACAGAAATAAATATGTAGATGTTTAACATGTAGGTACCTAAGTTATTTGCACTCATTGTTAATTATTCACGAAATACGTATCATTGTAATAGGAATGCCATCTATGCTTCTTCATCGTAATGCAAAGTTGAACATTATTTTTGATAAAACTTATATAGGCACAGCAGTGAAAATTTAATTATAATATAACATAGCTTCGTATATTATTTTACATTTTCACGGCTTTGACTTCAACACTTCAGTTCTGGATAGAACCTAATGTTGTCTAAGAAATGTCGGACGAATGGTCACTCTGTTCTAGTTTAGAAATTTTATTTTCACTTGATAATACTCTAAAATAATATTATTTATTTAAGTTCAAATATATTTGTGAATATTACAGGTAGCCCATTGTGGGGTCCATTAGCTCCGAAGCCAAGAGCCGTCGTCAACTGGTCTGCTCCCAGTGATGACTGGCGATGGCAACAATCGGAGCAACCAGATGGACCATGGCTTAAGCCGCTAGGACATAATCATACATTACCACCGAAATCAGACGATGAACAGATCAGAGCGCTGGTAGCAGCCAGAAGAAATTACACAAGAATGCTTTGGGGCTTAGATGCTGAGAGAGGCACCAACTTACCCCAGTTTGTTGAAAAGGCATTGAAGCTTTTCAATTTAAAGCAGGTCGCTTACGAAGTGGAAACATCGGTTATGTCAAAAGTATCGTGTACCGCTTGCAAAGCAGGTGCTGGACTTCTTCAGCACTATATTAGAACGGGGAAAAGCAAGGATGAAATAAAAAAGACTATTTATCAATTCTGTGTGTCACTTAAAATACAATCGGCTCGTGTGTGCGAAGGAATCACACGGTTGTTTGGAGTGAGTATACGATTTTATGGAAATCAGATATTTATACACAAAGATAATTAAATATATTTTTCCATTATAAAGTTTTTTGTAAGCAGTATGTTTTAATTCACAGAGTGAAGTTGTTTATGTACTGAAAAGGATATCTATTGGTCCCGATGAAGTGTGTAGTTTTGTAATTGGAGATGCATGTGGAGATGTATATAATCCGTATCATGAATGGGAGGTAGCTTTTCCTCCTATGCCTAAACCACCCATAAAAACTTTAGATCCACCGCAACCAAACGCTCCTACTTTCAAAGTTTTGCACATATCTGATACTCATTTCGATCCATACTATGCTGAAGGTAATTTTTCAATTCATATAACACAAAATTTATGATTTGTTTATTACATCTAACATAATATTAACTTATAATTTTAACTCTCTTATTTTAATTAGTTGTTTTTATCGTTTTTTTTTTGTTAGGATCTAATGCTGAATGTAATGAGCCATTGTGCTGTAGATTAACTAATGGACCAGCAGCTTCTCCAGGTGGTGGAGCGGGACGTTGGGGAGATTATCGAAAGTGCGATACACCAAAACGTACAGTTGATCACATGCTTAAACATATTGCAGACACGCATACAGTAATTATTTATTCTATGCACTACTTAGGTACATTCTGTAACATATTCATATTAATTCACTCTCCCATTGTTAGGATATTGATTACATTCTTTGGACTGGTGATTTACCGCCACACGATGTTTGGAATCAAACAAAAGAAGAAAATTTAAAAATTCTGCAAGACACTGTAAAACAAATGTCGGATATGTTTCCTGGAGTTCCTATTTTTCCCGCTTTAGGAAATCATGAATCTGCTCCTGTAAATAGGTAATGTGATTATTGAAAAGAATAATTATTGATATGAAATTTATAATAAATAAATTTTCTTATATGATTCAAGTTTTCCACCTCCTTATGTATCTTCTGAAGAATCTGGAATTGCTTGGTTGTACAATGAACTTGATCGTTATTGGAGACGTTGGTTACCAGCAGGTGTATCCAACACTGTACGTCGTGGTGCATTTTATTCGGTGTTGGTTCGTCCTGGATTCAGACTCATTTCGTTAAATATGAATTATTGCAATAATAAGAATTGGTACCATATAATATTTTCAATATATTTTATTAATTCGTTCATTTAATAACACTTCTTCCTATCAAAAAATTCAGGTGGTTATTATTGAATAGTACTGACCCCGCCACTGAACTGCAATGGTTTATTTATGAATTACAATCAGCCGAGTTTAATGGTGAAAAAGTTCACATAATAGGACACATTCCACCTGGTCATTCTGACTGCTTAAAAGTTTGGAGTCGCAATTATTATGCTATTATCAATAGATATGAAGCGACTATAACGGCTCAATTCTTCGGTCACACACATTATGATGAATTTGAAGTCTTTTATGATCCTAAAGACTTAGGTGAATTTCATTTTTAACTTGAAATTTACAGAATACAAATATTGTGAACCAATTTTTCTCTTTCATTATTAGGTAGAGCAAATAGTATAGCTTATGTTGGACCATCTGTTACTCCATACTATGATTTGAATCCAGGATACAGAATCTATTATGTTGACGGTGATCATGATCAATCGACTAGAGTAAATATATTTATGATATCTGCTTATTGCTTTGGAAATATGATTCACTACAAAATCCATACAACTTTATTTTACAGTTGGTCGTCGATCATGAAACATGGATAATGAATTTAAAAGAGGCAAACCTTTACGATTATCCAATTTGGTACAAACTGTACTCAGCTAGAGCCGCATATCAAATGACTTCATTGAGACCGCAAGATTGGGATCAATTCATCAACGAAATCACAGCAAAAGAAGACCTATTCAATTTATATTACAAGTAAAACATTTTCTATTTATATTTTAATGCGTATACAAACAATTTAAAATACTGAATTTTTCAGACATTATTGGAAAAATAGCCCTGTGCGTATGGCATGCGATACAGATTGTCGTAAACGCATACTTTGTGATGCTCGTTCTGGTAGGTCTCATGATCGTAAGGCTCTATGCGGGACCCTGGAAGCTCGTATTGAATCATCAGAACGCCAGTCATGGGGAGCTTGGCTGTATAATGGCCTGGCTTTTTCGTATGTGCCTCACAATTACATTAGTGGTTTATTGTGGAATCATGTATGAGTGTACAAAATACTATTATCGCATTTAACTAACGCTCTATAATCTTTACTAATATGAATTTCTTAGCACATTATTTATACACAGTGATACTTTGAGTGTTTTTAATCTTCATTATATTGTAAATAAATGTTTTTTTTTTTTAGGTTAAACATGTAAGTAGAAAGAGGTTGGTAAATTATGTAAAAATATATTTAATTTATCGAATACTACTATTTTAACTATACTGATTGTTTTTGTACAGATTTCATATAAAATAGCTAACGAATAAAATGACACAAATAAAATAATGCTATTTCATTTTTATAAATACGTACGTATTTCAGCATTAATATTTTGATTTTGGT
This sequence comes from Cheumatopsyche charites, assembly GCA_024721215.1. Taxonomy (NCBI): domain Eukaryota; kingdom Metazoa; phylum Arthropoda; class Insecta; order Trichoptera; family Hydropsychidae; genus Cheumatopsyche; species Cheumatopsyche charites. The sequence continues at coordinate 2,720,545 of CM045587.1, forward strand.
GAATGTGAAAATGTAAATACATATAGGTACATATCTGCACTGGTTTGTTGTGGAAAAAAATATTTATTTCGAAATTAGACATAACAGCTCATGCTTTTCACATTTTTTGTATTCGAATATTGCAAATATCAATTGATTCGTTAAAGAATTTCCAGTATTATTCAAATAAAACTGCTTGAATACAGAATTGTGAGTAATGAAAATGAGCAAGCAAATGCAATTTACCTACTAGTACTTTACTTTCCAAATTTAATTTAAATTTATTGTTATTCAACTCTGCACTTACTCACAACTTAAAAAAAGATTATTGAATGAAAAATGGGCAATTAACCTTTCAAAACAACCGATTCAAATTATAAATTTGACTCAGTTTATAATTTAGCACAAGCTTATCACTCTTGGTATTATGGTGAATTTCTATACATAATTATAACTTATATATGAAATGAATTGCATTAAAATTCATTTTATCCTCTAGGTTTTCGAGTGTAACCACTTGGCTAAGTCAAATATTAGGAAAAATTACTAAACGTAGTTAACCGTCGTTCCTTTCCATACTACATCTTTGTTTCCAACAATGTAACAACTAGAATTTTAAAAAGAACATATTCTGTAAGTAATTAACATATTTTTATTATTATTGTTTTTATTTCTGGTGTGGTTCAAATTAATATTGATGTTATTGTGTGAAACTGAAATATTAGAATTGCATTCGAATATGAATGACATGAGTTGAGTTTATCGAAATTAATATCCAAAATTCTGATTTTTTAACAAATTGCATATTCACACATATGAAATTGGTTACTGATCTAAATTGTAAAATACCTAGATATATAGATATACTGACTTATTGATTAAACATTGTCTTTTGTGTAAAACTGGTAAGTATTGCTTCATATAGATAGGTTAATACAACTTATTACTTTCAAATGCTGAGGTCCAAACAACATTAAACTACCTATTCGAAAAATTATGACTGATTTATTGATTCAATTGAAAATATTATGATTTCTTAAAATGCATTTAGATATATTTTCTTTTAATTTAAATGCAATTTGTTGATGTCGTATATTTTTCAGAATGTCGATGATAATGTCGCTTCCCAACGTCGCATATTCAATACCTAAATACGTGATGGGATTAGGTTGAAGTGTGGAACGAGTCTTTGGAAATGCCATTAATCATTACAGATCTCGACAGTACCCAGTGTTGATGAGGACGATGTTACACGCCAAAAAATGTCAAGATTGTGATGAACTTTCATACATCTTCGGATGAACTTGTAAAATACTAGTTTACTTTTAATTTATTTTACTTACATAATTAAATATTAAAATTGAAAAAAAAAACTGCTTTTGATTTTGATGACAGAATGAATTAACGAGTAAAACTAATTGAAGAAAAAAACTTCTGAAAATATTTATCATTTATTAAGAAAAAATTTTAGATCAAATGAAAATCACAAGGCACTCAAGACATTTTTAAAGGTTCAAAAGGAATACATGAAATAAATTCACTATTTTTAAAAGTAAATTTACAAATAAAATCAATCTTGCTTTGAGTATCACAGTCGCTTATACATACGGGGACCACATTTTTTTTCTGAAAAATCAAGCACATTATTGAATTTTTAAAAAGGGGGGGATGGAATAGTTATTAAGCACTAAAAAAAGCGCCATAAGATTTTTTTATACATAATTTTCAAAAATAAAGAATGGACAAAGGATTGTTCTTTGAAATGAAGGATGTCTGGTCACCGTACTTAAACATATAAAATTGTATTAATTAATATTACATATTAACAAAAACTTTTATTTTCACTGCAAAAATATACAATGTAAATTGAGATTCAACAGAGATTTTCAAATTGGTCCCAATTAATCACAATTATTTTGATTGAAAAATTTATGAGAATTTTGAAAAATATTAGATGTATGTTTTGTGAACTTCAAGTACGTACCACAAATTTGTGTGATTACATATTCTCTATTCATATTAAATATATAAAATATTTTACTAATACTGAAAAATCATAATAACACTTAAAATGATCTAATAAAGTAAATGTCATGTGAAATAATACAATCAGATGTTTATATTAAATGTTTTGAAAAATTGCAAATTATTGTTTGCATACATACATACATAAAATTGCATAAGAAATAAATAAAATTATCTTAGGGTTTTCAAACAAAATATTCATATATAATAATTACACAATTTGAATGTCTTATTATAATTTTCATGGTTCATTAAAAATAATTATTGTCATACATGTTTATGAATTTGTAACAAACATTTTGTAAATTAATGTTATTTCAACAAAACAGTAATTATTATTTATTCACTTTAAGACAGGAATTTTAATAAATACTCACAATAAAGGTTATTTTTCACTGGAAAATTATTTCTATGGGAAAAAAGCTGAATATCAATTTACAATTACACAAACTATGTACAATTCTATGTACATGGAATGTAAAATTACTGTATTTTATAATGACAAATATTTTAAGCAATCATTAAATAAAACAAAATTGGAAATATTTATTGAAAAGTATTACTTTTCTAATAAATGACAAAATTCATGCAACTAAACCTAACTAATAATTATAATAAGCACTGGAATAATATGTACATAAGTTTTTCTGTATTATCACAAAAGTTTCAATAACTTCAACCATCACTATATTTCACTGGATATAAAATGAAGATGTCACAAATAACGCAACGCAATCGATTAAAATAAAAGTCGTTTTAGATTTTTTCTACTTTTCTTAATAGTGGGATTAATCTTCTCGGGGGACTCTTTATTTGGACTAGATGCTTTGATCGTGTTAGGGCACGGTGACCGGCATAATTTCTTTTGATTATGACATCGAAAGCAGTAAACGAATTTACAGTCTAAACCTGTGCACTCGGCCCATTCTCCGTTCAACTTAGCTGGTCTCGAGCACTTGGGACAGCTACGCAACTCTTTAACGCCTTCTTCTGAAGCAACCTGAAATTATTTTACAGAGTATTAATATCAATAAATCTATGATGAATAATTTTAATACATTGAGTAAAATTTTAAATTACAAAAAAGATTTTTGAATTACCTTTGTGTATGAATTGAACTTTCGTTTTCCCGGACTGACTGGTGGACTCTTTTGTGGAGTTTGGCTTTCTTGCATTATATTTTGCACGTTTTGCTTATCAGAAAGTTCTCCGATGCAAGTTTTTTGGCGGTGAAGTATCTTTCGAGGTTTGACATTTCGACTGCTGTCTTTTGCTGTTATGTTTTCTTTGTTAATACTGTATGAATCCTTATACATTTCTAAGCGTTTTTTTGGTTTTTGATAGTCACAACATATTGACTTCCACTTTTCACTTACTTGACTAACATTAAACAGATCTTCGTTTGACAAATGCGATAAAACAATGTCAGCGCAATCATAGTCATCTAATAATTTGAGAAAATCTATTTTGTCCAAACCTGCATAATCTTTTTTTATTGGTTTTTTATTTGACGAATAGAAATTATTTGAAGATATAATATTTTCATAGAGTAATAAATTTTTCTGATAACTACTTGATTTTTTACTATTACAAATCTTTTTGGTTGGTCTGTAAGATACTAAATTGCTAATTTTCTTTTTCTTAGGAGTCTCAAGTGAGCACATAGGTTCATTGATCGAATCAGAAAATTTCCCATCGATTGAATGAGAAGATTCTGTTTCCATGGAAAGTTGAACATTCAAATTATTGTCGATATGAACAGGATCCACACTAGGAGACCAATCCATTTCGATTGCATTAGATCTTTGGAGGATATTCGGGTCATTGAATTCGGTATTGATCGAAGTAGAAAATATTCGGGTTGAGGACAGCAAATTATGCGGTGTCTTTGAAAATGACATAGATTCACATTCTAGGCACGGCGTTGAGCATAACTGTGAGGATTCGGGGTGACTTTTTTCTAGGATTCTTTCGTTGAATGGCTGGCTATAAGATATGCTAGAAATTCCAGAGCTAAATCCTGTACGTTCCGTTGAATTAGGAGTCGCTACCGTTACATAGCCACTGTCTTCGGAATTGGAATTTTTCAAAGACAGATTTATTTCTTGACAGTACTGGGGGTGTATGAAATCGGGAGAATCCATTATGCTGTGATATCTAAAAAACAAAAACTTTAAAACAAAATTGTTTTCTTTAAGGTCAGAAACTTTTAATCGTCAGTTAGCGGTGACTATTGATTATAGCAGTTGAAACAAAAGTTTAGAGGTTTTATTGCAAATCGAAAAATTAAATAAAAAAATTAAAAGGTTTATAGTAAATTTACAGTGGAGTTATCATAAGATGAATAAAATATGAATACTAGTCCACTATCCAGCTGGCATGATATTCGACGGATCCAGTCAGGTTAAACTAAAAAACAAAAGCCTAACCTAACCTTATGTTAAGTTTTGTTTTTTTTTTTTACACGTTAAGTGAAATTCGATTAGGTTGTACTACGTTCGAGGTTAGCTTAGTTCAGGCCGAGCGTCTCGCTACTGGACAACGGACAAGTACCGAAATATGTTCAGCTGATTACCGTTACTTCCCGCGAAGATCTAGGAGTGCGTGAGACACGTCTGCTATGCGATCTATGGATCTATAGATCTAAGCGCACATATCTTCCGCTATCTTCGCGTATTCGGAAACTTCACTCCAATGTATTTACGAAGACGTCTTTCTGACACTTTGGCGGAACATTTTCCCAACTTGACGGTGGACGCTCTCAAGCTCGACTGGAACTCGAAGTTAAGCGACCTTTCCGTTACGCAGCTGGCGACTTAAAACCTCGTTACTCTATTATAGGTTTTATTTTCAAATATTATAAGGTTTATAATGAAATAATTAGTTTCCGTTTTGAGAACGATGCTCGTACGTACGACTAGCTTCGGAATGGCAATTCGGCAACGCTCAGCCGATGTTGCCAGTATACAAAAAAAAACGCTCGCATATTAAATTTCTGAAAAATTATGAGAATCGGGAGAGTTGTATAATTTTATGGAAACGTGAAGGGACTTTATCTGTATGGGAGACTTGATCGTTCTAATTTTGTTTTTTTTTGCTTCTGACTCTTGTTTGAAAAAAATAGCGTTAAATCATTTAAAAAATTGAATTCCGAGTCTATTGACACAATTTTTTCAAAAAGAGTATGCAAATGAGTGTGATCAAGTCTCCCAGATGAATTAAATCTTTTCATTCTTTCCTCCACAAGACTTCCAAAAAGGTTTGTTTATGGACGCGAAACGACGTTTTAAGATGAGTGTCATCGAGATCGACGGCGAGCCGAGTGTCACTGGCTCGTCGCGGAGTTCGGCATCGTCCTGCGGCAGAATCGTAATCGTGAAAAAGTTTTAAAAAAATGGGGGCTTCCGGAACCGGAAGCGGCGTGTGCAGGCTTTGCGGAAGTGTGGGGGAGCCTCTGCACTCGTTGCTAGGGGATGCGCTTCTCGGCAGCCTCGTCTCCAAGTACATCGGCATATCGGTGCGTCGCCCTCAACTCCCCATTGCAAACACTTACGTCTACCGGTTTTTCGATCCTTCGACAGTGACTCATCTGATCGTTTAATTTTTTTCATTTCATACAAAATCAACGCTATCTAACAGATAGGTCGTTATTTAAAGCTCGAAAGATCGGCCCGAATTCTCCCGCTCTCGTTCGCTGCGCTACCGATCGAGGCTGCGACTTTGTTGCGAAACGTACGAGAGCTACTTTCTCCCAGTTTAAATCGTTCGATCGTTTATTTAGGGCCGGTCTTTTCACCTCCGGTTTGAAAATGAAACGAATTTAAACAATGCGCGGTCCTCCAACTTCTAACTGATGAAATCCAGGGGAAAAAGTTGAATGTATGTATTGTTGTACAAACTAATATATCAGTCATATGTCAGCGAAAAGATCGGCCCTTATCTACTTACCAACATATTAACATTTTTCTTTCTCTATATAATTTAACAGTCACTATGATGAGCAAATTGTACAATTTACAGTATTCATTATGCACTTTGTTCATCCTGCGATGGATTTCAGCAACATTAGTGTTCGATCGATCGACATTTAAAAATTAATTACCATTTTTTGGTTTCAAAATGTGAAAAAAAAACAAAAATGCTATGCTATTTTATCGATTTTGAATAATTTATTCTTCGATGAACTCACAGATACATCCCAACGACACATTTTCTACTGAGAGCTGCATCGATTGTGTGGACAAATTGAAAATGTTTCATGAATATGCACAGAATTGCATCAAATTTCAAAATAGACTTATGGAACTTTCAACGTTGAACAATCCAGAACCCACAAATAACATTAAAATCGAATTGGAATATCCTGAAATTGAACTACTCAAAAAAGAATCACTAGATACAAATGATTCAGATCGTATCGCTGTATGTTCGAAATGTTTTTTGTATTCATTTATGTTATTCAAAATATTTTTGTAACGTGACTTAATTTTTATTTCAGGTCAAAGAGGAATATCTTTCTGATCCTGCATCAAGTATTTCATTTAATCCAATTTAACATTTATTTTTTTAGTATTAATTATTTAAACATAATTGGTTTATGATTAACTAGATGACGGTGGTGGTTTTGATTACGATAGTAATTCAGATACTCCTTTAATGAAAATAAAAAGTAAGAAGAAAACAAAATTAAAGAAAAGCAGATTATTGTCTAAAGAAAGCAGTTCACAGAAATATACTTCCAAATATCCTAATTTACAAAAATATATAAAGTATGTACTTATTTCATTTCTTTATTATTTTGGATGCACATTCAATCGACAAGTTCATTTTATTTTTTGAAGGTTCAAGTGTCATGTATGTAATGAAATTAGCAGCAATTGGTTCCGTTTGAAAAGTCATCTACTTCAAGTTCATCAAGAACCAGCTAAAGTATTTTGTGTGTGTGGTTATGTTGCAAAATCAAAGACTGCCATATATAGACATGTTGCCGGGCATAATAATCCCACTTCTGTTAAGTTAGTGATTATTTTAATCTCCTTTGTAATTATATGTGTTTCATTCATATATTGTAAATTTTGCTGATTTTCAGTTGTGAAGTGTGTCGTCGAATACTCAAAAATGAAGCTGCTCGTGAGAAACACATGGAAAGACATTATGCGAAATCAAAGGATCATAAAGAAACAACTATGTTCCAATGTTTGAACTGTCCGAAAGTCTGTAAAACCAAAGAAAGTCTAAAGTCACACGAAAGGGTTCATTTTCCTATGCCAGAAAGGTACAAATATCCATGTGGGATATGCAAAAACAGGTACTCCTTCCTTTCACATAACACATTCAATATCCATACTATAGTACTTATTGTTAGTGTAATAAACAAACCTTAATACAAATTTTCCATTTCCAATTCGATATATCACTTTGAGTTCAATATATTCCAATTTCAAGTTCTATCTTTCAAAAATCAAATCAAACCATTTTAGGATAATTTATTTGGCTGATAACATGCGTAAAACAGTACGATTTGATTTTCAAAATATTGGATTTGGAATCAAAAGCCTGTACATAAATAGAAAAACTTAATATTCATGAGAGATGCATTAATATTCGAAACAAAGGCTATACTATTTGGTTTTTCAGATTTACTACCAAATCATCAGTGTTGGGTCATATTAGAGCTGTTCATGAGAAGTTGAAAAGGTTTGTTTGTGATGTTTGCGGTTATGCTTGTAGTACCAATGGTGAACTTAGACAACATAGAGCTATTCACAGTGATGAAAAATCATATGAATGTAAAATTTGCTCTAAAAGGTATCTTTATCACTATTACACAAAGCAATATTCATATCAAGAATCTTTTAACACAGTCCATTTCCAGATTTAAGACTTGTTCAGGGTTGAATTCGCATGTTGACACTCATGCCGAAACATCATATCCTTGTGGTGTCTGTGGCAAAGTTTTAAACAGTCGCCGTACATTAAGAAAACATTTTCTCGTTCATGAGGATCTTTGCAAACATGTCTGCACATACTGCGACAGAGCTTTTAAACGAAGACAAACTTTAAAGGTGATTTATCTTCATTTCATAAAGCACAAATGCTTAAATTTCTCAATTTGAAATTATATTAATTTTCAGGTTCATCTCACCATACACACGGGAGACAAGCCAATACAGTGTCGTTGGTGTCCATCCAAATTTGCATACAGTTCGGTGTACAGAACTCATAAAAATAAAGTGCATTATGATAAAATCGCACCCAATGAAATTAACACAATTTCTGAAAGCAATACTCCTTTAGAAGTTATACACAAAACAGAAAATATTCCCAATGTTCAAACAATGTGAATTTTTCATTGTTCAGACATCTTTAGACAATACTTCAGTTCTTTGCTTGAATGTTTCTTTGTTAAATGTGTAATAGATTTACCAGATATTTTTATATAAAAAAGTATATTTTATGTTCATCATCTTTTGTTTTCAGAAATTTTAGTGGTGTTACTTTTGTGTTAACAATTCACAGCAAAATTATTTATATTTACAAGAATCATCCACAAATCTTCGAAAGCGTTAAATTGAAACTAAACCATTTATAATGCATATGGCTAATTTTTTCAATGGTTTTGTTAATTCCTGAGATATCAAAGTCAGCTATACTTATTCCATTTGACCTTATATGAATTATCTTAAAGTTAATCAACCCATCATTCACGTATTAGGCTTGTGAATTGTGATAGCTGGAGTTATTTAAATTTAGTTATTATATTTGTACTTAGATTTAAAACTGCATAATGTATAGTTTTCATTTTGTGCTATGTATTTTTTGAATCCGTCCTGAAATTGATAATTTCTGTAAATACCTATGGAATGTTTTAGAACATTTGCCTTGTAAATATATTCAAAATTTTGATAATGAATAAATTTATTGTAGGAATATTAAAATTGGTTCATATTTGTGATTTTGTAAATACATACAATAATCTTACCCTATCCTAATATATTATCATGGAATGTAAAAATATTATATTGGAAAACACATTTCAAAATCACTGAAAATTGTGGGATAGATGACACTTAATTTTTCTGGGACATACAACTTCCCCTTAAGTTTTTCGCCTCTTGCTTCCTTTTAAAAGAATTTATCTATTTATAAAAAAAGAAATATCAGAATAAACTCTGAATTTGAAAGAAGAGATCAATTGTCCTCAACCCTTAATTTGCGCTATTTCAAAAATACATGCCTGTACAATCGCGTGTTTATACATCTGTCAAACTGTCATCGAAAAATTAAAAATAAAACGCGTTACTCTTTCTGTGCAATACATTAGTGAAAGTGTATGTGATCGAGTTAAAACAACGGTGAATCAACATTTGACACTTTGTTTTGAAAATGAAACATAAATGTCAGCCCAATATATGATCTGTAATATAAAAAATAGACTATAATACAAGATACGATGCGCGAAGCAGTGGTGTGTAGAACTTGTCGCAAGTCTCAGCCCGTGGTGAGGTCGAGATCTCTGTGGGACTCCAGAAAGATGATCGAGGGAGTTCCAGTTCTCTGCGCTGATATGCTCTCCTCCTTTGCACCCAACACGGTATGTATTATACGCTGAGTCTTGTTAAAATATTGCGCCAATGCAAACGAGGCTTTACTTATATACTTGCCATCTCTTCGGTCTTTTAACAATAACCCTTTGGTTTTTGAGTCTTTCAACTCTGATCCTTCGATAGAATTGGGCGGTCTAGAAAGTATAGTTACTTAATAATTGGGCCAGTATTTATTATTTTTGGGAAATCTGCAAAAATTCAAATATTGTCTCTTGAATCAAATCATGTTTCTACATATGTATGTATTATAATTCTACGTAATTTTGACAAAATCAATTCGTAAATTGGGTCTCCTCATTAGAGTTACTCATAATAGTTTTTTTTTTTCATTTCCAGATCAGCGATATGCATGATGGCTTTCCCACTTACATTTGTTTGTTATGCTATAGGAAATTGTGCTCCGCTTACAAGTTTCGTTTGCTCTGCGAAGCCTCCTATTCGTATTTCGTTAATTATTCTGTTGATAGTGTGAAACTTGAGAATATCAAAACTGAAAAATTCGACGATGACCTACAACAAGCCGAAGATATATCCAATTTAGAACTCAACGTCGGGGGTAACAAATCGCAGAACAATAATTTGACATTAAACGATTATGATAATATAGATATGGTAAGCAACGTAATTGATTCGTTTAAAACTGAAGCTGAGTCTGGAACAGTCAACGATGATAACAATGAAGATGTTAGTTCACCATTGAACGATTTTCAGGACTCGGAATCTGACGAAAATGAACCTATCAATAGGAGAAAATCTAAAAAAAGTAAGTATTTAGTCTTAAAGTAACGTTTTAAATTTAAAAATTATTTATTTTTAAATTAATTATTTTAGAAATCAAAAAAAGCCATATTAAAATCAAGAAAAAGTTAAAACAATATACAAAATCTGATACTTTAATGTGTAATCTTTGCCCGAAAACTTTTAAACACAAATATTTATTAGTCGCCCATCAAGATTCCCATTTAGGAATAAAACGATACTATTGTGAATTGTGTCAAAAATGTAAGTGTTTGATGTGATGAACTTATGATTTTCTTTACGATTAGATGTTACTAAAAATTGTGTAAATAATATTTTTATTCAGCATACAGAAATGAAAAAGATCATGTGAACATGCACCGGAGAGGTTTTAAATTCAAATGTGACTTATGTGGAAAATGTTTCAACACTAAGGCTAAACTCGCTATTCATAAAGAAATACATTCTGAAATAAGAGAAAGGTTTCCATGCGATATAGAGGGTTGTGGAAAGTTTTTCCTCAGCATGAACGGATTAGAAAGACATAGGTAACCTCCATTTTTTTTTATTAATTTGAATTTATCATTTTGGGCAGAAAAAATTAATTCATGTTTGATTTTCCAGATTATCTCACACTGGTTTCAAAAATTTCATATGCCAAATGTGCAGTAAAAGTTTTATCGATAAATATCAATTAGATCTTCATATTAGAATTCATACGAATGATAGAAGGTATTCATGTAGTTTTTGTGATAAGAAATTCATCACAACTTCTGCTAAAATATCCCATGAACGATGGTGAGTTGAATTTGTAATATTTTTATATAATACGAACGGTTAATTTATATGTAGCTAATTGTAATGTAATAATGTTTTTCCATATAACATTAGGCATATGAAAACAAAGAATTATGTGTGTCAACATTGTGAGAAAGCATTTGTGACCTCATCAGGTTTGAAAAGGCATTTGTTCTGTCACTCAAAAGAATTACCGGAGACGTGTAGATTCTGCGGAAAAAAATTTGCAAGATTCGATAACAGAAAAAGGCACGAAATGGCAATGCATCATATATCAGAAAAGACCACTAAAGATACAGAATTGAAGTAGCTATAGCCTATTCTTATGACAAATGTAAATACATGCATATGTTATAGATTGAAAGTTCACACACAATATTTATAAATATATATGAATTTGTTATAATTACTCAGTATATGCATATATGTGTAATCAGTATATATTTTGTATAAATGCATATACAGACTCGTTAAGTTTTCGATTCCTCAAAGTATTATCTATGTATGTATGATTTTGTTGCTCATATAACAATAAATATTTTTTCAGAGATGTTTTTCGGTTATGAATTCAAATTAACATATCATTAATGGTAAACATTTCAAGATAATAAGAATCCAAACATGTATTTCAAGTCAAATCGCGATTATTTTCAACAAAATATTTATTTTTTGTTTTATAGAAATATTTAAATTAACAAATCACAGAAACATAACTGAAAAAAAAATGTAACATATAGTTCTACACTAATCCTGTTTTTTTTCTTCATTCAATCGGTTTGTTTCATTTGTGCTGTCGAGTTTTAAAGGAACTGGATGCACCTTAATTGTCGTATGAATTATTTTTTTCGGCACCTCTTTTTTCCCATCTGTTAAAATTGAAACAGTTATTAAAAACAATTCAACATACCATGTTTCCACAGACATAAGATCTGGTTACATATTAATTTTGTATTATAAAACTGCACAAGGTCTAATTTTCGGATATCCGTGGTGTCATTTAAAACACGAGAAGTACACATAAAAAATATAACCTGTTACAGGAGCAAAAGGATTAGTCTTTTCTTCCATATGAAAGTCTATGGGATGTTTCCTCTTTTTATGAATCCTGCAATTCGATTTGCTTGAAAATGTTCGAGGACACCATGTGCACGTATAAGGACGCTCTCCTGTATGTTGTTTCATATGACTCTGATCATATAAAATCATTGATATAAACTACAATTAAAACATCCATCTTGCGTGGAAAAATTTGAATATACCTTTAAATCTTTTTTCCTTTTGAATCTTCTTCCGCACATTGAACACATAACATTCATACATTCGTCATGCACATAAAGATGATTCCTCAATGTTTTACGAGAGTTTAAAAGCATAGGACAGTGAGGACATTGATAAGCTGTATCCGAATGTGTGTCTTGATGCCGTAGAAGGCATGTTTTTGTTTTAAATCTGAAATGAATATGATAAATGTTCAATCTAAAAATGTTAGATACACATTGTTTGAATGAATACGTTTTTTTAATGATATAGGTTTTCCACTTCAGATTCAATATTTTTGCGACAATATTAAGCTCGATTTTCCAAAAATTATAAAATTATTTTAGAATTATAAAGATAATTACGTGAATTTGATAAAATTTTTGAAGTTTTTGAATAATAGAACTTGAAGCGTAAAACCAGTACTTGAAAAAAAAACTCATACTTCTTATCACATTTTTCACACTTAAAATTTTTTTCAGAGCTATGTATAACTCTATGATCAATGAAATTCGCTTTTGTTGTGAAAGAACGACCACACAAATCACACATGTAAGGTCTCAATTTTTCATGCACAGTTCTCACGTGCAATAATAATGCATTTTTAGAGACTAGCCTGAAATAAACAAACATTATGGGTTATAAGTGAAATGTACAAATAAAAACTGATTTGAATGGAAAAAAATAATTTACTTCTTATCACACAAATCACATGGCAACTTGGGTCGTTCGGAGCGAGGAAGGTGGATCTTTTCATGTATGATTAACGATTTTGGATTGGAAAACCTCTTGGCACATTTACAACATACATATGGTAAGTCCGCTTTCGGCAAATGAGTATTGGCATGGTTAGCGAGTTCCATTCTGGACGAAAATGTTTTTGAACAAGATTCACATCTGAAAAATGTTGGTTTTAAAATATAACTCTACTTATCATATAAGGTTATTGAGAAACTCACCCAAAACATTTTGTAGGGTTGTGTTTTTTTTCATGTCTCAATACAGACCGATAATTGTTCAAAATTTTAGAACAAATGCAATTTATCTGTGGATTAGCATCATGTTCCTCTTTGGTATGCAAATTCAATGTTTTCCAATTTTTAAATTCTAATTTACAAACGTGACAATCATACCTGATAAGCCTTTCGATAATTGAATTATTTTACTTCATTCACATATAAAAAGATGATGTTTTATAAATTATTCATTAACAAACCTCAATGAGTATGTTTTTTCCTTTTTAATACGAGTATATTTTCTTTTATTTCCAACTTGATCTTTATCAGTATTTTCAACTTTAATAGGTTCAATAAAATCGTTACAATTTTCATAATACTCAATATCATCCTAAAATTATTTCAATTTAATAATGAAAGGAATGTGAAAAATAAGATATTAACACAATTACATACAGAATTTCAATTTTGACTCACATAATCACATTTGTATTCTTCCTTGATTGGAATATCAGTACAGCGTTCTAATTTGAAATTTTGATTAGCTATCGTATCAAAATTTTTATAACCTATGAACATATATTGAATCCTTTCGCATTCCTTGGAGAAATTGTGAAAATCCATGACTTTTTCTTCACATTTGTAACACACTTTAGTCGAAAGACCATTATCATTTTTAATCTACGATTAAAATAGTAATGAAATTTTAACTAAAAATTGGTGAGAATGGAGACATTTGTTTATCATATCACATCTTATCGTTTAAGAAATTAACAGAAAATACCGTAATGGACAAGTGTTTGAGAATAATTTGCGAAAGTTCAGGAGAAGTATCGAAAACTTTGTGATTTAATTCGAAATTAGCAGCGCATAGTCTGCAAACATCTCTCCAATCCATTTTCACTAATAAATACTGTTTCGATTTTTGGCTGTCACTTTGACAGTTCAATCTGACATTTGCGACACCTGTGGACAAATATGAAATTTTTTCCATATTTAGGGGAGAGTGAGAACATTTGATCTCCATTATTGTTTTTTTTTTTTAAATAAGATAAAAGTTTTTTTTAATGGCGATTTATTAAAAAATAAACAGTCTTTGTGTTTATTCATTATGATTTTTCATATTTACAAAAAAAATCCATTTATTAAATAAATAATAAAGCTATGTAAAAACTAAAATAGATTTGAAAACAAAACGTATTATCTACATTAGATTTTACATAAATACATTGAACTAAAATGAAATATCATGTAATCACAAGTTCATCAAAAACTAAGTAGTAATATAATATGTACATTGGAATGTTTCATAAAAAAAGAAATAAATTATAACTCATTAAAACATGATTGCTATAAAGTAATGTACAAATTTGTTTGTTTTCCAAACATTAGCTAAATTTTTAGAACTAGTATGTCTAAGGCCTTATGAAGCTTTGAGTATGCTAACAAATTTTCAAAGAAAAAAATAGATTTGCTATTTTTAACTTAAATAATAACAACTGACAATATTCACAAAATATTATACAATAGTTCGAAACTAGTGATGTAGTCCAAGGTGGTGAAACACAAAACTTCAACGTCTTCTCCCTCAAACAGATGTTTTTTAATTTAAAATCAAGCTAAACTTTAGTCAACCTGCTCTCTCTAAACATTGAAATTACTATTTTTGCTATGAAACAGAGCAGAAGCAATTTTGATAAGAAAATTAATAATTGTTCATGTATTGAAATGTTTCTTTTTTTTAAATAATTATGTATATTAAAAAAATTCACAAATGTATAGAAAAAAAAACAATTTTGGATTAAAAGATAGGTTTGGATAAATAAAAAGGTAGCAGAATACATTATGCCTGTCAAAAAAGGTGATGGAACATTGTCCATGTGCGTTCCTGCCATACTACATCTCTGTTCAATACATAAGATACAAAAAAAATCATGAAAAATGGTATTTATCAAGTGTTATCATTTTGAGAGTAATGCACACCATATGGGTTATTCGTGAATGATGGAGGCACGATTATGTTGGGAATGGAATTGAAATTGCTTTGAATATTATCATTATAACTTCCATACACTTGTGGATTTTTGGCAAACACCTGAATATCCTTATATTCTCCTAATACATATCCACTTTGCAATTGTTGATTCAAACCAGAGCTTGATGCGTTGCTGAACTCTTCAGAACCATTTTGCAATCCCATGGAAGGTTTGATGATGAGTGCTTGAGGAGGGACATCAACGTTCACCGAAACACTGTTATTAGTCCTTACATCTTCACATTTGTGAGAATGAGCACCAGAAGTGTTCAAATCGAGGGGCGATAAACTAGATTCATAAATGTGGATAGGTGATGATTTTTCTTGTTTGGTTGTTTCCGATATTTCAATGTTTGAATCTGTGAGAGTTATTGAAATCGTCGGTATCCCTTCATTTAATGGTACTATGTGATCATCTTTCTTCTCGGACACATCAGAAGCCAATGTGAAATTCGGAATTTTGGCAACAGGCACATTATGAGAACCTTCTTTTCTTTTTATCACAGCATGTATAATTTTAGGAGCAGCATTTATTTCTCCATTTTTAGTTTCATTTGGCATGTCAGGATCTGGAAATAAAATTTGATTAAAATCAATGGAATAATTAATCAATCCCAATGATCAAAAGCAAAAAATAGATTAAGTACCTAGTACTTTATTAATAAGAGCTATTTTAGCATCCGATATCAACAGTTCATGGGGATGCATTCTTCTTTTATGAGCTCTACAATTAGAACCATTTGCAAATGTTCTTGAACACCAAGGGCAAGAATATGGACGTCGACCCGTATGTAAATTATTATGATTTTTCAAGTCCTGCAAATACAAAAAATCGATCAACATCATTCATTGATTGTAGATTAACAACAAAAATTGAAAATACCTTGGCTCTTTTGAAAGCTTTATCACAAAAAGTGCATTGATATCGACTAACTTCATCGTGAACAAATAGATGCATTCGAAGAGTTCGTCGTGAGTTCAACACAACTGGACAATGAGGACACTGATACGCTGTATCATTATGAGTATCGAGATGAATTGAAAGTCTTTGCTTAGTTTTAAAACTAAAATAGATTAAAATAACTTATAACACTGTTCATAGTTTCAAATTATGATACGTATCAAAATTTATGAAAAAAAAACCTTTTACGACAAATTGTGCAAATGTGTGGTCTAGCATCACTGTGTCGAACCTGATGCTCTTCTAATATTCCCTTTGTGGTAAATGCTCGACCACACTGATCACAAACAAATGGTTTTAATCTCTGGTGTATAGCTCTCATGTGAGATAAAAGACTGCTTTTAGATGCAAATCTGAAAATAAGTGAAGATATTAAAATCTAAATGAACAAAAATAAGTGATTATGGTAAAACATTAGAAATTACATGTACTTACTTTGATTTACAGACATCACAGGGGTGAACTAATCTCTCTTCCACCGGAATGTGTTTCTTTTCGTGGTGTTTTAGCAATTGTTGAGATGTGAACCGTCTAGCACATTTGCAACAAACAAATGGATGTTGTTCTTTGGGTAAATGCGTGATCATGTGTGCTCGCAGTTCAGATTCGCGGGGAAATTTTTTTGTGCATTCATTGCAGCTGAAATTTCTATAATTATAATTCCAGAATAATAAAACAATCAGTAAAATATTTTATATCATACTCAAAGCTTTTGGATTTTCCATGAGTAGCGCAATGCCTTGCTATTGATACTCTGGAAGCTAACAGTTTCCCGCAACAACATCTAACTTTCGCTCTGGTGTCGTGAGTATCTCTAAAGTGTAAACACAAAGCGTGCCAGTTTTTCAAGTTCTCCTTGCATATATAACACTCATAGCTACAATGCGAATAACAATTTAATTGATTTTGTAATTTTTATCATATTTAATTTGACTGAAGAAAAAAAAACCTCAAAAAACTATCATCTAATTTGCTCCTCTTCATTTTAGATGTTTCTTCAGTATTACTGAGAACCTGTAATTGGAAATCGTCAGCTGTGTCTTCGAAATTTTCCTCATCTGATTTGCACTCTTCTTTGAAAGCAACGGCTTCATTGATCATTTTTTCTAAAATTTTTAATTTTGCTTTGTTTTTTAATTTTTTCTTTCGTTTCATTTTAGGAGAGTTTCTGGACAGTTTCTTTCGTTCTTTCTTTTTCTGCTCTTTGTTAGGTTCTCTTTCTGGAAAAAAATGATTAGTTATTCACAAAATTTATGTAGTTTGAAACAATTATACGATCAATCTGCAATTGAAAAGTCATTGTGAAGGAGCAGTAATAATTTAATATATCCGTATTATAGTTTTAAAAATACATAAAAAAGTAATACCAGTTATAGTTGAAAGTGGTAAATAATCTTCTTCACTATCTGAGTTAAAATCTCTATCATCAAAATCATTTGACTCCTCTTGAAGAATTTGACGATCGCCTTCTTTCTTAACAGTAAAATCATCTTTAGACAATATATTTGCTCCACTCCAATTTTTGAAAGTTTTACTGATGACTTCTGAGTTATTTTGAGAAAAATTAAGAACTTCTATGGGATCCTTTTCAACCTGAAATTTTATTTTAATATAGTCAGAAAAATAAATTGTATGTAGATTTTGTATAATACACGATTATGAAATGAATTTTAATACAAAATAAAAACCTTTATTTCGCATATCGGAATGAATTTCATATCTTCTTTGACAAATTGTAAATAATCATTTTTAAATGCTCTTAAATTGTCGATATTATCATTTTTCGTGTGTGTATTATTCAATAGCGTATGAAACATATATTGGACTTTTTCACATTGGATGGCATAAGTATCGAAATTCGTTAAAATTTCATTACAATTTTTGCAAATAAAGCAGGGCAATTTACTATCTTTCTGAACCTAAAAAAAAGTTTCTAGTAAATATACATAATAAAAATATCTGATTGAGTATAGGTTAAAAATATAAAGAGTCAGATTCAAACCGCAACACAGATAAATGAAAGGAATTCTCAATAATGATGGTATTATGATTTATTTTTGTTACATTTATTAAAATGAAATTTTTGAAGTGACAAATTTCCAGCACCGTAACCACAGTATTCAGAAAAGTTCAAGATCTCAGGTTCTCAGAATCCAAGGATCATAAGCCTGATTCGAGAGTTCAAAGAGACTCCCAAGATCTAGGGACTCAATTTTTACTGGCCAATTTACATACAGGCATCGCTTCTCTTTAACTATCTCTGGATGCGAACGAATGAACGAAGCGCAACAGCTACATGTAAATTGACCACAAGAAAGAAAACCTGTTGGCGATACCTGAATGGAGAGATACTTGGCGACGCGCCGATAGCACTCGGGCAATCTTTTATCAGGTTCTGGCGAAGGTGTCGAGGTGCGTTCTGTGTCTTCGCGCGCGCACAGCCTGCACCAGCCCATCCATTCGTCCATCTTCGTCAAATTTCGACCTTCGAAAATCCTCAGTTTCGACTTCACATCGAGCGAAACGTCAAAATGCCAAACTCCGAACGCAACTGTCACACGGCCACTGGGACGTTTCAGCTATGCGTTCGTTCTGAGTCCACGAAGCGCCAACCCGCCTCGCCGTTTCGATGCCGTTTTCATATTAAATTTTATTTTATTACATATGCAGTTTTAAGCTTTATCGCCTTTTTTAATAGAGTTTATATTTGTACAAATTAATTTCATATTTCAGCCTCTCGGCGGATGTTTTTTAATGGTGACTTTAAAAATTCGTTTATTTGACCATGTCGGCTTTATCGTTTTTTGGTAACCGTCAGGGGAGAGTGGGGATGTTTGAGCTCCATCAATTTTAGAAAAAAATAAAATGTAATATTATTTAAGATCGGCAGTACTTAGTAAATTTAGTTAATTTTCGAGTGTACTGACGTTATCTTTTGATACAATTTTCCAAAAAGAGAGTTAGAGGTGAAAAATAGTTACATGGAGGTCAAGTTTTTCAATAGGGGCAAGTCTTCCTATTTTCCCCTATAAAAAAGCATTTTATTTTATCTTTATAACTTTGTCTAATTTACTTAAATCAACAGAAATGATTTCTGCCTGTGTGCATAGCAATTAATTTTTACTTATATTTTTTCTCCTGCATTTGATTTATTAGATTTTCACAAGATTTTTTTTATTTGAAGGGAAAGTTGTTTCAGAATTGAAAAATAAACAATAATTATGAAATGTATATTATGCATTTACAAAATATCAGACGTTGAAATTTAAGGGTGTAATGAATTACACAAAAAATATAATGTAACAAACGAAAGGGTCGCCTTTAAAAGGACAAACGATTACATATGTTGTAATTAATTATTCCCCTTTTGTTTCGGCCCATGAATTACAGGTAACGCAATAAATCACCCCGCCATTGTCCTTCGTCACAATGGAGAATACTTGAGATTTCGCCGTAAATTTGCAGAATAATTATACAATGCTAACACAAAACGAACAAACACATTAGCATTCAGATTTAAACGAATTCAGAAAATGCACTTTTTGAGCTAAAACATTTAAAAATATTTGTATATAATTATTTTTTGCCCGAAGACGTTTCTTACACAAGTCACATTTAATCACGATTAGTCCATGAAAATTGCGTAAATGATATTATTCTTCGAAAGTGAAAAAGATTAAGATTACCAACATTGAATCGAGGACTTACTGTACTGTACTTGATAATTAATTCAATCTCGTTAACATAAGGTGTTTAGCATGCTAATCTTACAGTATCCAATTAAATGCACATGTCCATAATTTTCACCTTTCACACCTTTCCTTTGGTAATGTAGCTTATAATTATGTAGATATAATTAAAGTTTTCAAAAATGTGACAGTTTTGTTTTGATATCATTTTTTGAAATAAATAGTTAAAATGGAGTGAATATTTATCTATCATTGTTATAATTAAACTACTAATAATTTCAATTCTAGATATTATTTCTCGATGCTTCGAACTTCTTGAAGGTCGTTTATATATATATGAAAAAGATAACCCCTGTGATAGCGGTCAATTATATAAATATTTAATTATTGATAATATTAAATATCAATTAGACTGATTTCCTATTTTACTCATTCTAATATACGAAATCTTTCATATAATTTGGCCCAACCATATATTTTCAATTCATTATAAGTCTCAATCGATGAAAAAAACTTGTAAATGATCATTAATTTTAGCCAAATGTTGGCCTATATATTAACAGAGATATGTTGACATACACTTGTAACGATGGTTGAATAGGAAAGATCATAAAATAACACATTGAAACAAAACTCACACAGAATCCGTTTGGTGAAATGTTATTCACAGAATATTTTGGTATAGAAAACTCGTAGGTACGATGAATTAAGCATTATACATTTATAAAATATCGAATTTCATTAAAATATAAGATTTAGAAATAATTTTAATGAAAAAATCAATTTAAGAGCAAAAAAAAAGAAGGGCTCAGCCGGGATTTGAACCCGGGACCTCTCGCACCCAAAGCGAGAATCATACCCCTAGACCACTGAGCCAATCGATGAAACGTGTTAAAACAATAAACATCAACTCGTTATACTCTACTTATTCAATGTGTGTAGTTATTAAGTTCATATATAGGTGCAAACGCATATTTTACGATTTCATAAATCCAAATACATAAAATCAGATTACTTATTGACTCATTATAAAACTGTCAACATAGAAAAAAAATATATCTAAACAAACTATTCAGACCCTATCTTTCAATCGTATATCAGCAAATAGTTCACGATAAGAGTTATCAAATTTAATATGGAAAAAAACATTGATACGTTGTTAAGTAGCTTATTATATCAAAGATTATATTATAAATATAAATTAATATTATAAAAGATGTACATATTTGATATAATAAAAAGATTGCATCGGCCGGGAATCGAACCCGGGCCGCCCGCGTGGCAGGCGAGCATTCTACCACTGAACCACCGATGCTCGTTAGCTTTGATGAATAAGTATATATATATACACTAAACTTATTATCAATTTTTATTACTAGAAAAAATATATCTATTGCTCTCACAGCACACTTTTTATGAGGATAATTATCTATAACACATTCGTCTTTTAATCTATAATATGATTTTTGATATCATATTTTAGATATTCTCTAGTTTTAGAATGTTAATTGCACAAATGACAAAATTGAAATAGGTACAATGATTTTTTCATCAAAGTTTGTAATTATACTTGTATTTCTACTTTGTAGATTGCATGTAATTTGAACTGTGTACATCTAATAATAAAAGATTCCACTTCTAATTGAATACGTTGCGATTCAAATTAAACACCTACAAAACTTCCATTAATTATCCTTGCAAAAACTATAGTACACATGAATAGAAATATAAATCCTATCGAAGTTAAGCTTCTATCGAAACCGTATTATAGAACAATAGAAATACTTTACTGAAACATTTGCTTCAGAACCATACTGAAACGTTCATATGATACCTCGTAGCAGATATCATCTTGGAAATTATAAGCCATTGCCGTAAATGTTGATGTAATATTTTCGTTATTTGAAATTAGAGCAGAAACACAATTTTACACGACAAAACACTGATCGATGATAATGTCGACGAGCTGATAGTTTACGAACTATCAATTATATTAGACGTGACATATCGGATAGTTCAACCAATAGTTTGGGCGACGAAGTGTTAAACTCGAAAATCGACAATGAAATATTATATCCACGATGAATAATTCCGAAATATTCTTATTTTGATTCATAATAATTTCGTTCAGTTCATACAAACATATTCGATAAATCGAATTTGAATTCATTGAACGCTTATTTAAAATGAATCGAAATTGGTAGAACTTGAAAACAGTTTATTATCTAATTATTAATAACTGAGAGGATATAAAAATAACGAAATAAAACGGATCAAATCACTTTGTGAGAGTAGTCTTTTAGAAATGATCTCAATGTAAATAATTGAATTAATTTGAACGAGAATCTTTGCGGTTAATTTTTGAAATTTTCCCGCTAATTCGACACTAATTGACGCGTCTCGTCGCAGATGAAATCAAATGTTTTTACAAAATTCAAATTTATAAATCTTACTCAAAGATAATTGAGAGTTCAACAAAGAATGACAATGTATTCAATTAAAAACAACGATAGAAAAGAGAGTCGATTTTCAATTTGTAGAAATAAAATTGTTCTGAAAAAAAAAAAATCAAGTCAGTTTAACGTGGAAATTGTTTATTTTTACGATTTCGATTTACGTTTTCGACTAAAAATAATCTATTGAGATTATTCTGAATCTATACGTTGTTATTGGTACCCAAAAAATATATAGACTGCATGATTTCAAATTGTCTGTGGTTCGGAAAATTACGATAGTTGCATTTGGAATAGGGTTACAAATCGAATATTTGATTTTTGACCCAAATTTTGGTTATTCGTTCAAAATGGAGTTTCAAATCTTTAAACACCGAGAATCAAGATTTTGAGATCTTGCAGTTTTCTAGCATTGAAAATTCCATTGCTGAAATATTTTTAATTCAAATTGTTTTCCCAAATAAAGATATGATTATTCAGAATATATTCGAATATCGAAATAGTTCAAAATCGTATTCTATTCGGTATTTGAATATTCGAATTCGACGATTGTTCGGTGACCCTGGTTCGGAGTCAATTTGTGCAACGCGATAGGCTCGTTGCACAATTTCGTTATATTGTCGAAATCGAATTTTACGATAGTTCAAAGCCATTAAATACTATGAAATGTTCGAATTGTGCGAAATTGTGTAGTGGTTTACTAATGTAGATTTAAGCGCTGAAATGATGTTGCAGTTCAATAGTTTTACAAGTCGTTAAAATGATACACGTTCGGAGAATGAATCGAAGCAAATTACATTAAGCGCCGATATTTTCCCCTCTGGTTTCAGAATAAAACGATTAAAAACTACACGCGCTCCCTCCAACTACGAGCTGCCAAAACAGTCGTTGAAAGAGACAGACATTATAAAATTCATACAACAATACATACACCTATCTCTTTCCCTCAGATTTTGACAGTTGGTAGTCGGAGAACCACGTGTAGTTTGAAATCGTTTTACTTTCAAACCAGAGATGAAAAGACTGACCCTCAATCCTCCAACTACGAAGTGTCAAAATCGGTGTGGAATATACTACAGTACATATACCCGTCTCTATTCCGCAAATTTTGACAGTTCGTAGTTGGAAGACCTATTGTATTCAAAGAGAATATATAGCAAGCTGGATTTTCCTATTGCAGTCATACTTCAATACATACTGCAGTACATCAGTCTCTGTCTTATGTATTACTGACAGTTCGTAGTCGGAGGACTGACTGTATAATTTCGTTAGCGTATATGTGTTCGACTCTATTTGGATTTGTATGTAAAATTCGGTTTTATAATTTAAAAATATTTGAAATTTCGTTCGCATGCTTTCATTTATTTTTCAGTCGGAAATTCGATTTCAACGTATGGTCGGTATTTTTATTCGCTGTTTCAAAATTTGCTGTGAAAAAGTGATTATTTAAAAGTGGATCAGTGTTTTTACAAAGATCAGTGCAATTTATCAATTGTGTAAATGTATTTTGTAGAAATCGTCCATCCATAATAATCTATAAATGAACAATTATCCATAACAATCCAACCGCAAAGCAACGATGGTTTTGGCAGATTCGCCGATTTTCAAGTAGGTGAATTTTTTAATGGTTTTTAATGTATTTTATTTTAAATATTTAATATTAGAATACATCATGTTAATGATTTTTATCTTAAATCGTTTAATCGATTCTCATACAAATTCGTAAGCTTTAGAATTCATATACGAATGAAAATCTGTGAAATTAATTTCATTTTGTTAATCAAATACGAATTCAATTCTTTAACATTCTTCGATTAAAATCTGAATTTCAGTGATTTGAATTTACAATTTGTACGACATGGCTTCTACGATTTTCATATAAATATAAGAAATATATAATAGCGCAATTGTGTGTGTCTGAGTGTCCATGTAACGCTCCAAAGCTGCGTAGATATATTCAACGGGTTGATCGCTAGTAAGAAATAATCGTAATACCGTTGAATTTCATTAAAGGAAAAAAATTCAAATTTTTTTAATAATGTCATCCATCGCATACACAGAACAAGATGTATACGTCGTTATCATTTCCCCTTTTGTCTTTGCGATTTTTCACTCCCGATTTCCGAGAATTTTCCAGCTTTTCCTTTGATCGAGAGCCCAAGGGTTCATATCGTTCCCCAGCACCGTATAAATATCCCGATTTGGAATCTCGATCCCGAAAACAGCCTTTCGAGTGTATTTTCGTGTAGAACACTCACAATATATTTTTTTCCCTCCTAGGTACGTATAAAAGGTCACGACACGAACAATACGCTGTTTAATTTCGATTCGATCACACGATATGGCTATTTTTTTATTCGATTTCGATCATTCGATCCCCACGTGTCGTTTTTGCGGTTTTATTTTCGTTTCGGGCGAACGGAGATAATTGGTTTGTTCGCGAGTGTGGAAAATCGACAATATCCCCTTTCGCATAATGCCCGTATTTAAAACGTCGATAATTGACTCGATTTAGCTTCGAGCATGAAATTAACGTTGGTTTTTTCGGTGCGAATTGATAAATTTTTCATTGCAGCTACACTGTAAAAAGAAAATCTTAATACCGGCCTGAATTTGGTTTGTTTTTCAGACAGTTCAAAATTCAAATTACCTATGGGCATTTTCAGTATTATATGAATTCAGCTCGGGTAGGGTTGCTCGCGATTAGAGCAACAATGGGGAGCCAATTTCGTATAACTAACAACTAAATTCAATTTCAGACAAACAGAAATTCCAGTATGCAATATTTTTAAGATTTACTTTTTACAGTATAATGGCCGGCGTACACCTGTCTGAGACGTCGAAAGAGAGCGACGTATTAAATTTTTAGTGTGCGAGCGAGAGAGATAGAGAGAAAGGGGAAAGTACGGAATTAATTGAAATGGTTTCCGAAATATTTATTATCCGGTGGCAAAATATATTTTGTCGTTTAATGGTATTTATCATAATTATTTAGGAATGATACGCATAGAAAATTGTGACAATACCGAGTGCTTCGAAATTTGAATATTTTTTTTTTAAGTAGAGTCGTTCAATGATTCAAATTATGCGAAATTCCCAGCATAATATAAAAATCACGTTTGATAGAACGAAAAATAAATTATTTGTATAACCCAAAATAATAAAAAAAGGTTAAATAAACCATACACCTTGTCGAGCAAACAAAACATACACGAGAGGCAGTAATCGTATTTTGCGGTGATACGCGACAAGAAATCTGATTTTCAATTTTCCAGAAACGACTCCCTAACCTCTCGGGAATTTCCCGAGAAAAACTGAACACATAATTTCTGTGACACCTCCCTTATTGGCGAAACAATGAATTATGGACGATTTTAATCAAACACCACACAATTCTTAATGCATTCGAATATATAATATGTATCTACATTCAAAGCAAAAAACAATTTGAACTTTTTCTTTCACAGTTAATACGATTGTCAGTTTTTGTATCGATCAAGCTTTTAAATTCAATTAATGTTTATACGTATTCGTCTAGTGAGTTTTCGTAAGTTTAATTTGATTGCTGCTCGATTCGAGTTTTTCGAACTTCGAAGTCCTGTAAAAAGCTAATGATAAATTACAAAAAAATGAAAGTTTTAGTGAAAGAAAGCGGATTTAGACTAGATATTGAGTCGATCCTAGTATAAAATTTGTGAAATAGGACAAAATCTCAAATGTCAGAAGTGGGATTCGAACCCACGCCCACAGAAGTGGACTGCGACCTGAACGCAGCGCCTTGGACCGCTCGGCCATCCTGACAATACGAAAACGTCGTCTATTTTCAAAATCCAAACACAAAAGTCATCCGTGCCCTTAATTACGACAGTGGTGTAAGTCCGGCACAATTAGTTCCGAGATACGTGAAGATTCGTGATCGATTTTGTCGATTGTCGGGCGCGCTTTTGTAGTCGGGAAACGATTCTTTCAATTTGAACAATGTATCGATAGAGAGTTTGAGGAGAATAGATTTTTTTTTCGATCTTTCGACTTGCACCGTTGTCGTAATGATGGGTACGTTTCGTTCGACGAATTTATAATTAAGCTAGTCGTGAAGCTATTGATAGACTGCGTCTTTTAGCTGAAAGCTGAGTCGGTTGAGTATTTTTATGTTTTCGTCGTTCAAATCGGACGAAAGATTTCAGATTCGTTATCGAAGTATTCATATACAATTTTTGATATTCTTCATAAAGGATTTTTTGATAAACTATGAATTATTAAATATACCTACATACATACGTAAGGAATAAATATATTCGAAAGCAACAATTTCTTTACTAAATTTTTCGAATGCTTTGAAAATTCAATACAAATGGAAGCAAAATCGTTTAATATATTCAAGCATGAAAATTACTTTCCAGTGTTTCTCAACCGAATGTGCACACACAATAATTCTTAAACGAATATCTTATCGTCTAATCTAATCTAATATAATAATAGTGTTAATTTGTGTGTGTGTGTCTGTCTATCACAATGACCTGCGAGCTGCAATCTATGAATCTACGATTGCATAAAATAACAGTGTATAAATCTTATATAATTTTTCATTGATATTTTGAACGAGTTGATCACCGTATATTATAATATAATATATAATAAACAAAAAAAGGTCGTCGATCACTGGACGAGGTTTTTGAAACAGGGGCTCTGAAAATCGAGCCATGATTAAAACATAATTTCTTTATTTTTTCGCCAGTCGCATTAATATTTGATCAGTCCAGGCTTCAGATAGATTAAAGAACTTTCTTAATCACATAAATGATGTTACATTTCTTCGCCTGAGACCTTAATCCCCCCTAATTTATTATGGCGCGCACTTTCGAACCGAGGCCAAATTAATTTCGTTTAATTTTTAAAGAAAAAAAAAGCGGAAAATTTTCCCCCCAACCCCCCCCTGTACTTGGGCGGGAATTATTCCGAAGCCATTAAATTTTTAACGGGCCCCAATAAATTATTGCGATTTTATTAATGCGAGGCGTCCGAGTGAATTATGGCCGATACATCATATTTCGTAGCTGTAATATTTGGTACGTTTTATTATATTATCGGTGTATTTTTCTTTTTTATTAGAATCGTTAAAAGTATTTCAAGTTGGTTTTGAACCTATAAAAAAAAATTAAAACAATGCATTTTTAATTTTAAGTTTAATTAAATATTAAAATATCGATACATTTATGAGTCGTATAAAGACATATTAATAATACAGTGTCACCCGCGATACAAACGCAGATAGATCAATAATGTGATGTTTAAAATATATGAGAATCCTGGAAGCCAAAGGGTGTAAGTGACAAGTATAAATCGATGGATTTCAATGCAGAATTTGTTTTTGAATATGTTCATTAGTTTTGTTTCGAAAACAGTTTTAGGATCTTATATATCTTTAGATCGCTTAAAAACATTCATATACATATGTATACACATATATTTAATTATAATATGTACATTATGTTGGGTGATTTTGTGTGAATTCAATGACGAATCGTTGTGAACAATTAATTCAAATTAATTATAATTGGTAATAGAATAATTGTTGCAGGTCTCGCTTTATTTCGATCACATGTTAATATTTTATGTTATTATACGAAATCACATTGTATTTTACAACATTAAAAGATATATTTATCACTAAAATTAAATAAACTAAAACTTAACGTTAACTAGCATATTTTTTTTATAAATTTCACAGCAGTAAAAGTGTATTTGCAAACTCACTGCGCCGAATTCTATAGAAAAAAAACAACGCAAACCAAGTTAAAAATTACGTTAAAATTTATGAAAAAATCGTTTATAAATCAATACTCCTACCACATATTCAACACTGTAAAAAGTAAATCTTAAAAATGTTGCATACTGGAATTTCTGTTTGTCTGAAATTGAATTCAGTTGCTAGTTATACGAAATTCGATCCCCACTCTCGCTCTGATTGTGAGCAACCCTATCCGAGCTGAATTCATATAATACTGAAAATGCCCACGGGTAATTTGAATTTTGAACTATCTGAAAAAGAAACCAAATTCGGGCTAGTATTAAGATTTTCTTTTTACAGTGAACATTGAATACGTCTTTATTAAAAAAATTCGATCGAACGCACTTACACCCCTCGGCTTCCAACGACTTCGCGTGCACGCCCGGACAAATAAACAAACAGACTTCGGCCAACTTTCTCGAATCAAACCGATTCGTACGAATTTCCCAACTCAATTACCGCTTAGTGCGGAGCCGGCTTAACGAAAACTTGACGAACGGACGCGTGTTCGCGAACTCTCGGAGCGCGGCTCGCGAACGCCGAAATCGAAACGTCGACGGAGCGCGCCAAATTTGAATTTCACTTAGGCCTCTCGATGAATATTCAAAGGGGAATTTCGAACACCTGCGAAGTTCGCGGAGGCGTTTTCCGAAGAAGATTTTTCGCGAAAACACCGGGATTTTCTTCAATTATCGCAGAAGACGCGTCCCGTTTTGGGGAAAAGCGCGATTTGAATTTTCCCCATTGCGGCCGAAAAATGATTTTCCCGAAGGGTTTGAAGGGTGTTCGTTCGAAAATGCACTTGCGGTCGGACTTTTCTTTAAAACATTAATCGACAATGAGCTGTAACTTAGCAAGCGTTTTTTTTTTTCTAAAAAAATATTTTAAACATCATACAACTATTGAAAAGGCCAATAGGTACAGGCGTCATTTTTGTCGAAATTGAGTTATGTACAGAAATCGCTTCTATGCACGCTCATATATTCGGTGGCAAAAGGATATAAACGAATTCGTAACGTGTGTCGAGATATATCATCAAATTATTCGACCTCCTTCTAATACATGTTCAACTTTGAGCGCTCTTTTCTGGAAATCGATGCAAAGTCACTTGTACCCCTTGGCATTTTCTGTCGTCGTATGGCGGTCCCATATGAGATGTAGTTTTTGGTTTTTTCAGTCGTCAAAAAAGTTATTGCGATTATATGTGATATCATTTTCTGAATCAATACCTTTCGTTAAATGAAGTATTTTTCGTGCGGTTACATGATTTTTGCGAAAATTAGGAAATTTAGGGTGTGTGTTTTTTATGGGTATGAATTTGGGTACGGTAATTAGGGGTGATTTTTTGGAATTAAATACAATTGTATCTAGTGATAATCCCACTACTTTTTCGGTTTCTATTTTTCCCAGTCTCCGGCTTGAATGGTGAAAGCTGTAATTTGAAATAAATTCTATTCTATGCGATTTTATGAAAAAGTCTTGATTCATATTGTATTTTACATACCCTAGTCTATCTTTCTGCACTAGACTTTCATTCGAAGAATTCGGTTTTGTTCTTGTAGCAGTAAAATTCACAGCATTCACTGCTGAAACTGGCAAAGAACATGATAAAAGAAGAGATCTATTTGTACGTTCTTGGTTATTGATTTTTTTCCAAAGATTCAAGTTCATTTCAAATTCAAAATTTTCAGTATTCCCTGTAAAAAAAATAAAATATTATACACGTATCACATCAAAATAAACACAGTTATTTTTGTATAAAAATTACCGAAAAAGATAATATTGTTGTTGAATGATACCAAATGATGACAATATTGATTTTTTGGTATTGGAGGTAACTGTGTCCACTGACGAGTGCTTGGATCGAATTTGTTAACAAGAGTTGCATATTTTCCTGAATTTAATATTGATTCGCATACATAAATATATTCACCGTGTACGGTAGCAAACGTAGGAGAAATTGAAATTTCTTTGCGCTGAAATAGAATTGAATAAATTATGTCCAAATCAATATTTATTTATTGTTTCTGGTAATACTGTCTGATTTTTTTCGAAAATTTCAGTAAATCATTCATATTAAAAAGAAGCTACTGCTAGGCTAGAAACTCAGATGAATAATGAACGCACGAAAGATGGCACTAAATCGATCAAATTTAATCTATATACATATATATGGAAAGTTGCAAGGAAAAACAAATCGCAATTCTGTTCAATTCAATACTTGATGAAATTTATTGAAAATTCATAAACGTCAATTTTAATGACATAGGGCTTGAACCATTAAATGTTTAAATGCTTACATCACCGGTATATTTTCTAGTTGTATCAATTTCCCATTTATTGGTCACCGGGTCGTAAATTTCTATAGATCTAAAATAAACGCCTTTTTCATCACAGCCTCCAAAAACATATATTTTTCCCGAATATGTTACAGAAGTGTGATCTTTACGCTTCGTATTCATATGGCTCTTTTTCTCCCATCGATTGTATTTTGAATGCCACCTAAAACAATAATAGTTTTTCAATTCAACGGTTCACCGGATCTTTTTACACTTTATAACATAGTATTTCTGTGTTTTGATATTTTTAAAATAAATACTATTTTTTGTAATGATTATACTCCATTAGAAATAAAATAGTTACATTTCGACTGATTGTAATAATTGATCGTTATAATCAACTCCACCAATCACATAAACTGCATCACCGAGAACTGAACAAGAAAAATTCTGTCGTTTTTCTTTCATATCTTCCATTTGAATTATTTGTTTCGTAAGCAAATTCACCCTAATAAACTGAAATACGAATATTGTATTATTATTGATAATAATCATTTAAATTTTAAACGCAAGATGTTCGTTTTGATTTCTAATTTTTCATTAGAAGTAAATACCATTACTCACTTTATTTTTAATTTGACTATCACTATCTTTTTGACCTCCGAATAATAATAGCGAAGAATTCAAAACAACTATGGTTGGCCAATTTGAATCAATCTGAAAATTATCCATGTATGTGAAATATTGACCAGATTTCGAATGCAATAGAAGTATTTTTTTGGGTCTCTGAAAATTCAAAATGATTCAATTTAATTCTATATATGTATATATAATGGTAATGACATAAATATGTGCATTTATTATAAAAAAATATTGTGAAAAAACAATAATCAAGTATTTAAAGTTTCCATTTTCGTATGATATTATATATGACGAATGAAAAAGCCAAAGGTTACAAGTGACATAATTACCGAAATTGAATTATGCACAGGAATCGCTTCTATGCACGCTCATTTATTTGGTGGCATAAGGATATAAACGAATTCGTAACGTGTGTCTTACAATTAATACATATACATGATCAAATCACTCGACCTCCTCCTAATACATGGTCAACTTTGAACGCGCCTTACTCGAAATCACCGCGAAGTCACTTGTACCCCTTGGCCTTTTCAGTCGTCATATTATACTTACATTTTCATCATCAACTTCAACTCGTAATATAGTGTTATTTCTCGCATCATTTGAAGACACTGCACTAAAGTTGGATAGGGTTCGATTCTTAATCGATCTAATTCGATTTGCCCGCAACTGACTCTTGGCAGTATTGTGCTGTAATTTGGAAATTTCCTCTTCGCGTTTTGAATTTTCGTCACATGATGGATTAATGTTCATTTTTAGGTACGTAATTTCATTCTCGAATTCTGTGCATTTTTCGACAGTTCGTCGAATTGCGCTCTCTATATTTTCATTTTCATTTTCATCGTCGACTTTAAATGGTGATGTATTGTTATCTTTCGCATCATACTCATACTTTTGTACTCCACGAACCATGACTAGTCTCTGATTTGCCTTTGATTGACTTTGATTAATATGACTGTTTGATTGAATTTCGGCAATGTTGGGTTGTATTAACTCGGCGTCTTGAAATATTGAATTTTTGTCACATGATGGTTTCATGTTTAATTTCAGCTGTAAAATCTCACTTTCAAGTTCAGTATATTTTTCGATGGCTCTTCGAACTCTGTTTTTCAAATTTAAATTTTCGTTTTCGCTCAAGATATTTTTATTCTTTGTCTCTTGCAATTCTTTCTTTAACTCAAGGTTTTCTTTCTTTAATTCAAGGTTGTCTTGCTTTAACTTAGTGTTTTCTTTTTCATAAAAAGTACACTTTTCGTTCATCTCTCTCTTTACATCAGATATCTTTTTTTCATGATCGATCCGATTTTCAGCTATTCTGCTTTTTAAAGCCATCTCATTTGTCTCGTACATTATGCGTTTATCAGTCAATTCTTTATTTAATTTCTCGTTTTCAACAAATACTTTATTAAGTTTATCTTGATATTTATCAAACACAAGTTTCAACTGAGAGCTGCGATCGATGATATCTTCTATCAAATCAGTCATTGTGTACTGAAAAATGAGCACACAAAATGCTGCAAATGTGAACAGTATCATGAAGAAACATAAAATTTTCGAACAACAGTTAAATGACATCTTAAAATTAGACTTAAAAGTAGAAAATAATTAAATATTGTACATACGAAACGATAATAATGGTGTCGTTGAAGATATCGGAGATGATGACAGTACGTGACAATCACTTATACTGATATATTGTAAATTGTGAGAGAATTTTTTATCACTTATCTTTATCTCTATAAAAGTATAATAACAAAATCTCTATGTGACAGAACAATGATAATATCGCAAATAAAATCTATGAAAATATTGGACTTTTTCTATTTGAAAAATGACAATAGTACATGAAAAAAATTCTGTCGATATAAATATACACCAAAAATCGGGTTAAGATAGATATATTTTTATTCATCAGGTTCAGATTTTTATCAAACGAATGAAAATTAGGGAAAATTTAAATCATTTCTTCCATTCATCATATTACGATAACTGAATATTTCAGTTTGATCAACATTTAATTTTTCAGATCGATGCAAAAAAAATTTGAACTTAATCTCATTTTTTGACATGCAAACACGTTCATAAAACAATTGCACCCATTGTAATTGAGTGAATCCAAAAATTGATAAAATGTATAATAAAATAAATATATTTCATCGAATCGATGTAATCATTTCAGTTTCAGCTTGACGCTTCTCGTCTTCTATCACAAACTTGACAAACCCAATGCAAAAAAATATACGTATATATCGAAACTAAGAAGCAAGATACGCAGTACTGTCATAATTTAAAACATTAGTTGTAAATTGATAAATTATTAAAAAGATATATTAAAAATAATCGCCCCCGGGTGGGCTCGAACCACCAACCTTTCGGTTAACAGCCGAACGCGCTAGCCAATTGCGCCACGGAGGCTCTTATTTAATTTATTTTAAAATTCAAACCGAAGAAAATATAAAAATCGATGTTAATACAAAAAAAATATATACATGATGACTGAAAAGGCCAAGGGGTACGAGTGACTTCGCGGTGATTTCGAGAAAATAGCGCTCAAAGTTGAACGTATACCTACATGTATTAGGAGGAGTTCGAGTGATTTGATGATATATTGAGGCGCACGTTCCGAATTCGTTTATATCCTTTTGCCACCAAATAAATGAGTATATCTTGCACTTTGTACCTTGTACCCCTTGGCCTTTTCGATCGTCATATAAGACTTGACGAAAAAACGTGATCGCAAATCGTGACCTTATAATTGGTACTGAGTGCGGGTTACTTTCACTCACGTGCTTAGATTTATCCGCAACGATATTCAAATTATTCATAGGTAGTTTTCAACTGCGAACTGTTAAAAATTCACGTAAGTGACCAAAGATAGAGCTGCTTGTATGTACGTCTTTTTTTGCTTCATTTGTGGGGATTTTTGTCCGTTCTTAGTTGGAAGACTTAATGTATTTTCTTGTATAGATACTTATAGAATCATTTTTGGTATGTTAATGTTTTGTATGCAAATTAAAAAGTATTGATATGTTGTAAAATATAGATAATAAGGTCATGTTCGATATGCGCTTCTTGTATATTTGCATTTTATCTGAAAATATATTTTGAGGTCACTACTTATATTTGAAATGAAATGTATTTTTATGTAGGTATGCATTTCGTAATCTTTAGTCAACATTATTGCACGCAAATATGGAATTTGAAAAAATATAAGATACAAGTTGTACATAGGTATGTATATGAGACGCGTTTTTTTTGTTGAGTTCTATTTTGAAAACTAATAAAAACGTATTTTTCGAAACTAGATTTATTTAGCTATGTACGATAAAAAAATATCTTAATAGGTATATTTTTACATAGTTTACAACATTTTTTAGTCATCAGGCGTTGAAAAAAAATTTTTTTTCAATGCTCTTTTTATAGATAGTTGTCTCAAATCCACTGCTGAAGTCAACGATGATTTGATTAACAAAATGAATAAGAAATCAGTGAAAATACACAGTTCACAACGAGGAATACTTTATGCGAAGTGTAAAAAAAAAATGATTTAAAAATAACGTTTTTATATATTTACTTCTTAAAGGGGACTTAATTATCGAACGAGCCTCGCAGATATCAACGTTCAAAAATGCTCTTATCTCATATACATTGTTATAAAAGGGGAAGTCCTCCGAATCACTCGATCAATAACAAAATTAATCTTCAGATTAGCAATCATCAGATCGACGTATGAATTAGATCATCGACAAAAACATCATAGATTCGCACTCTCCCTAGTCAAAACGTCATTTTTCGCCCAGAGCACATTTCGAATATGATTCTTGTTATAATAATACATTAACATTCGCCTTAAACTCTTTTGAAAAAGGGGAAATCCTCCAATTCACTCGATCGATAACAAAATCAATCTTTATATTAGCAATCATCAGATCGACGTATGAATTAGATCATCGACAAAAACATAATAGATTCGCACTCTCCCTAGTCAAAACGTCATTTTTCGCCCAGAGCACATTTCGAATATGATTCTTGTTATTATAATACATTAACATTCGCCTGAAAAACTCTTTTAAAAAAGCGGAAATCCTCCAATTCACTCGATCGATAACAAAATCAATCTTCAGATTAGATCGACGTATGAATTAGATCATCGACAAAAACATCATAGATTCGCACTCTCCCTAGTCAAAACGTCATTTTTCGCCCAGAGCACATTTCGAATATGATTCTCGTTATTATAATACATTAACATTCGCCTTAAATGCGCCTCTTTGTGGCCTATCTATTCGGCTGACAGAATAAAATTGCCAGTCATCAGTATCGCCTTATATTAGGGCCCGGAGAAAAGACGCCTCTTCTGTCTTTCGCTCCCACTTTCCGTCGGCTTTCCGATAAAAAATGGTCATCCTGGCGAAAACATCGCACATACAAAAAGGACCCATAAAAGATGACGTGTATAAATATTATATGGCGGGAGAAATCCGCGCAAAAAATGCCTCTTTACGCTCGTGACCGATATTTCTGCTAGTGGCCATAAATCGTTTTGTTTTGCGAGTCGTTGTCGGTGAATGTGTGGGTCTTTTGGATGCGGGATCGATTTTGCGTTTTTCTCGAAAAAATGCTTTTTTTTATCGTTGTATATTTCGATAGATCGAGTGTGGTTTGCGAAATTAACGGCTCGACTTGTGGGACGAGTGCGTTTTGTGTGAAGATTTTAAAAGTCGCGGAGAGTGTGTTACGAATTCATATCGTTGGAATAATGTGCAGAAATTGTGTTTATTTCCATTCGCTTGATTTTGTATAATTCATTCATATATGACGACTGAATTTCATAAAGGGTACAAGTGACCTATTTTATCGATATTGAGTTAAGTACAGAAAATGGTTCAGTATCACATATAGAACTATTTTCTGTACTTAACTCAATATCGATAAAAATGGTCACTTGTGTCTTTTGTGAAATTCAGTCGTTATATGACTTTTGACTATTGATTATATCTCATTCATCGATCTGACGAAATGTATTAAATATTTTGTGATTTAAAACATCAGAAAAATGTTATTTACACGAATTAAACACACATTTAAGCCGATATTCTAATCAAAATCTAATTAATTCTTAATTTGTAATGATCTCAATTGCTTCTAATCCATGCCCTATTATGCATTACACAGAAACTATCCTCGTGCTTTAAGTTTGATACCCACTATTAATTACATACTTAAGGCCGATATTTTATCGACTTTAACTAAACAATTACTTAACTGGCGTCTTTTTCATCTATCGAGTTTGACAACTGTTTTCAAAATAAAAACAAAAGCGTTTTCGCGAACTCTATTGAAACAAAAAAAGTTTGTTAAATTTTAATTCAGATCACGAGAATGATCAAATAATATTGAATTTTTTTTCAGAAAATATTAATACTCACATACTATATTTACACATTTTGCGATTTGTAACATTCAAATCTTTCAAAAGCACAAAAGGAGAGAATGTATGTAAATACGACGCATTTAGCCCGAGTGCCTCGCATGAATTTTAGAAAACAACAAATTCCCGAGGAGCGTTTTCGGCTTTTCAAAAATTCCCACCCACACCTCCCCTCTCCTATAAATTTTCAAGGGGGGGTGAGACACACCCCCTCACCCTTCGTCCCCTCGTCCAAATCTCGAACCGTGAAACGAAGCGCGAATCTCTGGCGTGTCCTAAGCAAAGAAAAAGGCGAACAGTGCGAATTTAGTATTCAGCACAGGAGTTATTTTGTCAACGGCAGTGCGTAGCCCTTTTTCATATAACCCCGTCGAGGAGTCGCTCGAATTTTTCTAGGCGATGCCTTAAGTGTATGAGGACGATGGCGTCGAAACTCTCCATCTGATGGCGATGAAAGAAAATGTTCGATTTGAGATGTGATTGAATGTAGTCTGATATGAATAAATGGTGGAAAATGCGATTTTTTATCGATCTGTCTTCGTGTTAAATTTTTAATTTCCTTCCGAATTTTTAAAGGAGTGAATAGGATGTTGATGTAGAGGTCGTTTAAAAATGATTCTTTTTTTTATATTCAAAATGTGGAAACTAAGAAAGGAAAGATTTTCGTCTTTCTTTTTCACTCGAAATGCGAGGAGTCTAATTTTTTTTTGCTGAGAATGCATTTCATAACATGCGGGAACACGCTGTTTTGAGACTTCAAAAGAAAGAGACGAACAACATTAAATTCTGTGTGTGTGTGATTGTGTAGCTTTTTCGCTCGCAAAAAAAAAATAGTGAGTTCCTTTTTTTATGACGTCTCAGAACGATGTTTTCGACTTAATATTCAGACACAGGGGTTAGATCCGATGGAAGAATAAAAAGATAAGGAAGCTTGAATAAATAGATGACATTTAATTATTTAACGAATGAAAAGGTCAAGGGGTACAAGTGACATATTTGCTGAAATTGAGTTATGCACAAGAATCGCTTCTATGCACTCTCATTTATTTTGTGGCAAAAGAGTATAAACGATCTTGGAACATGTGCCTTAATATATCATCAAAATAGTCGACCTCCTCCTAATACATGTAGGTACATGGTCAACTTTAAACGCGATTTTTTCGAAACTACCGCGTTGCCACATGTACCCCTTGACCTTTTCAGTCATCATTTATACGATCAATTCAACTAAGGAGACAAAGCTTACAATTAGATACTTTTTTGTAATGTTTCACTACTAACGAGCGAGAATTTCACGTTCAATCACAGCTATAAGTTATAATTCATAAATTTTCATTAAAAAAAATCCATATCTACACATCTATTATGATATTAGAATAAGCAAAATTGATTTCCCTATTCAAATTCCCATGTAGAGGAAGCGCATTTTGAACACGCACTCCCCTCGCTCCGGTCGGACTTCGAGGGTGAGTTTCTTCGGGGATTTCATAAATATTTCACAACTTAGCATTTTGCGCAAAACATTATTACGTATTCATCTCGCGGCCCCAAAAGAAACGAATAATTCTTGCGAAACTTCGCATGAAAAGCGAGCACAGTTTTTCGGGCATGGAGATCGAACGTAATTGCCGATGTCGGTGCATAATGGCCGAGTGTCTGTTTTGAAGCTGTTTTCGCAATTTTAAGATGTTTTGCCCAAAAATATATATTTTATTATAAGAAACTTCATTTTGAATTGTTTTCTGATCATGCAATATGAATGAAACGAAAAATATCTGTCGAAACATGTTGTATTATTGTGATGATCGCTGAAGAACAGCTATAGTAAAGATTCTTCTATGATGTTGTACAATGTTGAATGTAAATTGTGAAATGTTATGATGCAGAAACTTTCTCACAATTAGAGGCTTTGTAATGGTATTTTAGACTATTTTTTTTGAAAATGCAGTGTGAGTGCAGACGTGAAATAATTGCGAAGACAGACAAACGTATCTCTCAATTACAATTCAACTATTGTAGGCCAAAGTTTAGTATATTTGCTAGAAATACTTACCGAAAATATGTTTTATATGAAATAATTTGATATACATACATATGTATAATATATGAAATAATAATGATATCGCTGAACTTTTAACAATAATTGTAAAATGTTATTATGTTAGTGTACCTAACAAATACATAAACTGAACATTGACCTACGATAACCGAAGAATAACTGAGAATTACACTTAACACCTTCACAACTATTTCAAGTTAAAAATTACACTCTAGAAAGTATCACCCAAAATCAGTGAAGATATGTACTATAAAGCCTCTTCTCGCCAGATGTACATACTAATACTCTGGAAAACTTCATCGCGAAAGGATAAATCAATAAAGAACCTATAAATAAAGTATAGTATTACAACTTGATATTTATTTTTTTATATTTATATAGATTAATATTTTGATATATCTATACAAAAATTAGAGATTAATAAATTACTATAATTCGTCACTTGCCTCCGTGGCGCAATTGGCTAGCGCGTTCGGCTGTTAACCGAAAGGTTGGTGGTTCGAGCCCACCCGGGGGCGATTTAATTTTTAATCTTTTTTATACATAAAATATAATAAATACTTAATTAAATTAAAATAAAATAAATTATAGAAATATTTAATATAAGAAAATAAATAAAAAAATATTTTTAAGTCGTTCGAATATACATTTTTTCGCGTTACAGATTTCGCTTTCGCGTTACACTGCATCGACCGAACGTTTATGTACGGTTAACAATGGATTCGAACACATAAAGGCTTCGCTTTTTGCGCTCAAGCACACGTGAAATAAAATAAAGGTGGGAAAAAAATCGTTCAACTCAAATATTGTACTGTGTGCTCTATTCTTGTGTTGCTAAGTGGTTTTGAGGCTGGTATAAAATGTGTATGAAGTATTGCTTTGTGTGGAGTTGGCGGTTTTTTTTTCTTTAGTTTTTGTTATGTGTTGTGTGTATGTATATCTTTATTGTGGTTTTGGATAATATTTTTGAACGGATGTGAAAATAAACTGGTAAAAATTTTATCGAACATTGTGTGAGCGATTGCAGTATCTTGCTTGTTATCACTTCTATGGCGATATGTCGAAATGTGAAATTTGATTAAAAGACGAAACAAATATTTTTAAGGGTTTAAGTGACATTTGAGGTGATTTCGATAAAAGTAATCATAGTTGAGCATGCATTAGAAGGAGATCGAGTGATTTGATGGTAAATCTCAGCACACGTTTCAAATTCGTTTGCATCTTTTTACCACCAAATATATGAGCGTACATAGAAGCGAATCTTTTAAATAACTCAATTTCAGCAAAAATGTCACTTGTACCTTTAAAGCTTTTTCAATCATCATATGATGACTGAAAATGCCAATGGGTGCAAGTAACTTTGCGATATTTTCGAGAAAAGCGCGTTCAAAGTTGACCATGTTCCTACACGTATTAGGAGGAGGTCGACTGATTCGATGAAATATCTCGGCACACGTCTCAAATTCGCTTACATCCCTTTCCCACCAAATATATGAGCGTACACAAAAGCGAATCCTGTACATAACTCAATTTCATCAAAAACGTCACTTGTGCCCTTTAGAAATTTCAATCATCATATCATATTTCATATTCATAACATAACCTCTACATCGACACCCACTCGTATAAGCACCCAATCGCACAGAGTGTCGAGTACACATATCGTCGACAATTTATGCACCGAATGTGAACATCCCAATTACATACACACACTTGGATCATACGTTAGATAATATTATAATATATGTAGAGCTTCGACACCAATTCGTTGGTCGGACTTTGATGTATTCGCGGGTTGAGCCCAGTTCGCTCACATTAATCTTCGGCGGTCGATTTACGACACTCCGAGGAGCCATTCGTCAATGGGAACCAAAATGGGTATGAATTATTGTGCTGTGGTGTTATTTTTCGATATTGATAATTCGAAAAGAAGAGCCGATAGTCGAACGGAAGGGTTGTGCGAAGATTGTGTGGGTTATTCAGGCGGAATTGTCTTTATATGCAGGGAGTAGAAATGACGATTGAATTTTACAAAGGGCACAAGCGATCTTTTTTATCGAAATTAAGTCAAGTACAGAAAATTGTTCTATATGTGATGCAGAAACATTTTATAAAAAAGGTTGTTTGTGCCCTTTGTGAAATTCGGTCGTCAAATATAGATGGATTCAAGCACGCATTGCAAGTTAAATGAAAAAAATTGTAGTGTTGAATATGTTAAGCTTTCTAAGATGATCATTACTGATTCTACTTTTTGATAAAAATGAGAATTTAAATATCAAATAACTCGGTATAGTCATAATTTTATATGTGTGAAAAATGTTTCCTGAACAATGGAGATACATACCATTAAATGACTTGTTTGGTCACCGGATAATAAATCATTCATTTAGAAGCCTTTTTAATCGATTCTATACTCTTATGTGTTATCGTTATTGCTTAGTGGAGCTAGTCATATTTAATTCTTAAAAGACTCGAGTATTACTGGAAAATATTAGATACTCATTGATTCTATTTATTCTTTTGTGTATGATGATTGCTATAGAGTAGCAAGCTGTATGCATAATTATTATTTAATATTGCATGGCTCTTGAAGTAATCTCAAAAATATACTTCAATTAAGAGGAATATAATGAAAAGCAATGCCCTTGTTAAAAATGAGTTTTATTTAATTCATTATTAATCAGTCAATTAAACCGAATGATGTTCAATTCAAATTGCAAATTCGATTCACCGATGCTGAAATTCTCAATTTATACATAGTTGTTTTGACAAAAGTAAAATCTGACATTTAAATATATCGAAATTCGTTCGGTCGCTGACCATAAAACCGCTAAAATATCCAGATTTATTTATGGGATTTATAATGGTTTGCCGATCCCCGATTCTCGATGCGGCCAGCCAATAAATTAGCGCACGTTCTTACTGCCGCTTCTCGGTTATGGTCTTTGGCTCTTGGCCGGGAACTTCGTGCAAACAGACCACTCAAAATATAGCCTGGCCATGCTCTGGGCCAGTGATGGCCAAACTGTGGTGCGTGCACCCTCGGGCCTCGTTCACACGTGTGACGTCGCCATACATTCAATCGTGATTACAATACGAACGATATGAATGTACTGAAAATGCTGTGTCTTCACAGGTCCTTATCTGTGTTCTAGGACAGTGATGACCGAATTGTGGTGCGTGCATCTTCGGGCCTCGTTCACACGTGTGACATCACCATACATTAATTTACATTACGAACAATATAAATAAACCGAAAATATTGTGTCCCTACATATCCTTATCTGTGTTCTAGGTCAGTTATGATCAATCTATGGTGTGTGTACCCTCATGCCTCGTTCACACTTGTGACGTCACCATAAATTAATTTACAATACGAACAATATAAATAAACTGAAAATACTGTGTCTTCACAGGTCCTTATCTGTGTTTTAGGACAGTGATGACCAAATTGTGGTGCATTCACCTTCAGGCCTCGTTCACACAATACGTGTGATGTTGCCATACACTCATTTACAATATGGACAGTATGAATAAATCGAAAATGCTGTGTTCTCCTAATTGTACCTTATGTCTCCACAGTTTCTTATCTGTGTTCTAATAGATATACGCACTTTATTAATTATTTTTCATATTCTGGTACGATGTCGATGGAGTGGGATTGATAGATAATGGAGAGCGTCAGACAGAGCATGGATAGAAGCTGTACGATTGTGTGTAAATGAGGTTTGAGAGGTGTGTTAATAAAATATACATATTTAGGAAAAGTATGATTAGAATTGAATGTTGAGTGTTTTTGTTAATTCGTTTGTATCAATTCACACCCTGTACCAATCCTCCTGCACTTCATTTTTTTTTCTACTTATTTCTCATATAAGTATTCATCTTTTATCTAGAATTATTATAAACCTTAAAATAATCAGAAAAATATTTTATTAAATAGAATATTCTCAACCTAGACAATTTTCAAGAACGTTAAGCTAACGCACTGTCGTTCTTTATTTGGTAGGATTCCTTAAGTTTAGTGACTTGTAGATTTTTTTCAATAATGGATATGTGATAAATATTAGATGTTTTCATGATATGCATAAACCAAAAAAGGTTGGGGATTACTTTTTTTCGAGTATGGAATCTAAATCGTAGAGGTTCTACAAGTCTGAGAATTTCGAGATTGCATAAATCATGCACGCCCCTATTAGACGATGGCAAACTAGCCGAAGATGCCCTCGATGCAAATTGGGTTATACATAGTTACGTTGATATGGTTGAACGATTTAATTTGCTTTATCGATTTTTTTAAAAGAAATCACAGTCATAACTTTTCACATCAAATCCCAACTATTTTGACTATATTTTTTGATATAAAACAATAAAAATTTTAATACTTTCGTCAGACATTTTGATCCGAAAAAAAGCAAAATTTCCCAATTCATTCAATTTCAGTCATCCGAAATTTTATCTACGAAATTAATCTTAAGAAGAAACACCTTATATGATCTAATGAAGAGGCCAAGGGGTACAAGTGATTTCGAGAAAAACACGCTCAAAATTGAGAATGTATCTAAATGTATTAGGAGGTCGAGTGGTTCGATGATCTGTCAAGGCAAACCTTCCAAATTCATTAATATCCTTTTGCATCAGCGAACATAGATGCGATTCCTGTACACATCTTAATT
Source organism: Cheumatopsyche charites (assembly GCA_024721215.1). NCBI lineage: Eukaryota > Metazoa > Arthropoda > Insecta > Trichoptera > Hydropsychidae > Cheumatopsyche > Cheumatopsyche charites. The sequence continues at coordinate 2,763,918 of CM045587.1, forward strand.
TCAGCAAAAATATACATATGTATACCCCTCAGCCTTTTCAATCGTCATATAAAAAAAGCATACGAAAACATCACACAAACGAGACCCAACCCTCACGAAAATACCAAACACCCAATCCGAAAAGTCCCTAAATTCACACACAACATAACCTAACCTAACCTAACCCAACCGTCTCACCGAACCGTGCAGCTTTCTTATCCGATGAATAATTCATACGCACCCATGGGTATCCCTTAATGAAAACCCGTTGCGCATTAGCGGCCCGTATCATTAATAAGGCGGGGATTATTTGCGGCAAGTCGTGATATTAATCAGCTCGTAAGTCCCCCAATTAAGGTGCGCGGCCGCAAACGCTAATTCGCCGGACCGAAGCCTAATTAGCATATTTAATTCGCGACGAAGGGTTGACGGTTCGCGGTTGCGGTCTCTATCTGTTGAAATTGATTTATAGATACTAAAAAGCCGAAAGTGTAAAGCGTTTGTGCATGCCGCGTCGATTCAGCATGCTTAGAATGCGTGAGTTCGAGTCTTATCTTGGTCTAAATGTCGATTTTCTCAATTGATATGGAGACTCGGTCGCATATTTAATTCGCGACGAAGGGTTGACGGTTCGCGGTTTTGACCAAGATCGCTTTCGAATGTTTGTATCTGTTGAAATTGATTTATAGATTCTAAAAAGCCGAAAGTGTAAAGCGTTTGTGCATGCCGCGTCGATTCAGCGTACTTAGAATGCGTGAGTTCGAGTCTTATCTTGGTCTAAATGTCGATTTTCTCAATTGATATGGAGACTCGGTCGCATATTTAATTCGCGACGAAGGGTTGACGGTCCGCGGTTGCAGCTAATATCGCTTTCGAATGTTTGTATCTGTGTGAATTGATTTATAGATTCTGAAAAGCCGAAAGTATAAAGCGTTTGTGCATGCCGTGTCGATTCAGGATGCTTAGAATGCGTGAGTTCGAGTCCTATCTTGGTCAAAATGCCGTTTTTCTCAATTGATATGGAGACTAGGTCGTTTATTTTGAATGTTTGGATAACTAATTCGGTGGACTGAAGCCTAATTATCATATTTAATTCGCGACGAAGGGTTGACGGTCCGCGGTTGCATCTAAGATCGCTTTCGAATGTTTGTATCTGTGCGAAATAATTTATAGATTCTAAAAAGCCGAAAGTATAAAGCGTTTGTGCATGCCGTGTCGATTCAGGATGCTTAGAATGCGTGAGTTCGAGTCCTATCTTGGTCAAAATGTCGTTTTTCTCAATTGATATAGAGACTCGGTCGCTTCTTTCGAATGTTTGTATTCATTTGATTCGAAAAGTGTTTTGATTTAACGCTTTAAGAAACGGCTCCGCAAATGATTATCGCCTACACCTTTCATATGTTTCGATTAAATTCGAACTATTTAGTGACATCTATGTGCACTAATATTTACTCTTCGGTGTAGTCTTGCCTAAAATAGCGAATTTTCTTCACTATATAGTGAATGATATTGATTGATGATGATTGTGCAATTGGGCCTAGGCCTGTAGTAGGAGGAAAAAATAAAAATAAATAAACAAATAATATACGTTGGGGGAAATTTGGAAACATTTCTCCCCCAAAACGAAACCTAATTAACATCCATTTAAATACGGAAAAACGTAACTCGAGCGCTCGTTTCGCGTTACGAAATAATAAACGTGAAATAAAATTGGGAAACAAAGCGGACGAATAAAAAGGCTTTAAACGGACGGAGAGTCTTAAAGCCTTATCTGAAGGAGCCAGCCAGAGGAATATGACGTCGGGCAAATTATTTAATGCCCTCTTCCAACTCCCCAAGGGGGCGCCATATATTCGAGGGTTAGACGACATTCGAGCCAGGTGAATGCAGAAGTGATGCAAATCGCTTTAGGATCTCGCTGGAGATTGTGACGGTGGTTTAAGTCGAGATTTCGTATGAAAAAGTTAATAGGAAACGGGATAGGAATGGACGTTTATTTTTAATTGTAATGACAATTGACACAAAACTGACATGTTTAATTGTAAAATAGCGTGAATCTGTTTGCTTGAAATCGTGTTCAATTCGATATAATGCGTATATTTTAATATTAATAATAATATTAATATTAATTAAATTATTCTATATACTCAATTAATTGATTAATATATTTTTATTTATTTATTTATTTATTCTGTGATTTTGATGCTTTGATTTGTGGTGACGTTAATGGATAGCTTAAGTCAGTTGAATACAATGAAAGTTATATTTATATTTGGTATAAATGACTGATTTTAATAAAAAATAAGCATTTTTTATGATACTTGATTGAGTATATTTTATATTTATCATCGCTGAGTTAAAAATCGATTTGAATCGGTTTTTAATTTAACACATTGGCGGCGGTTGATAATTTTAAGAGGCGTTCATTTGGGTCAGGCGATTTTTTTTAAGAAAATTTTTCAAATTCATAAAAAAACTTAAAAATAGAATTCGATTTTTAAGTTATATTTCGAATTCATTAGAGTCATTTCGAATAAATATATCGCTTTTTTCCTCATGAACTGTGACAATAGGCAAAACGCAAAAACGCGAAACTCGGTTCTAGGTAAAGCTTAAAAATAAATCAAAATCGCTAGTTGTTAAGTTTAATTATATTTACATTCGAGAAAAATATAATCATAAAATACACATTAAATTCTTAAAAATTACAACGAACTATGATACAACATAATAAAAGCGTAGGCTCAGAAGCGTGGCTAGGTACGTATGCGGATTTTGAAAATTATCCAACGTCGACCGGTCTTATTCGGGGCCTATATTAATAATGCGAATTTATAAGAAGCGCTCCAGCGAGCGGTTGGCGATATTTATGGGGCGCATATGCGAAATTAAATTGTGCGTCTAAATTTCGAAGTCGGTGAAGCGCAGAATTTTGCACGTAAAATATTGTGTATTAAGCCGCGCTCAGCCGAGCAGCCTTCCCCGTGTTGTAATATCGCAGTGTATTTTATAATGTCGACGGATTCAATCCCACTGTGTTGAAATATTCCGATATTCCCAACTTGATGTGGATAGGACCAGAGCTAGAGAGATAATTTTGGTCTTACTACTAGGGCGAGTTTTGCGTTTTGTCTGCTGTCGAGATCGATGTTATTCATGGGGAAAAAATAGCGATGTATTTATTTGGAATTAAATTAGTTTCATTCCTATAGAACTCTTTTAAATTTCAAAGTTAGTCTTTATATAGGATTCCCGTCTTTGGGTGGATTCAATCCCACTGTGTCGAAATATCCCGATATTCCCAACTTGAAGTGGATAGAACCAGAGGTAAGATAATTTTGGTCTTACTCCTAGGGCGAGTTTTGCGTTTTGTCTGCTGTCGAAATTAATGCTGTTCATAGGGAAAAAATAGCAATGTATTTATTTGGAATGAAATTAGTTTCATTCCTATAGAACTCTTTAAAATTTCAAAGTTAGTCTTTCTATAGAATTCCCGTCCTTAGATGGATTCGATCGTACTGTGTTGAAATATCCCGATTACTCCAACCTGAATGAAATTAATTTTATTAGTATAGATTTGATTCAAGCTTTAAATACAATTTATGCAATATTTGATTTCTTATGAATTTGATTTTTTTTAATATTCTTTCCTGGAGAGTTTTTCTTGAAATTATGTACCGCCTTTAAGTTGTTAACACTTACTTGTTGACCATAATTTCCTATATGGCCAACTACACCAGAATTACTCAGTAATTCAATTTTATATTTATCTAAAAATCAGTTATAATATATTCAAATGAATCGTTAATTTGACAAAAGTATATGATCAATATATCAGTGTATTATGTACGATTAAATAAAAAAATATTAATAAAAGAGGGATAACCTAGAATTCAACATCGTTTACTGAGATAATTAACGTTTATTCTGTCAATATCGCATAACTTTTTAAAATTATATTATAGAAATGACCGTTGGTAGTGACAAAATTGCAAGAGGTAGAAAGTTCGACACTCGTTACGAAAGTTTTCCCTCGGAAACGACGAGGATGCTGAAAATTACTGTATTCGTTGAAAATGTGAGAGAATCTAGATCGTTATTTCAAATGAAACGAAAGATATTTAATATCTCAGAAAGAATATCAACATTTACTCGCATTGAATAAATACTAGGTTTTTTAATATACTCGTATAATTTGACTTCGATAAATAGTGCTAAAAGAAAAATTTTTAATCACGAGCAAGAAATTATTCAAATATTGGTTTCAATTCATATTTTACTTATAAATATCATTTTTTCTTCTTCAATATTTTTTTCGTTAATATTCATTCATATAATTTTTTATTCTTAATAAAAACCGATTTAGAATATAATTTATGTATAGTATAATTACCATCATATTACTATTTATATCGTTGGAAAAAGGAAAATGATTTCTTTTATCTATAATATAACATCCAAGTGAACATCCGTGTAAACATCTTGTTGAAAATAAACGTCTCACATCTCTTTTGATTTTCCTCCATGAACATGAGCATCTTAGAAAAAAGAATCCCTTTGAGATACGAAAAAAGACTTTTGTTTAATTATGTGTAATTAAAACCGTTTCTATTAAGTCTCTAATGAGATTCTAAGTCTCGCGCTCTCCGGAGTGAACGTCGACTTAATTTAATTCAACGGTCACAATTTGAAAAAAGCTTCGAATTTTCGAAATATCCTACGAAGCAATGTTTCAGTACCGGTTTTGTAGTTTTTCGTTTTTATCTAGACTAGGACACGTAAAGCGCTTAATTTAATTCGAACGGTGTTCGTAGTTTGCATGGCTTCGGAATTAAGAAAAGTTTCAATTGTGCATTCAATTTTAAAGTGTTCTCAGTTGTTCATTTTTTGTAAATATATGTATTTCATTGCAGTAAGATATATTTTTAATTATTTAATCATGATACGAATTAGATGATGTGTAAATAAACGTGATCAATCTATTAAAATTGTGATTGAAACCTACATATACATATACAAAAATAATGTTAATGGTCATAACTTCGTCTGGTTTATTTTATGGATATAATATCTGACAAAATACCTGTTATGAAATTGAATAAATTAATTAATCTTGCATTTTGTTCAGTTCAAAATGTCAGACAAAAGTATTATATATCGATAAATATAGTCAAAAATTGCAAAAATGTTTGATTAAAGGCAGAAACACACCTTTCTGAGATGTCCAAAAGAAAGAGATAAACAAGCATTCAATTTCTTGTGTTCGAATGCGTGGCTTTCTCACTCGCACATAACATATTGAATGTATTGCTTCACTTTCTTTATTTTATGTCGTCTCAGAACAGTGTTTCCGCATTGATTCAATTTTAGGAAGGTCTAACGAACTCTCATATTAGGAAGGCCTAACGAATTCTCATACAGCGACGAGGACATGCATTCACAAGCCAGATTCACATTTTGTTCAAATCGAACTTTCACACAGAAATAAGTGAACAACAAATTTTTCAGCGATTACATCCGACGAGAAGCATTTTCGTATCGAGACGAAATTTCGAATGATAAAAAAATTTACGAAAAAAGACCAAAGGCGCGCACGTTTCGCGCCATAATCGAAAAGCGCTCCACGCGTACGCTTTTATGGAAAAAAATCTCTTTTTTTTTCATTTTGGATAAAAGGCGGTCCGTTTCAAAATTTATACGACCCGAGCGTAAAAAATCCAATTACGCCAGTCGGACACAAAGGTGCGCCAAAAGAACGGCCCGGCCATGAATAAATAACCGTCTGCGGAGTAATGAAATTAAAATAAAGTAATTCGGCGAGATGAAAGTTTTATGGTAAGCAGAAAGTGAAAATGAATTGTCAGCCGGGGGGTGCATGTGTACAGGGGGCTGTTCACTTTCGTCAAAAGTGTTATTTAGATACGGTTCTTATACTAATCGGAGAGTTAAGACCGAAATACGCTGGATGAGAAGTAATTAAAGAAAGAGAGCAACCCGTTTATTTTTTTGTGTGAGAGTGAGAAAATTACATAGAAGGATTGTTCATATAGAATTACAAAGAATTGAATAGTTGTTCATATTTATCTTTTGACGTCTCAGCAAGTGTGTTTCGGCCTTTATATAATAGTTTTCTGAGAAGTGTCGAAATTCCGCGGAGTAGAGATGGATTTTTGACAGCTCATAGTGGAAGAACTGATTTATAAACTTTCAAGTTAATAAACTAAAGCAGTGAAAAGATCGGAACTTATGCAGGGTTTATATTATGAATGAATATTGTTGTTGCGATATGTAGACGTTTGTCAATGCATACAATATTATAGGTGTTGTTTTTGAGCATTGGAATATTGAGTTGAGTATGAATATTGAACATTAATGTACATTGACAAATGTTGATGAAATTGAAATGTTCGTTTATAATGTAAACTGCATTAGATTATAAATGTTACAAGTCATATTAGAGTCGCATATGCAGTTACTCAAGGGTAAGAATAGAATCTTTTGGTAGTTCCATTAACTCTCCGGGATATGATGATGAGTTTTTTTTTGAGTATGCCGCTTTGGGCTTCAGTGTGAGAATTCAAAAAATAATTGAAAGTGCAACGAAGTTGATAACCTCCTGTGTATGCATCGCACAAAAACCTCGCCAAGAAACGCGAAAACGTCAGCCTCAAAACGTTAGAAACGCTCGTCGAACATACAAGAGAAATGAAGGTAAGTGCTTATAATAAGCGAAATCCCCACAGTGCGGTTTGTTTAATGCTCGTGGAGAAAAATATCATTTTTTCCGACGCCGACGAGTCGTCAAAATTATTATAATTTTGTGATGTTTATACCACAGAAGACAGTGAGCAATGAGCACAGTGGATGAAGCGTGAACCGTTTTCCTGTCGAGTAAATTATATACCAAAATGAATAAGCGGCGTAATAAATTCATGAAAACCTAAATTGGATTATGGGATCTTTATTAAGTGCTTCTGTTAATTGTTTTGTTTGTAATTTTTTAAGCATGAATTTTACCACAGTCGCCACATATACGAAGTTCGTTCATTAACTACATATGTTCACTTCAGGGAATGCGTTTACGAAAACATTATTTTTAAATCGAATTTTATTTTTATATAAAATGATGTATCATAAACTGTTTTTCTATTGGAAATATGACGTAATGATCAATATTTCTATGCCCTCATAAAATGTTCACAACTCAGCTAAACTCTTTTCATGAAAATTTGTTCAAATCAGCTTAAAAGCTGATTCAAAGTTGAGGTTAAAATAAAACAATTATAAACTACACGTGGTTTCTTCAATTATGAGCTATCAAAACAGCAGAGGACACATCGACAGAAATAGTAAATACAAAAATACATACATTCTACTCTTTCTCTCAAATTTTGACAGCTAGTAGTTGGGAAACCGCGTATAGTTAAAAACCGTTTTATTTTCCAATCAGAAGTAAAATACTGGCCATTAAAATTCATTAAAACTTCACACAAAGCATTCTCATTGTAAACGGTCAGTTTTCACTAATTTTCTGTCGATTTTTATTGAGCAAATAACATTTCCAATGTTCAACAGTAGTTTTACCGAAGATCATTATAAAATTAATTCCCCTCTACGATTTATAACCGAACAATTTTCCAACTTAAAAAAAAAACAGTTTAATAAATATACATTCATATAAAAATAAAATTCGATTCGAAAACATTTTTTTCCTAAACAAAACTCAATTCAAACACACGCACAATCTCACATCGACAACTCGCCCAATTCTTATACCATTCGAAGCGCTAAAGCCGCATTCACACGGCTCGGTTCTTCGTCTGGCTCAGCACATTTTCAAAATTTCATCAACACGGGTTCTTTGCGATTCAGCGGCTTTTACCTCGACACTAGCCCGAGGAAATGTGCACGATATGGTGTTGCATACCGAATGCAATACCCAAGAGTGGACCGTTCAAAATATGCATCCGGCTGCATGATGGTGAGCATCTGCTACTCTTTTCGATTAGATACCCTGGCTTCCCTGAGGATCTGAACATGTTCAATGGTGCCATAGAGTGTCGGGGAGTTTTCTGTGTTGTTGAATTTTTCATCATTAATATACGACATGGTGTACGGTTTGAAATAGTAGATCTAGTTACTCTTGTCCGGCGTTGCTCTAGCTTATTACACTTGGATAATTATTTATATAGTTCAGTACTGTTCGTTTGAATTATACTAGCGTATTTTTAGAATGCAACTAACTTTTTTCCTTTGGTTTGAGAATAAAACGAATTTAAACTAGACGCTCCAACTATGAGCTGTCAAAACAGCCGCCGAAAGAGACTTACTTACGTTTGTACAACAATGTATAAATCCATTTCTTTTCCCCATATTTTGATAGTTCATAGTTGGGGGAACCGCATGTAGTTTAAAATTATTTTATTTTCAAACCAGGGGTGAAAAAATTGACCCTAAATTCGACAAAGTACAGTATGATTAACGTGAGCTATTTTAGAGCTGACTCCACTTTTCGATAAAACTGAGATTTAAATGTTAATTCACTTGGTTTAATTAATACTTTTCATATGTGAAATAACTTTTCTGAATAATAAAGATAAATAAATGAAAAAAAAAATTGGCCAAAGGATTATAAATCATTTATTTCAGACGTCATTTTAATTAATTCTGTACCTACTCTAAAGTGAACCGACTTTATCTATAGCTTATCATAAATAAAGTTTATATGTTTATTATTTATGGAAAATGGAATACTGAATAAATTAATGAAATTTTGAAATTGTATCGAATATGCTTGATGCATTTTATCGAATTCATACATAATGGAGTTGGTTGCATTTAGCTCTGAATAACTCATGTATTTCGTTAGATTAGCGACTTTTTAATCTTTTTGTGGTTTAAAATAGCACCAAATTTTAAATTATTTAATCAAAAATGTTTTAAAATAAAATTAAAACTATATTTATACAATTTTATAGAACAGAACTGCAGGATTGATTATACTGTAGCAGTAATGAAAAAGGGGCGATTTTCCACCATCAGCAACATTTAATAAAGACGGTAAAAAGAAATCTCTTCACCGTCTACGTCTATGTTTTCTTTTGAAAAGTTTTAATTGCATCTCTCGGTTTCTACGATTCTCGCCTTCGTTTCAGCCGAAGTTCATCTGGCAGAAAAAAATCGCATAATCTCCGAAACTATTCCACTGAGGAAAAATCGCTCCGAAATGGAGCTTCCTTATTGACTGCGAACGAAAATGGTTTTCGCCGAATTTCTCGAAAGTGTCTTCTGAATCGGTTAGTGCGAAAATGCGATGAGAAAGTTTCGTTTTATGAAGGTCGGTTGTAATTTGAAATTATTAGTTTGGACGGTTGAATAAATTTTGACGCCTGAATTAATTAATTGAAGACTTTTTAACTGCTTGTTTAATAGTTTTAAGTGATTTGAATTATGTATTCAGAGTGAAGTTTCAATTATTGCTTTCATTTCATTTAATTTGATTAATATTAAGTTGATCGATTATTTTATTTTATATTTTTGATCCTCTCTATGCATACTTGTATTTTATTTATTTGAGTATTGAGTTTTATTGACTTGATTCTCTTTGGTATACTTAAATAAAAAAAAGCAACGATACTTTACTTATTCAAGTGGAAAAATACGATCAGTTTTATAATATAATTTCCTCTCATGTTATTCTGAATGATGAGATAATATCGAGCCGTTTAATGCAAAACTTGATAAACTCCATAAAACGAAAAGTTGAGAAAAATAATGTAACATATTTGATTTATTTTTCAAAATTCCTTTAATTCTTTTCTTTATTTCAATCATCTGAAACTTAAAATATACAAATTTTGTTTATAATAAGCTACTAATGTGGCCAGTTAACATTTTGAGTACAAAACTAATGGATGTATGTATTGTGGTTCGAACTATAGTATGTCTGTATCTTTCATCAGCTGTTTTGACAGCTCATAGTAGGAATGACCTAACGTAATATGAATCCATTTCATTTTCAAACCAGAAATAGAATAGTAGAATTCATCATTAAACACCTCATACCATATTTTATACAAAAAAACACCAAAAAATCCCAAAATTACGTCCCAGAATTAGACGCTCGTCCCTCGTAAATAAAGACTTGTGCAAAAGTGGCGTCCTTATTACCCTAATATCTGGTGATATATAGAATCTTCTAGTGGGTAAACACCCCTATACAAGGACCACACAGCACACACCCTTATATCTCATATTTATCTGATGAACCCGACACTTTTACGGCTTCGGCGATAAGTGGAATTGACCGTTTCAATTCCGCCATGCAAACTCTTCGCGTGTATCATATTAACCCTTATTTATTCGCGGGTCAAGTTAGTTTGTTCCTTGTGATTGATGTGTTTCAAATTTAAGGGTGAAGATCCCTGAATTTGAAAATAAATTAATAAAAGTTTATTTGTGAAGTTGATTAAATTGAATTAAATCAAATTTGGTTGTTCGAATTCGAGAGTTCAGGACTGATAGTAAGTAAGTTTTGTTCTACAATTAATTATTCACTTTAAAGTAAAAAAGCAGTCGCTTAGGTTAGGAACTTGTAAGTTATATTATGGTATGAAATATGATTCTGAAATCGATCGAAAGACATAAAACAAAGATTCATTTTTAGTTACTTTTTCGTTAAGAATCAAATTAAAAGTTTTCTCAATTATATGGATTAAATACTCAAAAGAACCGATAGAGCTCAAAACAATTAAAAAAAAGACTGATTTTTGCCAGAATCCGACCCTAGAATAATTCAATTTTGATCTTTTCACTGTTTTAAACCTTTGTTTAGTTGACTACACTGACTCCTTGAAATACGTAGTCAATTTTTTACGTGTGAAAGCAATTAAAGCGAGACAAACTCGATGAGTCTCGTATTTCAAGGATTCAATGTAGCTAACTAACTTAAAAGTGAAAAGATCAGTCCTTAGATACTAAAGTTCTAAAAGACATTAAAGACAATAAAAATTTAATATCACGCTATTTTTCTACATATTATAATCGTAATAAGTCAATAAAATATAAACGATACAGTAAACAGTCATCCCCCGTTCAACGTAATTACTTCACACGTTATTTTTCAATACACGCGCAATATTTTTCTTAATATAACGTATAGATGCGATCACTCGTAATAAGATTCACTATGTCAAAGCATTTTTTCAAAAAATATTGAAAAAAAAAACATGTGAAGTTATCTTGATAAACGAAGGTCGACTTTACAAGCAAACACATTCTGAACACACATAGCATTATTGCTCAATTATTGCTCACCTCATCCTTAACAGATCGGTTACAACAACATTTTCGAATAAATTTCTCATTAAAAATAAACGAAAAAATCGATCACTCTTATAACACACACATCATCGAAAAGCTCATACGAAATTCCTCATACAGCACGGGCCTTACATTACGAGTAATGCGCCCCGAGCGCGAATAAGGCTCTAGGGCCCCGAGGGCCGCGGCTGTAAACATCGTCGAAAATATATTTAACGATGAAATAGGTATCGGGTTAGGTTATGTGGATATCGTAAACATATTTATCGTGTGGTACACGTGCGAATAAATGCCAACTTTCTCCGCAAAATGGTGCACCGGAGACCGCTCGCCTCTTCGGTCTTTCGATGGCCAATGGTTGTTCATTTTTGGGTAATTGTGATTAATCGGAATGATACTGGGAATTTGTCCTAAAGGATAATGTTCGTTTTATAATGACGACTGAAAATGCCAAGGGGTACATGTGACTTTGCGGTGATTTCGAGAAAAGCGCGTTCAAAGTTAACCATGTACTTACATGTATTAGGAAGAGGTCGAGTGATTTGATGATATATCTTGGCACATGTTCTGAATTCGTTTATATCCTTTTGCCACCAAATAAACGAGAGTGCATAGAAGCGATTCATGTGCATAACTCGATTTCGGCAAAAATGTCAATTGTACCCTTTGACCTTTTCAATCGTCATATGTATGAAGTTATCGGGGATATTTGGATCGAAGTATCAAAAATTAAATCGTTTTCCATTATATTATCGTTCAAATATCATCGCTGCTGAAAGTAGTCAGATGTCTAGACTATTTATCGGTGCTGCTAATTGAAAGTACTTTTAATGTTTCTATGATCCGGAATAATCTGAATCTTCTCTGAGATTATTTGAAAATTTCGATTTACTTCAGAACATATTTGACGACGTTCATAAGAGGCACAAGTGAACTTTTTTATCGATATCGAGCTAAGTACAGAAAATGGTTCTATATATGATGCCGAACCGTTTTCTGTACTTAATTTAATTTCTATAAAAAGATCCCTTGTGCCTTTTGTGAATTTCAGTCGTAATTTAATATTTATATAAGGACATATGTTTGTGATCACAAGTTGATTGAATTTTTTCGTCGTATGAAATTATCATGCAATATTTTTCAAAGAATGGTACGTATTCACGATGGATTATTCATCAAATTCGAAAGAAAATGAGTTTTTCTCATTTGAATACAGATCTAATGAAAAATATCATTTCATTATTTCGTATTTATGTACTACTCATCTTTATTTCGCAATTTTAATTTTCGATGTCAAAAAAAAGAAAAAACAATGTTAAAATAAAAGTTCTTGGCTAACATTTTTGGATTCCTACTGTGAAATGATGAATTTGAATATAAAAAAAATATGTAAAATTTCCAAAATATATTACTTTGACTAAAAATCAGATCGTCTTGCATGAAAAGATCCATCCAACCACCTCTCTTTGTGAAAAAAAAATCCCAACAAAACAGCGACATACAGGAATTCGAAATTCGCAGAAGCGCAAAATCGTTAAAATTTCAGTCGCCGAATAAAATAAAACGGCAGATGCACGTACGTGTTTTTTTTTTCATCCGCCGTATATTTTCGGCGGAATATTTTTCGGCGTATGTACGCAACGCAGTGCTTTTTGCCTCGAATCAGATACAAAAATAAACGCTCCAGTGATTTTATCCATTAAACGAACGACCGAACTCGGTACGTTTTTCATTCGATGCCTACGAGCGTAGACTCGGCTGAAAAATGTATGAAAAACCGGCCTCCATATGAGGAACGATGAATATATTCGCCGTTGTTGGCGTATGTTTGTTTTTGTGTGTGTAGAGCTTTCGTTACAATCGCGCTCTTCTTCAAATATGGATGATGAATCGATGGAAAGTTTATCGCTGATGGTTGTGTTTTTTCGCGATGAAAAAGCGATTTTAGCGTGTGTTTCTGTTTTTATGACGGTTTGGGATTTTTTTATTTATATTGATTGAATTTAATAAAAAAATGATAAATCCATCTAAGTGAATAAAAATTAACGTATATGTGCTTTATGTACCATTCGACAGTTTATTATTTTGCAACGAAACTTTCTAGTTACTTTATGCACATTTGGGAATTTTTTTTGCATCATTATTTGGCTTGTTATTTTGACGTTTCATAAAGGCTTTTTCGTAGCCCATTCGTAGCGAATATTATGCATTGTCTACACACAAAAGGTAATTAGGGTTTATAATCGGTTTAAAGTCCATCAACTCTTGAGAAACGCCAATTCTCAGAAACTATTGTTAAATAAATATTGATATTGTATATATTGAAGTTCAGTAATTTTGAGTCAAAGACGTATGAAAATAATTAATATTTCATTAATACAAATCGCGAAATATTTTTTATAAAAAATCTCTAAATTAAAAATGCCACACCGTTCCATCATCCACCATGAAGTATGAACGACACACTTTGCACCGAAAGAATCTCGAGATTTTTGCCTACCTACGAATATTCAGCTCCATATTTCACCGAGATAAGATCCGAGAGGAGTTTTTTTTTTCAAAAGCGAGTCGGTTAATGAAGTCTGGCTAGGGGTGCTCCAGTGAGTTCGGATCTTTATCTCGATGAGGGCAGAATTTGAAGGGAGGTCGCAACAACGCTATCGTACCCATTGAAATCTTAATTGTATTGCCCGACGACAAAAAAAGGATCATTGCATAAAGATGCTGATGCGTATTTGAAATCCTATTTTCGCCCTTTGTGTACATAACGTGCATAGTTTATAAGCGCTTCGGGGAAGCGGAGCGGAAATGTTGCTTTGATTATTGTGTTCATTCGGATTTTGTATGATTACTGAAAAGGCCTAGGGGTACAAGTTAATTCGTGGTGATTTTTTTTTGTCTCACCACAGGCCAAGGCCTAATTACACAACCACCATCAATCAATATCATTCACCTTACAGTGAAGAAAATTCGCCATTATGGCAAGACTACTCCGAAGAGTAAATTAGTTCACATAGGTGTCACTAGATAGTTCCAATTCGATCAAAACATATGAAAAGTGTAAGTGATGATGATGATGATGATTTTCAGAAAAGATTGCTCAATGTTAAACGTGTATTAGGAGGAGGTCGAGTGATAACATATCTTGGTACACGTTTCAAGTTCGTTTATGTCCATTTTCCACCAAATATATGATGAAGCGATTCTCATACATAACTCAATTCGGTTAACATGTCACTTGTACTCCTTGGTCTTTTCAGTTGTCATACGTATTTGAAGAATTAATTAAGCCAACTAATGGTGTAGTTCTCGCGATACTGAGTTCGAGTATTGTAGGGACTTGGGGAAAGTTATATTTTTTCCGGTTGATCAATTGATATAGAGATTCAATTGTTTCATTTGAATATTTGAAAAAAAGATGACAAAATATGAAATGGTGATCATTTTTCGAAATTACTTATCTATTCTCATGTTCATATCCACATAAAATATGAACACAATTGAGTATCATTTATAGATGTAGAATAGGTGTTCTCAGAATTTGCCATACATCGTAGAGAGAAACGTTTAATTATTCCAGGAAAATTGATTTGCAATCAACCGAAATGCACGCGTCAAATGCATTTCCAATCATTGATTGGAAATTTTGATCTTATGTTGGAGATTTATGACGTTTCTAATATTTGATTTTGTCTATTTTGAGTATCATACTTGTTCTCATAATAACTAAAGTTGTTGTTTTATGTATAAAGGTATGATAAGAAATATTTAAATAATACAGATTCATAAATATTTTTCTGTAATGAAAGGGTATGGTAACAAAACGGTTGTGAAATAAAAGCGATAAATTTTATAAAAGTTTATATATCATTGAGATTTCAATGAAAGCAGTCCAATGAAAAACTCGTAACAGGAAAAACGATAGACGTATCACTCAACATTTTCCTATATATTCAACGAAACATTTTTCACACTGAAAATAAATATGATCTATCGAATTAAACGTTCACGTGAGTACAAAACTCGAGTGTTTGAAATATTTACGAAGGTCTAGAAGCAAAGGTGACTCCACCGTATAGTTTATTAAAGGACCATAAAAAATCTATCTTAGTGACCCGACTTTTAGAACGGGTCCGTTGGTTATCCATAAAAAATTTATTCGTCTTAAACCAACTTCATTTTCTTCGTGCTCTCGTACGAAGTTATTCATACCTTCGCTTTTCCATGCGAATCAATTGAAATATTCAAATTGTGTACATGAGTACAAACGATACGTCAACGTTGTTTATGAAAAAAAAATTCATTGAAAATAAAATAATTTAATTTTCAGTGTATGTATGTGTATATTACACATTAAGTGTATGAGGTTGAGTTTTTATATAAAGCAAGTAGAACGCTTTTATGCATGATCAATCATTTTTCTATTATTTTCTATTGATGAGCTTTTTAAATTGAAAAAGCGAAGATGCTGCAGCTTTTCCAAGTTCATTACATTGCAAATATTTTCGGTAGATTGATCGATCGACTATCTATACCGAACAAAGTTTTTGACAGTTTCTGTCGTTCATTTTCGAGAACAACTTTCAACTTCTTGGCATGAAACATCTTTATAAATAAATAATATCTATGACTGTAAATAGCGTTTGTGTATGGGTTTATTAAATATTAAAGAATTTAATATTTCAAGAGTATATTGTGGTGAAATGTATTATGTATTCAATTATGATTAATTGATAAGGTTTCTTAACGTGTTATTTCATAGTGTATATTAAATTATTATCGTGTTAAGCTAATATAATATTATTATAAAAATAAATATTTCAATTTTTTATATTTTTCTCATTAATCATGCTTATTTATTTAACAATGAAGCTAATTTAGCTTTAGTACACAAATTGATCGAACATCGTCTCATATGCGAATTACGTTTATGTACACGTTATCCATTCACATAACCCGTATAATATATTATCAAACAAGGTAATTGCTAATCATAATAACAAGCTATTGTGAAAGAATTAATTAACTGAGATTCTCGGAATAATTCATGTCGATTGAGATGCGTATTGATCGTTTCTAAAAGAGAATTTTCCATCTCGAAAATACGGAAACAACAATGATTGATGTTTTATTTAATGATCGAATAAATGTTTCGTTGTTTTGTTTTAGAAATTCAATGAAAGTTTATTGAGTTTTCGAAAATTCATTTCGACAGTTTATTGATGAGACTGCGTTGTAAATTTTCGAAATGGGTTTAAACTTACACATTTCGTCTTTTCGAACAGATTGATTTGATTCGATTCATTGAATAGTTATTTATAAATAAGTGAATCATAAAGAGGCAATAAGATATTTTATATTTGTCTTCGAATATCAAAATCGATAACAAAGAAATGTACGACACGTAATAAGATTTTTAATTTTCTCCGTCGTTTGTTTGAGTTTCATAGAAACGATTTGATTTGTTGTTTTTCCGAAGCAATCTGCCAAATTGCACCGGAGAACTAACACTCTACGGATGCAACGATTGCGATTCTTGCCAATATATTGATGCAATATATCGCGATACATACAATAATTTGTGTCTTGAAATACATGTGTGTGTATGCTTTTGAAGAAAATTCGCATTTTCTGCTCAAGACGTTGACGGATATTCGGCGATATTTTTCTAAAAAAAAGTGCGGTTTGGATGCTTTACACTTCAGCGATTTTTCGTTTCACGTGTGAATTTAGGCAAAGATCAAAGATTGCGAATTTTTTCTCATGTACATAAAAGAGAAATACAAATAATGTATATTTGATTTAAGAAATCAGATTCTGGAATTATATAGACGGAAGAAAATTCGATGTAATCTTCATATGTACCTACTTTATCTACTGTTATTATAAGTGTATCATATTTTTTTACAATATTAGCTAGTTACTAGTATATTCGTCTGTTTGTTACTTACAGACTCCTTAATGGCTAATTATTTGGCGGTGAAACTTATCAAAGTTATTGTATGCACATTTGGAAGGATTCTATATTATTACATTTTAATTTAAAAATTTAGTATACTACGATTTCTATCATTTGACAGTTCTCAAATGGGTCTTTTTGCAATCCAATATTATACACGGAAATGAATTTATTATAGAGAATACGGCTAATATTCTAATTGATAGAATATATCTACATAGAAAATCTATACTTTGAAACTGATTCAATCACTGAACGAACATCTAGGATTGTTTTCTTAAAATTCAAACCTTGATTAAACGATAACTCAATAGTATTATATTAAGTTTTCTTTTTTAAACTATTTCGCTCGAGTCGAAAGCACTTCTCGAATTCATTCAACTTTCAATATAATTGAATATTTGAAAAATTGCTCAGTTTTCTGCGCTAAATCGAATCGACTACGGGGGGAGGGTGGTTAAAATTTATTTTTAAGACGCATATGCCGGCAGGTGCATTATCGCTCCCTCATACCAGATATTTCAGTTTTATGGTACAATTTCTTGCGGAAGTTGTTCGTAAAGAGTCGGCGGATCGTAGGGCGAAACACCAGCATGGTGACACCACGTATTTCAAAGGTGACTATGCGATTAGTTTTAGTATTTTGAAATTTTTATTATGGTTCACATTTTTCGAGACATTTATCGTTTTCATATGGAGAATTGAAACAAATGAATTGTATCTTGAAATTATTAATACTGATATTAATAATTTTTATGTGAAGTTTGAGTTACATGTAAGACATTCTCGACTGTTTTGTTATGCGATTTCTAATTAGACACGGTGTGTTTGCAGCTAAGTTATTCAACTTGGTTTGCGAAATGATCTAAGTATGTTTGCGGATAGTTCTAGGATGCAGATAATATTCTGTTGTCTTTTTCTTTAGCGAAAAATGAAAGAAATGACTTGCTTTCTAGGTTTCCTCTCAATCTTCCTAACATTAATATTGACCTACTATTCTCATTTTCTGTCATTCCGTAAATTTACCGAAAAGTATACAAACGAAAAGACATCATATCGTATTGCGAATTCCTAGATTCCTTGGAATTTTGTATGCCCCTTGAAAAACTATTCTATGCAATAGCTAATATTAATAATAAAATGTAGAATCCCATGTAAATGTAAACACAGCGTGCTTAGTTTTTCCTAGTATTGCGAACATTCAGCTAGGTTAACATAACAAGTTAATATAGATAGGATGCATTGAAACAAGGTTTCTCATCGTAATATAGCATTTCTTATTAATCAATAATATATCTTGACATATCAGTGCTCCTAGATTTTTTTAATATCCAGTTCTCTACCGAACCTTACATATTTGAGAATGATTAAAAAATAAGATATCGACGAAAGATTAATTAAATTTATTTAAATCAATACAATTTTACTTAGTTAAATTATCACTTAATATATATTTATAAATGTCCTCATTCGCAATAAAATCTCATAATATGGTCACCTCACAGTCACAACGAAGCACCTTTTGCCGTAGACGCAACAATGATTTATTTTACGACGCCGCAATAGCAATAACAGCCCTATTTTTCATTTGTCCCAACGACAATGATAGCTTTATTTTCGAAAGGATTTCCAACCTTATTCTGCACATACGAGAAAGGAATAATTTGAAGAAAATTCAATAAACACGCCAATACGAATTCTAACGAGTCGTTGGAATTATTTTTTTATTTCCGAAGCAACGATGCGTTTCGCGGACATGATAAATTATTGAATTTCTCATGTCGTAATGTTGTTTCGTTTCTTATTTCTGGTTTTTCGGGAAATTGGAAAATGTGATGGAATGCTGTTTTCGGATGTTTTTGCGTTAGATAGTATGAGAAAATTATATAACGAGATATGTATATGTTAAAGTTATTGAATGATGTTTTTCGATGTAATAAAAATATTTTTTTATAATTAAATAACAAAATTGTTAATATCAAACATTGAATTAATTGTTTTGATTATCTTTGATAACAAATGATGTTTGTATTGATAAGAATAATAAAAACAAGATAGGTAATATGAACTTAAATTAATTCAATAGAACCGATTGAAATAAAATTATTTTTGAATAGACATTTAATTTTGTGAAAAGCAAATATTTTATGGATACTATAATTTCATAAAGGATCTCACCTGATTGATTAGCAGATACATTATTGTTATATTTACATATTAGAAACTCCTAAGAGTAATAATGTAAACTTACGAAACGTTTCATAAAGCATCATATATTTTTTTCGAATAAAATTGATCAAATAATAAAAGAAAAAACTATCGAATAGCCAAATTATCAATATTTGTCTCTATTCCGCATATTTTCTATAGTTCATAGTCGAATGACTGACTGTAATTCTATGTTCAGTTAACCAGATCAGTGAAAACATCTACTCTTATTAGTTCCATTATTAATTAATTATATTTACTACAAAGATAAATCTTAAAATTACAACAAACAACGTTAACTGGAACAGTGATAAGAACAACCAAAAAGTAAAAAAAATAATTATATTATTAATCAATTCTATTTTCTACAAGCACAAATCGTAAAATTACACTCAACGACGAAAATATCTCCATAAATCACATCCAATATTAAAATACTTGCATCGTTAAATAGTCTCGCATGAAACTTTTCCAAAATGCAATCTCTCAACTATAATAAATCCACGATTAGTCCACTTCCCTTATCGGAAGTAAAAAGCTTCACACAGAAGTCGAAGTTGGTTAACTGAAGCTATTCATTACATCGACATCCAAACTCGAGGCGTTTCCATTAAAGTACTCCAGCTGTGTTGGAGTCTCCTACGGGAAGTTGGTCCAGAAGATTTCCCGAGATTTCTCGGATTTATGCACGTATTATTATTGTGTGTTATGAGAGTGTGAGGTTTTGAGATTCGAATAAGGATTCGATTTTAGAATTAATTGTAGGGAAGGTTGGGCCAGGTTTTACAAATTTTATTCTTATATTCATTGGTTTGTTTTGAAATTAAATCTAATTGGAAAACTTTCCCCAGTTGTTCTGATTGAGATTTATTTTCTTGTTTATGTGAATCTTAATCAATTTTGGGTTAAAGGATATATAATTTCGTCAGGTTAATATTTTTGGCATAATTTCATGTGTTCTTTAAATTGGAAAAATTGAGGAATTTTGCAATATTTTTTTGTTTATAATGTCAGACAAAATAATTTAAATTATCAGGTATCGAGATAAACAATCTAACTTTATGATAGAATTGCTCGATTTATTTAATTTCAGGGAAATCTGATGAAGTCTTATACAATGAAGAGGAGACAGCCGCTTACTTTATAATATGTATATTTATATGAAAACACGCCATAAAACTATCTAATCTTAACTATATAATAGCGTTATTCTGTGCGTGTGTCCATGTAACGCTCCAAAACTGCACGTTGATATATTCAACGGGTTGATCGTTAGTATCAAGATATTTTTTTCCCAAATTATGGAGCACCGTACGAATAGCAAGTAAAATTTTACTGAACTAATTTCAAGTTGTCCTAATAGAGATGAGAACGAACAGTATTCCACTGTATTTTTACGTCAAAAAAACGCCTCAAAAATAAAATTTCATAAACATAATTACACGAACGACAAACCTGAATTATTCGATCGTTCTTATAACGGTTCAGTCGCTTTTGGGACACTCGGTACTCACGCACGAAAACTCCTACGGAGAAAAAAAACCACGTAAGAGCGAGCGGCAATGTAGATAACACTTTAATGGAACAATTTTTCATTTCGCTCTTTATATTTTTTCCTCTTCGATGCGAACTTTCGCATCCCCTCGTTACCTAGGGCCCATTTAAAATAAAAGGGCTCATTACGAAAAACCGTTTTCTGAAACGGCGACGCCGTAAATTATAATCACGATAATTCATATAAAGAGCGTAAAATAAACGGAAGATCGAGAGAGTTCTGTTTATTATATTATATTTTATAATGTGATTTTATTTTTGAGTGCGCTTCATGGTTTGGTTTGATTCGATTGTCGTTTTTTAATGAAAAATGTTTAATTAACTAGCGATCGACGCAGTTTTTAAGCGTTACACGGACACACACAAACACACACTCTGACAGAATAGCGCTATTATATAGTTAGATATTGAGATTATTATTCATTGTTATATTATTAAAATGATCAATATAAAATTAGCCGTTTAAACTAACATGACTTACTATGTCAGCTAAACACGACTAACTTTTCCTAGGTAATAAGCCGAGAAAAATGACTAAAAGTATTTGATGCTTTTTTAAAAATTTATTTAATTCCCTTCATTATTAAATTTTTCCACAATTATAATAATATGATACAGATATATTCAATTTGCATTAGAGCATACAATTAATTAAAATGACTTGAAATAAATGATGTATTTTCCGATAGTCAAACAAATTTTGTCATTTAACGGTATTATTCAGGACATATGTATGTTTCACACAAAGTAAGATTATAGCATGTGCTTTGAGATTAAAATCTTTTTTTTTAATAGTAATTCATCGATAATAACCGGTAAATTATATGATTTACCAGTATAACGGTTAACCGGTAAATCGATAATTCAATCCCTATTATCAATATATTTTTCATTACAAATCGACATATTGTAGAAACATTTTGATAACGTGTTGCTTTAATTTCGTTTCATAATATTTTTTTCATAAACATGCGAGTATCCAGAAAAATTTCCGTATACAAAATTTCGACGAATTTTCCCCATTGTATGAATTATGGGGGCGAGCATGTGATCCGAATTTCGCTGAAAAGATTTTCATAACAGTACCGAGAACGCCATAAAGACTTCGAACGATCGACGTGCCCCGTGGAAAATTGCTATTTTGATGAAAATTTATCCATCGTAAAGCGAATAAATGTTTTATCGGAAGTATTGTTAACGTCAAAAATTTGTTTTCTCCCAATAAAAACAATGATAATACGAAAATGTGAAGTTGAACGTTTAAAAACGCTTTTGAAATATCGTTTGTTTCATGTATTGTGTCTGGAAAATAATTATACGTATAATGATACATGATGAATGTAAATGTATGCATATTGAAAATGTATGCAGATTTATGTTCATTTAGTTATAAATTGACTTGATAGGAGGATAATACTTATTTTCCCAAGGAAATTGAGTGACAACATCTAAATTACAGTTTATCATATTATACACTATAATATGCATATACTTGAATATGATGTGAAATATGAAAGAAAATATTCTGTACAATAGCAATTTCAGTCTCGTTGAAATCGGAAAATTTCATTGTATCAGCATATTCACGTATGCAAAATTAAGTTTCGAAATACACTAAATTCTTTATTGTGTCCCCTCTTATAATGTTCTTGACGATTTTATTCAAAAACTTCCGAACCTCCTACAACGTTATAATTAACTCTTAATAGATTTCTCTGAAATAACAAATTTTTAATTAAGTGACGCGTTGATCTTTTCAATCCGAATTTTTCAGAAATGCTATTTCAGAAGAAATACTACAAAGCGAATATCTACTTATTCGCATCAGTTATTGAATAAAAATATCAAAAAAATGAATTATTAAAAGTGAATCCATAACTTCATTCAAATCAAAAAAATTCCCCCAATAACATCCCTTCCAATAACAAGAAACATGCATATCTCTACGTTCAAGAGGAATTTTCTGCACACACATAAAATCTTCGAACACCAAAGCGGGAACAGAAGACAAAACACTCATCCACAATATTAATACGAACCCCAAAATTTTGCATTTTGAACCGTAAATTACATACGCGAGCAAATACATACATACATATTTCGCGAGAGATCTTACACCCATATAACGTACCTACGTAGCTCGTTGCCGGAAATCCCATCAGCTGAAAATCCCATGAATAAATTCGAGATGAAATACACATCGTTCCTCACCGAAATGTGTGTCGTACGAGCTTATAAACTTGCCCGTCCGTGTTTCGTCACGTTTATGGGAAACGCTATGGGGAAGAGGAGCGATCGGCGCGACTTACGGGGTGCTATGGCTAAATTGAGTTCGGCTAGAAAATTGGATATTTATATTTATATATGACGACTGAAAAGGCCGAAGGGTATATGTCATGTTTTTGACGAAATCGAGTCATGTACAGGAATCGCTTCTGTGTATATATTTGGTAGCAAAAGGATATGAACGAGCTTGGAACTTGTGCCGAGATGCATCGTCAAATCACTCGATCAACTTTGAGCGCGATTTTCTCGAAATTATCACGAAGTTACTTGTACCCCTTGGTCTTTTAAGTCGTCATATATACATATGTACGTATGTATGTATGTATTTGAATTTTGTGATTTAACCTGGTGCGAACGTTTTATGATGAGAGTGCGCGTACTTGTTCTTATTGATTTTGATGAAATTTGGTAGAAATGTAGTGTAAATGTGAGGGCCGTTTTTTATTTTACTTGAGTAAAGTTTGTGTTATTTATTTATTTATAGTTTGTCGGTTGATTTGGTGATATCGTGAACTCTATAATAAAAAAATGTAAGTAATCTTAACATAAGGGTTAACTAATGAGTAAAAAGATTGTTTTTTTTATGTTACAGTATAAGTTTTCATTTCAATTTTTTTATTGTTCAATGTATTGCTTTTGAATTATTTTTCAATTTTTCAATCAATTTTCAATTTAAAGTGAAACAATAAAGCCACTAGGTTAGAAACTACGTAGAGTACGTAATAGGAGTACTTGAAAAATCTAAAATCGATAGTATTTAGTCCACATAAACGAGGAGCACGATCTATTTTCAAGAACCCTTTCATAAAATTTCAAATAAATACTTTTTTCCATTCAAAAGAATCAAATATTCAAAATAAACAATCGATTCCTCTTATAAATAACAAAAACGACAAAAGATTTTCACCAGGATCGATAATGATTGAATCAATAAACACCCAGATATCGATCTACTGATTATAAAACGAAATCTTTCGAATGTTTTAAATTATCAGAATATTCAGGAGCGTATTTAATATTTTATTTTCCCAAAACAACGCCTAAAGGACAAATTGTGGGAGAAATAATCTTTCCGTTAGGTCGGTCGCAGAATATAACGCGAACACTAATTGGATTAGTCGCGCGAAGAAACATCGAGTGACACTATCTGACCCACAGTGGAATTTTCCCAAAATGTCTCGTTTCGAAGCCCATTTTTCACCGCTCAAAGACAGAATTAATTATGGCCAATTCGGCAGATGTCGTGTCTGAATTTCTAGACGACAACTTTACGGGTTTTCTTACAAATTCACTACGTTTTCTTCCGAATTCACTACGTTTTCTTCGAAATTCTCCACGTTTTTTTCGGTTCGCCATAATCGACGCAAAGCTGTATTGCTTCGTTAGGAATAATTTATTGTCTGAGATTTTTGATTTTTGCTATATTATATTCATATTTAAAGCCGTTTTTTTGTATTTGGTTAGAAGATTGAAATGAATTTGAACTATATTCAGTCCTTCAACTATAAACTGTTAAAATCTGATGAATGTATAAACTGTAGCAATCTCTGTCCGAGGTTGTTTTAACAATTCGTTGTTGGAAGATTGCATGTAGTTAAATACATTTTGCTTTTTGACTATATGTGAAGATTCTAAAATTCGAAATTAAAAACAATCATGGAGGTGTATTCCGGTCAAAGCCCTGACAATTAATAACAACCCTAAACTTTAAAGTGAATTTATTTATTGTAAGGTCTGGTCTTTTCACCTCTGCTTGAAAAACGAAATGAATTTTAACTACACCCAATCCTCCAACTATGAGAACAATAGACAATAATAGATAAAATACACTATATATTATACATCCATCTCTATCATCCATATTTTAACAGCTCGTAGTTGGAGGTCTGCGTGTGGTTGAAATTGATTTTGTTTTTCAACCATAGATGAAGAGACCGATACTTAAAAATTCAAAATAATCGGGTCACAATAAATGAATGCATCAAATATGAAATATCAAAATTTTATAAGGATCATTTAGTCATTTTATGAGGGTTATTTCTAAACATTTAAACAACAGCACACGTGCCTAGACCAAAAAGAATATCTTATATTCTAAGTGGAGCCCTTTAAATTCGCTCAAGGCAAAGTTACACGATGCTAATGTGGGCTTCGTCCGACATTGTCGGGTCTGAAACGAAGATTTACGCACAACAAGTTGTTGCGATCCTTCGAGATAAAAAGGGTTCAAAAGCTAGAGGGGAGACTTGCGAAAAAATTGCCAATTCGAATCGTGCCATGTCATACTTCGAGTGAGAAACGGTTGTTTTATGCTAAAATGGCTGAGATGTTGAATGATTTGAGTTGTCGTTGGCTAATTCCATATGATGACTGAAAAGTTCAAGAGGTATAAATGACATTTTTGCCGAAATTGAGTTATGTACAGGAAGGAGGCAAAAGGATATAAACGAACTCGGAACGTGTGCTATAATATATCATCAAATCACTCGACCTCCTTCTAATACATTAAAGTACATGGTCAACTCTGAGCGCAATTTTTTCGAAATCACCGTGAAGTCACTTGTATCTCTTGGTCTTTTTATTTTGAAATATAGCTTATTTGCATCGATTTTATTTATTTACGTCTTACATTATTCATTTCGTGTAATACGCTTATACGGAAAATGTAAACAAGATAAGGTACACGAGCGCAAAATATTATGTATTGTACAAAGGTTTCTCAAATAATATGAAATTGAATAAATAAAGAAGTTAATGAATGCTCAAGACAAAACATTAAGGTCGGTCTTTCAATCTTACTTTACCGTAAATAAACACTCGCTTTCCTATAGAGTTAGACAGTAATAACCGATGTTTTCTGTCAACTAACTCCTAAACGATCATTAAAAAATTGAGAATAAACAACAAAAAAAAAATTAGATTTTATAATAAAAGAAATACATTTTCAACATTATTTTTTACGAAAAACATTCAATATTTTTTAGAAGTTTGAAAACCATGAAATTATAAAGGTTTTGGTCGTTTCGCAACATTGGACCACTGCCATATTATTTCGCATCACAACTCGCCTTGTATAATTTCGCACGTAATTTATCGATGAGCAACGACCTGTTAATTTATATAATTTTCTCTGACTCGTTCGTATCTAAGCTTGTACAAAAATTTTATTTTCAAACAAAAAAAACCTCACGAAATGTGAGCATTTGCCAAAAGCAAGAAAAACACTAAAAAAATATAACTAACCTCAACTTCCATCCTCCAACTACGAACTATAAGAAATACACTCGAACGAAAAAGGCAATGAAGCACATACATAGCCATACGTCCATCATTGTATTTCATCACTCACATGAATTTCCAACATTTCATAATCGAAAAACTTAGTGCAATTCGATTCGAAATCACAAAAATGAAACCAGTCAACAAATCGAATTCAACACTCCAAATAAAGCTCATTCATAGAAAACGCATTATTTTCGATTTAAGCCCGTCGGACAGGGCCGGATCAAGGGGCCGTTCGAAAGAGCTCATTTTTTATTATCACAAGCACAGTCGAAGGATATAAGCGAAATTACGTAGGGCGTTCATAAAAAATCGCTTAGGTTTCGGCGTCGGGGTAAAAAGGGCCGCCAGAAGTTTTGATAGAGCGCTTACCCAACAATAGAAGGACCTCCGCAAGACATAAAGCCTTTTCGCCTTATTGAGGGGTCTGAAAAAATATATGTCGGCTGAAAAAAACGGCCAGCACATGTGGCTGTGTATAAACGACAGGGGTGTGTGATTACAATTTATGTCGGACCTCGCTCAAAAATTATTGATTTTTTTTAATATACATATGTATATTCTGATTTGTCATTTGTTTTGTGACAATGATGCAAGTTTATTTACGGGAAATTAGCTCGAAAAAAGGGGTCTATGGTTTCAGCTGGCAGAAAGCATAAGATTTTGCATATATGTATATTTCAATAGTGAAATTTGTTCAAGAAAAACATTTTGGAGAGATTCTTTCACCCCCAAAACAAGCCCTCAAATATGTCTATTTGTTTAAAAACTATTAAAAATACAAGAAAACTTTAAAGACAATAATGTTCTCCATTAAATTTTACATTTATTCTGATACAACTTATAGTTTTAGAATCGTTGCTGAAATAAGAATGGAGTTTTTATCCCATACGGCGATATTAGAATAAAGGAATTGAAGAAAATACCGCGTATGTGCGGAAGTTTTAAATGCATAAAACATACATACAATACTCTAAAATACTTCGATTACTTTGAAACATTACGTAATGATAAAATGATAACATTAAATGCCAACAAATTAAAAATAATATCGAAACTGTTAATAACGAAATTCAAAAAAATAAATAAAATTGAAACTTTTTGAATCATATGTTGAAAACTTCGGTAAGCGAGAAAAAACTCATATTTGAGAAAGAGAAAAAAATTTTAGCCAAAGAGTTATATTTTTCAGAAATATTAGTCAAATTAATTTTCATATATTAAAACTAACTTAAAATTAGCTCAGTATTTTATTAAGAACGCCTGCATTATAACAGACGAATAACTTCAAGCACATATAAAAATTCTAGCACAAAGATTCTTCCAAATCTAAATTAGCCTCATCCCTATTCGCCGAAAGGTATCCATCGGAAAAAGAGAATAAAGGATGAAAATGAAGAAAAAAAAAATGGAAACGCACAAACGGTCGAAGCGTTCTTCCGATATTAGTCAAACGTTCTCACCATTTTCTCGGTATTTTTATACACGTCGTGTTTGCTCATTATTTTCGTGTTAGCCCCGAGGAAATCGCAGAAGAATACGCCTTGCTGAAGAGGAAATATCTCCTTTGGAATCCTCGCCCCCAAAGGAGAACTGTGGCCACAAACTGAGAGGATGAAAAACTTCTTTCAGAATGAAAAAAATATAGTAGACGTGTACTGCGAGTTCGTTTCTATAGTAGTGCTAGCGAGTCGTTAAATACGCTCGTGTGAACGGGATTATCGAAACTCTTCTATGTATCTTTTATATGACGACTGAAAAGGCCAAGGGGGTGCTAGTGATGTTTTTGCCGAAATTGAGTTATGTACAGGAATTGCTCATATATTTGGTGGCTAAAGGATATAAATGAATTGGGAACGTTTGCCTCAATATATCATCATATCAGTCGATTTCCTCCTAATACATGTAGGTACACGGTTAACTTTGAACGCACTTTTATCGAAATCACCGCATAGTCACTTGTACTCCTTGGCCTTTTCAGTCTTCATATATGATAGTTTTTCTAGCGTGTTTCTGTCTGTCTGATTGTCGCGAGTTTTGTATGAAATTTTTCGTGTATTATCGTCGAGCATGTTTATTAAATTCCGTCTGCAAACTGTCAAAATCCAAGTGAGACCAAAATAAATAGAGATATATGACGAATATACGTGCAAGTGTGCGTACGTCTCTCTCTTTTTCGTCACTCACGTGAGTTTTCAACAGTTCGTAGTTAGAGAAATGACTGTAATATATGAGCCGTTCAGAGCTAAATGTAAATAATTCTACAAAGCATGAAGCCGAGAAACAATTGAACGTGTTAGATTTTTTCAAATTTCTCTAATTCCCATAATTATTCCGTTGTTTTGAAATTTTTAACATTCAAATTTTATTTATTATAATAATCTACGGATGTGGTCGATTTACATCAGAGTACAAAGTAAATTAAAATGACTTCTAAAATAATTTATTTCATATTCGGTGGCAAAACAAATTTTGTCATTTATGTTATATACATATCTTTATTATTTATAAAAGACATTTCTCACATAGAAAATTATGACTATACCAAGTTTGTAAACATTTAAATCTTATTTTTTTAAAAAAAGTAGTCACTCACGTTTAACTTTGAACGTATAGTGACAAAATTATATTCGACAAACATTTACGAGTATATTATGAAATGTTTTAAAAATAATATAAACTTACATATAGTACAAAATTTTGAACACGTACGAAATTTTCACAGATAAGCCACCTATGCTTTTATCGAAAAATAATACACATTTTCTAACATTTTCAAATAAACGTCAGTCAACACCAATTACGGTTTAACCGATTTCGCGAATCGTCTGAAAAGAAAACGTGGGCAAAGGAAAAATGTCCAACCTAGCAACTTTTCCTATTGAACCCTATTTTCTGAGTTACATTCTATATTTTCACTTCAAATTCCCAACAAGATATAACTATAAACTGCAATCGCGCATTATCAATCTCTATTGGTATATAATATTTTCGAATGATGATAAAAATATACCAAAAGTGATCGTAAAAACTCTTAATATTATGTACTTTTTTTTCATAATAAGACCTCTTCATATTTCTTAAATTTTAGTTTGTTAACAGGAAGGAAGTTTAGCATCAACCTAACGATACTGAACGAAATTTCACCACTTTGAAAAGTGAAGATTTCATTAAGAAATGTGGCTTATCTCCTCTGAACGTTCTTCTTTCCTTTTGAGAGAAACCTCAGTTTCTAGTCAAAGTTCACTTTTATTAAAGTCCATAAAGAACGGGAAGAAAACTTATCCGTTTGTATTTTTCAGCATTTTCATCGTTTTTAAACGAATACAGCTCTACTTAAATATAATTCTAATGTATTGAAATGAGCATCTATTAGTTATTTCATGATAGTCTAAATCGTGAAATTGTGATTTATTAAATTATGAAATATTACATAAACAAAACACTTATTTTTGGCCGATGTTTCAAACGTTTAGTAAGTTTAACAACGTGTCAACATTTTTTCTCCCATAGAATTCGATTGAAAAATTAGGTTTTATAAAAAGATTTGAATAATACATTTTAGAATATAGGAAAAATTTATTATAAATGTACTGATCTACTAACATATAGTATATAATGTTTAGTAAGATGTCGCATTCTGTGGTGGACATGCTTCCTGAATAGGAATAGTGTGCTTCGTAGAGCGAATAGTTGATGTGCAACTATGTATCTACACTATATTGTACAATATATATTATTAATTTTAAATATAATAAATATTTTTTAATTTGAAACCTAAATATATTCAAATAAATTTTCGAGAATTTAAAAAAATGACTCGTACTATATGTAATAATGAGAACTGCGAGGACTTCAAAAGAGTGCATTATTAAATGTTGAAAATTACACATACTGATGTCGATAAATGGAAATATTCTAATTTTAATATATGTATACTATTTATTAATACACGATCAAACTAATTTATTTATAAATATATTCCAGGAATTTGTGATTGAAATACTCTGCTTCGTTGTGGTAAATCGGACATATTAATTTCCAGTCATAACTAATTTTATGTAGACTATATGCGATGGTGTGTAGAGATTCAAAATTAATTTTGTAGCGTTATTCGTAACTGGTAAAATGTCATAGTGTGAAAACGACCGCAAATCTGGAAAAGCTCACATCTGCTACGGACAGTTAATTAGAACTGTCAACTGTGCACGAGTTGTTAATTCTAAATTTGATTTGTTTTTGTGTTAAATGAATGATTTTTGAATATTGCATTGGTCAAAAAGTTCGAAAATAGTTTCGTGTGATTAAGTTTTTCAGATAGTCAATGAAAATTTTATTATTGAATATTGATTGAATTAATTTTATAATTTTTTATTCCATTGATTATCGATTTATTGATGATAATTTCGTTAATATAGACTATAAAAAAGTTTTTAGAAATTTTAAAATCATTGAAACTACATAGATTTTTTTCGAATTTCCCGCAGCTTTTCTTCGTTTTTTGAACTCACACATTATTTTAACAATTAATGATTTGTTAAATAATATAATGTATTACATTTAAAACAATTTGTCGTATATATTTGGTGCTAAATTTCATTCTTAAGCCACAATTGCCCCTCGGGCTAGTCGTCATCGCCTAAATGGCGAAGTTGTTCCCCTATTGCTTTGAAACTTGTAACTCACCGATGAACTTCTTCCTCATACATTTAGACCATTAAACACTGAGAATTCTGTGAAATCACTCAATATGCAGATCCTAATGGGTTACTTATCAGTCTCCGATTGCACCGTTTTGAACCTTCAATATTACTTTCATATTATTTAAGTATGGTAAAATCACTCGAAATCCATTAGAGTTCAAAGTTTCCATTATTATCGATGAGTTTTTTCGTTGATTTAATTTAATTTAATTAATGCATGCACATGTGAGTATTTTTTCGTATCAAATGAGTAAAGCATGAATAAAATATTCATAATCATACAATTTTTTCATAATTTGAAAATTATTTTACAAAAAATGGCGACCATTATCATCAATGCATATATTGATTGTACGCATATTTTAAAAATTGACACAATATATTTAATATTTTTATAGTAATTTTATCTGAAATCAACATATTTAAACTCATTTGAATTTAAAATAAACTTACACAAACATCATTAAAATGCTTAAACAGAAATTCTTCAAAACTACCGATGAGACATTTTCAATCAAAAATCTATCAAACGATAACGAAACATGCTAACAAACAACAAAAAACTTAAATATACTAATTCGATGAGAATCTGTTTCAAAAAAATTGAAAATGCTGTAAAATAAATTTGTCAATATCTAAGTATGCGCGTAGGTTTTGATTGTCTTCATTTTCCACAAGATATTTTCAAATATTGAAATACCAACTTATCGTTAGTCATGAAAACTTCATATATTTTTTTGTTCAATACAAAAAATACAACGTCTGATTAATTTCACACAATTTAAAAGCACAATAAAATAGCACAAATCGACTATACTATTGTATCGTACTATTCTATACTATTTCACCCTGTACCCCGTACTTTGATACTCTGTACCTTGTACTTGTTCCACACTCTGTACTATTGCACCAAACCATGTACCGTTGTCCTACAACCTAAAAATTTAGAAAAAAATCCAAAAATCCACTTTTCGACCCTAAAAACGAAATTTTCGCTACAGCCACGTGACATTCTTCCGTTTGTTTTGAATGTGGTAGGAAGTGTTCGTTGCATAAAGATAATCCTTCGCCTGTGTGGAGGTTAAACTGTCATCCGGCAGCCGACCGCCAGGGCTTAAGGTGCTAAGAGGGCAAAACCTTACCCGCACACGAATAAACTTTGTCAGGGGTCGCCAACTTATCGAGAGCCTCGTTTCATTGTAAGACTCTATTGTTTTGAATTTCTCGATCGGTCGTTTGATTTGAAGGGAAGAAGCTGAGCCGCTAGTTTAGAAACTCTGAAGGGAAACGATATCTGTTATATCGACATGCGAAAAGTGGCGTTGAAATTGACTGAATTTATTCGGTATAGACTTGGCGAGAATTCTTTTTTAGTAATCGTCTTGCAAAGCGACAAATTAACATTTTTTTCGAATTGAATGGATCAAATATTTGAAAAATACGATAGAGACATCGTATTATTTAAGAAAAGTGACATGTGATTCTCTGCAGGATTCGACAAAATTCAGACACAGTATCACAATGAAAATGGAGGTAGTTTGCACAAACACTTAATACTGCTTCAAATAATAATTATCATTAACCTATTTCCAATTTTTTTTCATTTTCTAAACATAAGTTACCTAAACATTTGAATGAATGTGATTTTATTGTAATATTTTACATTGAAACGCAAATTCATAATATTTATATAGATATTTGGTTTAAATTTAAATACATTCAAATTTTAAATTCGTTTATAAAATTAGATTCGATTAATTGAAAATAATTAACGACAAGTTGACCATCACTGTATAGCATTATTATACACTGTATATGTACATGTGGTTTCACACCGGGGAAAACTTGCCAGTTAATCCCTGAGCCGCATTTACGAAATGTTGATAAGAGCCAGGTTGGTTTTTCCTACTTAAGCTAACTTCTACGTGCTTCTAACTGGCTCATTTTTTTTCAAAACTTATTTTTCGCACTCATATTTAACCCAGTCGTGATTTCAAATCCAGAATGTATCGTATAATTGTACAATTTAATAGTTTAAAGCATGTATGTATATGGTACATTCAACTGACTGTCAAACTCTAAACTGTTAAATGGGATGTATTGGTAATCTAATTCTCATTTTATAAGATGTAAAACGGAATCAATTATAAATTTTGATATATTCGAATTTATTTTAACAGTAGTGACAATAGTCTAAAAGGAAGACCCCTTAAAAATCTCCTAAAAGACATATCAGGCATGGAAAAATCGACAAAAAAACAGTGTAGATACTCATAGAAAGCACTTTTTATGTATGTATTTTAAACAGATCTATTTGAAAAAAATAATTCATGACTTTTAGAATGCACCATGTATGCACAGTACATTTAACGAATCTACAGAAACGTTTCGAAGTTTCAAGATATAAAACTAAATCGCTTGCACGGTGCAGCACTTGAATTATACACTCGTTTAATTCTCAATAAATTTTCGTTCGAAATAATACCGAACGCGATTTACTAGTGTTAAGTGGAAAGGAAGCATACCGCTCGTAAATTTTCCAGGTCATTGCATTTTTAATGCAGTTAAGAAAGTTCATCTCGGATGCATTCGCTCGTTAATTTTCTTTTTGCGGGAATTTCGGTCCGAGAACTTTCAATGGGCTTCTTAATTGAAAGTCAAACGTCTACCATTTCGCAATACAGTCTTAAGAATTCGAACGTAACAAACGATTCTCGAATTAATTGTGCTGTTTCAGCTGTGTGGTTCTTCACTTAAAATAATCTTTTCATTTTTAATTATTATTGATTAAATTGAATAGTGAATTATTTATTTCTACATCAAAGCTATTTTTTAAAAATCTAATATCTATCGATCTAAAGAATTGTTATAAATATTTTTGACAAATCCGACGTATTGATCATTAATCGTAACATTGAACTTAAATATATTTTTGTAATTCGAACATCTGTTTATATTCAAAATAAGAGCTCACTTGTTGCAATCGAAATAGCATTTAATTTATTGAACTGAGAAACTTCAAATCGAAACCTTTCAGGAAGCTTAATGCGCTATGAGAAAGTTTCATTTCTCGTTAAGTTATTTAGAGTTCAGTTAAAACTGGTATAATAGTTTAAACAGCTCAACCTTTTATCAAAATATTTTAAGCTCACAAAATTTAGTTCGATGTTGTTCATAATGAGTTTATCTGGATATGTTGATTATATAATAATTTTAACAAAGAAGCATGTCATATTCATATTGTACATACAAATACGTAGCTTTCTCGAAAAAAATCCTTATAAATGATGCACAAAAAAACAATTTTCCATTCAATTCACATTCCTTCAGTCGTTTCATTTATCGTTTTTTTAAAAGAATAATACGCACAAAAAGAACAATGCAATCTCGTTATAGAATTCACAAGTGTGGCGAGATATCGAAGCGTGTTCTTTCGGATCGGATTTGCGAATTTCGTTTTAAGCGGTTTTCGTATAATAAAAAGTGATATGCTTAAAAAAAGAGCCCGTCCCTTAAAAAAAGCCTTAGGCCCCGATCAATATATAAGGCGAGGGTGTTTTGCGTTCGTGAACTTATCAAAAAAGCTTCAGAAGACTTTTCCCCTACGAAAATAATTGAAAATTTTATCCTGCTCGAGTGCGAAACTCTTTTTCGACAAGCGATATATTGTATTATATTGTACGTATAAAGAGCCTTATAAATTTTTTCGAAGAATGATTTATTATGGCGGAAATGTATAAGCAAGTATGTATGTAATATTGAATGTGTTTATAGTTAGTGATTTATGAAGAATATGTGATTTTTTTAATGTATGATCAAATAATAAATGAATTAATTACGATTCTTATAAAATTCGATTGTATTGTACTATACGTTCGTCATGAAAAATCGAAGCGAAGTTAATTACTGATGAATTGAACGGCTCATATAAGAAACATACACATACGTATACATTTATTTACGAATAGATTTTTAAAAAATAAATAAATTACGAAAACAACAGATAGATGTCCGATCACTAGAAAAGAACGAAAAGCATCACCAACACAACACATACTGTAAGTTACATACAATACAATACATGTGCATGGCGCAGGTACCGCGACAATTTCGATCCAATAAAACCTAATCGACTGAAAGAACAGACGATCTTCGTTGCGGGAAAATAGCAAATATACATATACGAGCCGTTCAGAGCTAAAAGTGACTAACTCCATATAACGAGAAGTCGAGAAAAACGATCAAAAGCGAAAAAATTGGCGGCCAAACAAGTTGTGTCATTCAATAGTAGTATTTATCTTTATTATTCAGAAAAGACATTTCAAATTTACTATGTTATGAATTTACTATGGGTTTTTTCATTTGAATATCATTTCGTGAAATTATGAGGTTAGTTACGATCGCTCTGATAGGATCAATTATGGCCGAGCTTGCTAACGATAGAGTTGTCAGTTCTCTAACTTCGAACTGTCAAAAATCTGCCACTGTTACAAGGATTTTCGACAGTAAGTAGTTGGAGGACTGACTACAACTTTATTGTGAGTAAACTAACAACGAGGATCGTTCTTTTCACTGCTCTAGCCAACTAATCATAGATCAAACTCGATTCTTCAATAAAAAAACTGTCGAAAATTCTCAATATAGAGACGGATTTTGACAATTCGAAGTTAAAATAATGACTGTAGCTCTACGGTAAGTTAAATAGAACAATTGACGACTGAAAAGGCCAAGGAGTACAAGTGACTTCGCGTCAAGAAAAGCGAGTTCAAAGTTGACCATGTACCTACATCAGGTCGAGAGATTTGATGATATATCTTGACACACGTTCCGAAATCGATTATATCCTTTTGCCACCAAATATATAAGCGATTCCTGTACATAACTCAATTTCGCCAAAAATATCACTTGCGCTCCTTGGCCAATTAAAAGACCGACCTTAAATCGATAAAACGACCTACCATTGATGATATTTACCTTCATCATTCAAAAAAGACATTACGCACATAGAAAACCATGACTATACCGAGCGCTTTGACACTTGAACCCATTTTTTTTCCAAAAATGGGACTTAATCATGTTCAACACCAAACAGTACATATACATAATGTAAATATACGTACAGTAAATGTATATGATAGGTAGTTTTCGTCGACGGAGGCGATAAGCCCGCGCCGTCGCATTTGCATACATATGAAAGCGCGGTTCGCCCTCGCAACAAAAGCCGAATAATCGCGAAGGTTTATACCTTTCCGGTTCTCGAAGGCTGTGTTCTTCTTCTTCTGCTGGCTCTTCCTTCGTTTTCTGCGACTTCCGGTTGTTTTTGGATGTCGAGCGGAACCTTCCGCTTCTGAAGATCCGCTTCTGAAGCGGGACGATTGGAATTAGGAGGCTCAAACGATAGTGAAATTGATTATTCTATGATAGGATATTGAAAATTTGAATGATATCTAGTTGATAATTTTGATGTGTAGGGTGTTTGTGCTAGAAACGTTGGGCCTCAGTGTCCTTGTAATGATGGATCGAGTCTTCAAGAGAGTTACATGTCGTTTTTTTTAAACGAGATTATGGGTCGATTGTTCCTTTTCAAAATGTCAAATCGACATTTCGAGAATATATTTAAAATTTTAGAGTGTAAAATGTTAATATTTGATTAGAATAAAGTGTTTAGTTAACGTTTGTTGAAAATGAAAATGTTTTATTTGATTTTGAATTGATTAAATTCTATCGATTTAATGCATTCTTATGTGTGCAGATATTAATTTTGAAGTTTCTAACACTACCGGTTGTTTATTCATATTAAAGTGAGTGACTAATTGAGATAAAAAATAATTTAGCAATAACTGCGTCGATGTATAAAATTAGTATTTTCAATCTGAACTATTTTCAATAAAATGAATACAGAAATTATGAGAAAAAAATCAGTTATTTGGCCAGCTAAAGATTATTTTTTCAATTTCCTCTCCATATATTTTATAAAAAAAACTTTTCGCCACTTGGCTATTTTGAATTTCGAAAAAAGGTCACTTTTATTCCACCCTAATGAGCACGACCTACTCAAAGAGCAACAAGAAACTTTCTGTTTCTAGTCTCACCATATCATCATCGTATCCATACATTACTTAAAATCCTCTCTCGTTTATTCGATTCTATTTTCGTACATTATATTCATTCAAAACATAAATTTCAATTTCAGATACTCCCTCGTAGCAATCATAATACGTTGCACAATTGAATTAAACCGTTCGAAATCGAGACTAGTGTATTTTCCACATGGTATACAGGGTCCATAAATACTTCTGACCAGTGGCCGTGCTTAGGGAAGAGCAAAGGGGAAAAAAGTGTATAGGAAAAACTAACATGAGACTGCTCTGTTTCAATGGAAAACGTTGCCCGAAAGATAAATGCCCTGCGAAAGTACCGAAAGAAAAAGCAAATAAATTAGGGCCACGATCGTAAAAGATCCGAAAGGGTTAAAAATGGTATGTTTTACAAGAATAATATTATTGTTTTGTTACGATATCCATTCGTTTCGTAATAAAAAACGGTATAAACATCTTTTTTCATGTGCGATAAATATATTCGACATCGGTCGTAAATATTTCGCGAATAAATTGAATATTATTTATCAAGAATGTTGCGTTATTTTTTTTACATGTTTGTGTATGTAAAGCATCGGAAAGATTCGTATTTCTTAAATCGTGGCTTGTTTATAGAATTTGAATTTGTGATATAATCTAGATCTGATTTTGCTACCATTCATAATTTAATTGCGAAATTTGTTTGTACAATACAATAAATTATAATTGATTCGTGAAATATGAAAATGTAATTGCAAACATCTTTAATGTCCTTAGTAAATAATATACTAATCAACTGTAATAATTTAATTGATAATAATATCTATAACAATATCTACAAATAGGATTTCGCTAGAAGCTTTGTCTATAATAAGAATCCAGAGAAAATTCCTTGAATTATTCGGTACAAGCAAATTCAGAAAGTAAATACCTTTCATTTTCGTTAATGAATTTAACAAAAACATATTAATTTCCTCTTGTTGATCCATTCCCGATAACAAATAAAACTTTATATTATGTTTATAAAATTAAACTTATTCTTAGAAACCATCATAATTATTCTTGAAAGTAATTAGTAAAATTTATTTTTGATTACATACGAGTATTACATTTGAAAAATATTAAAATAGATACTATTGTAGGTACGTTCCTCTCAATGTATTTTATCAAAGTTTTAAATAAAACTGTTATATAATTCAAAATTGTAAAAGAAATATCGATTTATTTTCAATAAAAATGAGTGCATGTACGTATGTGCTTTATAGGCTCCTAAGTAGAATATCATTTACGATGAAAACTTCTAGAGTTAATTAGTGCAAAGAAAGTTTCTGCTCGAACATATTTTACAATCCACGAAATTTTTCACAGAGAGCCATTTCCATAACCGATCCTAGCAATTATTATGCACGTCCTACACACCTATTCAATATCAAAACCAATCCAACAACAATCATAAACCATCACATCGACATTTTAAAAACCTCACGATATAAAATCACCCCACCGACTGACCTCGATTTACCCGAACATAAAATATATCCCTAAAACAAAAAAAAAAAAAAACAGTCGAAAGCACAAAAGTCGACCATAATCGGCCCATTATTAACGAGCAGACTGCGGCTTCATCAATCTCATTCAACGAGCTCGACCTGGTCATCCTATGAGGTCATGAATAACAATGGCCACTAGAGGTGCAAATTTATGATAAGTAGGACCTAGAACCAGCCACAGGTTACACGCGTTAACATCGGTGATTTTGTTGTTATATTACGATGTATTGTGGATTTACTGTACTACTAGAGTTGTAATGAACCATATAGATGAACTGAATTAATTTGGAATATCGCGATATTTATTTCTTATGTAATAGTTTCGATCATCTGCTGATTTTGTATAAAATCAGTCACTAATAGTATTATTAATAGATTTCAAAAATAAAAACAATATAGACATTGAGTCTAAAAATATTGAGCATTGAAATTTTGGTAGTTTTTTTTTAACAATATCAGCTATAACATTGAAGTGTGATATTTTTATATGATATGTTATGAGATAACTGTTTGGTGATTTGTTGGATCGAAAATGCATTACTTTGAAATGAAATTTAGTATTTCATATTTGTCACTCTTTGACTATTTCGTATTTTATAACACTACTGTTCCATATTTGATTCACATATGAAAAATGACATAAAAATCATTTTTCACTTATCGTAATTTTATTCAAATATGAGAGATTATTTCTTCCTTTTACTATTAATCAACACATAACTAAGTATATTTGGCCTCAATCTATCTTTTAAGAACGTTAATAATTTTTTATATTTATGTTTACGAACTCGTGTTTTGTTACAATAGTGTTGAGCGAATAACGATCGAAAGATCGTATGTATTTGAGAAAATATAAAAAAAACTTACGAGAAATTATACTAAATCGCACTTTACATTGTAAAGGTAGTCTTCGACTTACGACCGAGATAGGTTATCGAAATTTGGTCGTAAGTCAAGGTTTCCTCTTATTTATTTAATTCAGTATGTAATTCGATTGAATACATATGAAAATTTAAAAAAAAATAGCATCAACTATATTATCCATATTTGATAATAGATCGAATTATTTTTTCTAAAACTTCACATTATTCAATTTTTTGTTAAATATACTTAATCTCAAGAAAGCATATACATTTTATTTAAATAAAATCATACAAGTAAAATCCTTATATTTACTTTGAGTTTGAGATTAATCAACCATTTACTAAAAATTAATAATTGAAAAAAAATATCGGAAGTAAGTATGAACTGTCGTAAATCGAACGATCATAAGTCGAGGACTAACTGTACTAGTGTTAAGCAAAATATACGATCGACAAATCGGGTTGAAAAAATATAAAATACTCACCCGAAATTCTGCAAAAATCACACGTTGCATTGTACACAATTTTAAATTAATAACATTTCACTTTCACTAATATTGATGCACGTGTCGATTATATTTTTTTATTACTGTATCCGGTTTTCAATCAGTTGATAAGAGTTTATTGTCGCGATCGGTCGTTTTATTAGTTGTTATAAATAAGCCGAATATTTCGAGTGAAAATAACGATTTTAATTGAATCTGTTTTAATTGCGCGAGTGTTATAGTGAATTGTGTTAGTGACGAGAAAATCGGCTTCATCTTTAAGGCGTTTAAGGTAGGATTTTATATTATTTTTAAAACACTCACCTATACACTGAGAACACTATTATGTTATAATGAGATTCACTCTGGTTGCGAAATTATTTTTACGTAAATCGAAAACGGCGCGAAATTCGAAAACGACCGAATTATTATACGATGACGTCTTTATTCGAAAGATCGACGATCGACACTGAATCGATGTTTT
Organism: Cheumatopsyche charites; assembly: GCA_024721215.1. NCBI lineage: Eukaryota > Metazoa > Arthropoda > Insecta > Trichoptera > Hydropsychidae > Cheumatopsyche > Cheumatopsyche charites. Next base: position 2,804,670 of record CM045587.1, read on the forward strand.
GTTAATTTCACAACAATAATTAAAATGGTGAAATACGTAATTGCTCCGCTTATCGATAATGCGTTTTGTCTGCGCGTTTTTTGTGGTACCTCGAACTCGTTTTGTAACAATTATTATTTTTTATAATTGATGAAATTTATTCGTATCGATCGAAATATTCAAACTACGTTTGTTTGTTTACAATCAGATTAGGTCTATAATATTTATAAGTATCGTCTAGTCCAGGGCTCGTCAACCAATGATCCGCGGATCACTAAGTAACTCGTTCAAGTCATTGATAACGAAGATATATTTTATAAAAAGATTTCATTATACATATGATGGCTGAATTTCATAAAGGGCACAAGTGAGTTTTTTTATCGAAATTGAGTATAGAAAATGGTTTTGTATCATATATAGAACCATTTTCTGTATTATACTTAACTCAATATTGATTAATAAGGTCACTTGTGTCCTTTGTAAAATTCAGTCGTCATACAATAAGCAATATAATAAATATTGTTATTTCGATACTGAAAGTAATTTGTAATTAATTTTTGAATTAAGATTATTTCTCATGAACCTGACGATGTTTTATTATTTATTATAAAAAAATACCTAGTGACTCGAATAGTTTTTCTCGATAGTCATCAAAAAGGTTACCGAGCTCTGGTTTAGTCTAATGAAATAAAAATTGAATTTTTTCGTCACTTCGATGAGTTTAAGATTTCACTCTAATAACGATACATAAATTGACTCTTTAAAGTCATCTTAGACGCTTATTAAATAAATAAATAACAAATACAAATCACTGCATAGTTCGATAAACATATCATAGAACTGAAATTAAATTTAAATAATCACAACTATTTATAAGACTTAAGAAGGACTTGCATTCCTGCATTCAATTTATCAATCAAAGACACTCAATTTGGACCAAAAAGATCAAAAGACGAACCATATTCAAAAGGTGATGAAAACGACACTGAAAACAAGAACATAGACGAAGCTGAAAAAAAAAAGAAGTGTCAAACGATGAATCCGAAATGTTTCAGCTTCCTCGCTTTCGACGATTGCCAAGTTTCATTCTTTCGGTATATGCACTTTCTGAAGCGTGAAAGGCGTCTTTGTGCATTCAGGTCACCCGATACAAAGAGCGGCGTCGCCAACGTTTGGAATTGGCACCTTTTGCCGCAAAGGTTTTGCCCACATTTGATACCTATGGCTGTACGTGGACTCTAGATGCCGATGGGTTTAAGTGAGCATGATTGAACTTTCAAAAAATTATATTTAGAGATGAATTTTATTGAAATTGAAGATGTATTTGTTGAGATATCTGAGAAGGGCGATAAATATGAGCCTATGAGATGTATAGTGGTATAAGTCACTCATATCTAGTTTTGAGATACATTTAGTAGACATTATTTCACAAATCATCAAACTGTTTTTGAGGATGTTTCTCTGGCTAATTGAACTTATTAACAGTTCAACAAGCCAGAGAAACTTCCTCAAAAACAGTTCAACTTATTAACTTATTAACAGTTTAATTAGCCAGAGATACTTCCTCAAAAATTGTTTGATAATTTATGATATAATGTCTACTAAATGCTTTGTATCTCAAAACTAGGCATGAGTGGCTTATACCACTATGCATCTCATGGTCTCATATAAACCGCCGTGAACTTTATCCAACCATTAGTCTACTTTATTAGTTTTGGGTAAAATCGATCAATGTTAATGTTTTCTAAAATCAAAGATTAAAAAAATATTGCATTCACTCAATTTGTCGCTTATACTCATTGGTTTCTAGAGTATATATTTTCGATTCGTTTATATATTTTTCCCTCTTTATACTATCATTACCATTCTCTGATTAGTTAATTTAAAATAAGATATGAATTATTTTATAATTTCGATTTAAAGTAGAGATATGCGTGCTCATAAAAGAGCGTACTAAGGAATATGCTGAAAATAAGCATTTTTTAATGTAAATGAAAAAATATAGTTTTTAATATGCTAGAAATGTTTAGAAATTCGTATCTATAGCATAAGTATAACATATTTACAAAAAAAGTAAAGAAATATAATAGATTAAAACTTTCTTTTTAATTTAATATCAAAATGTTGTGAATCTAATTTCGCTTAGAAATATACTTTCTTTCATTAGAGTAGTTTTCTTGCTTTCGAAAAAAAAAATCGAAAACGAGATCCTAAATACATCCTCAGTAGCGATTAGCATCACAAATTGATACACGTAAATTAAGTTAACCTAAAAAAAAAAAAACAACCAAAAGACTAATTTCGCTTTCGTTCGCATAAAATACAGCTTAATTTACTTTTATCTTTAATCTCTGCGTTGTAACGTATGCGAAAAGTGTCTCGCTCGAAAATATTACCTTTACACCCGTATGTACATTATTATTATATTATGTTGTGGCGATAATAAAGAAGGTTTTTTCGTTTGCACATACGTACCCGTGTCTTTGTCATATTACCTGATCCTTTTACTGGGGGAAAAATATAAAATTTCCCACGAGAGTGATCACGTTTTACGCGCGAAAACCGTACAAATTTATCACCGCGTCTCGAATTACGCGAACGTTTCCTAGTGTCGATTTTACGTACGTTTCATATCGATGCTTTTTAAATATGCATGAATGTCTGTCTCGTTTTTTACACGTGTAATATATTACACTGAATATATAATGTATATTCATGAGTTTTATTTCAATGAAAGTTTTATTGAAAAATGCTGTTTGTTTATCTGTGAAATGCTAGTGTGTATCTATAATCGATTGTGTCTGTAGATACATAAGAAAAAAATTGGTGAATGTTGTATTTTATATTATTACTATCGATCAAATCGATGAATATAATTACGCAGTTTTAATTCGTTGAATATATCAACCCAGTTTTGGAGTGTTACATAAATACAAAGACATTGGTACATGAAACATGCACAGCCACACAGAAAGGCATGCACACAGATTAGCGCTATAATATAGTTAGATTTCACTAAATTAGTTAAAAGTATGTTTTACAATATTTAAAATATATTCATGAGTTTTATTTAAAGGAAAGTTTAATTGAAAAATGCTGTTTGTTTATCTGTGAAATGCGTATGTGTATCTATGTACTACTGATTGTGTCTGTAGATACTTTTGATAAAAAAATTGGTGAATGTTGCATTTTTTTGTGATTATTTCTCTCAGCGAATTTAGAGTATGTCATACAGAATATAAAACACATTCATGAGTTTTATTTAAATGAAAGTTTTTTTATAAAAATTGCGTTCATTTACTTATGAAATGCGAGTGTGCATCTATGAAGGATTGTATTGTGGTCGTTCAATTTTGAAAAAAAAATGAATTGCATTTTTTTGTAAATTTTTCAACTTTTATTTGTTAAATTGATTTTCACCTTGAATATCATTTTAAGCATTAGTATCAAATCCAATATCAAAACTATGTATCTACGGATTTATGTATGTATGTATTTAAAAAACTCTTCAAAAATACAAACATAGTATTTACATTGAAAATATGATTATTTTAAAACACGTTTCGAAACCAAATTATTTCTTTAGACAGCCACTCAACACACAAAACCAAATAATATTTGATACAAAATACATATATTATGAAACTACTTTAATGCACACCTATATTTTCATATAAAATATTTTTAACGGATTCGTATTATAAATTAAATTTAATATCTCACATCTGAATTCGAACTAATTACAAAACAAACTACTTTGCAACAAACTACTTTGAAATGTACACCGATGTTATCATACAAAACATATTTTCAGACGTTATCGAATTATATAATAATTAAAATTTAAAATCTCACATCCGAAAACGAACTAATTACAAAACACACAAACGAATCGACAATCTTTGCAACAATAACAATAACCGTATCATATTTTCGAAGGTGTTTCTCATATCGGCGTCGAGGACAAGTTGACCCGAATTCCTCTGAACCTTAATAATACATACAAGAAGTCTTGGAGCATCCTGCAAGGAAATAGGATATAGCTTGGATAGTATGGGCTATAAAGCCGCGGCCCTCGGGTGCTATGAGTCGAAATTGCTTTTGTATGTTGTATGAAAGACTTCAATTATTAATATCAAGTTGATATTGCAGGCGGAATTGCCCGTTTTGTATGTTCACTTTCAATCAGTTATGTGTGTGTATTCATTGATGGTGTTCAATATGATTTTTGAAATTATTATTAGATTCAGGTATTGGATGATCTTTATTGTATTCGTGTTAGAAATTATATAATCATGTTCTTGAATGTAGGGACTATGTTGCACTTATATGTAGTAGTAGTATTACATATTTTATCTAAACAACAGTACCATCGTAAGATTACAAATTCATTAATAGCACCATAATAGTATTATAAATTATGCACAGTATATAACAACAGAATAGCACAAAAGTTACTAATGACCTTTTTTTATCAAAATTGAGTTAAGTACAGAAAATGGTTCTATATATGATAATGAATCATTTTCTGTACTTATCTTAATTTCAATGAAAAAGGCCACATGTATCATTTGTGCTATTAATTCGTCATATATTTAGTAAAAATTCGTACAATTTTAATAAAATAATACATAGATACAGACACAATTTCACATTTGTATTTGAAATCGGTTTAAGTACTCATGTTTTTTCTTGTTTAAACCAACAGAATTTAATCTCAACAGTTACGTAACAAAATCACACTTAACGCTCTTAAGGTAGAATTAATCATTTTCTAATAAATCTAATGGAAAATTATATGAATACGTAAGCAATTATTTTAAGTATACAATTTATTTAAGTCACACGCAGGCTATGTTTAACATCAAAAATTTACTTAGAAAGACACCGCAAGTCGTTAAGTAAATACATACATATAACATAACCTCAAAGGAACTCAACTTTGAGAAAATCTTCCCCGTTTTCAATCCGAAATGTAAATATGTTTTTCACCTATTCATTTCTTGAAAAATTAATCTCTTTGATGCCGTTTTCGACGGTGAAACTGTAAAGTAGCACACAACACAACTATGGCGCATAAAATTAACACAGACCGTCTGCATAAATATTTGCAACTGCACCGAAAAGTACTAATGGAAGTTGCAGTTGTATACGGAATAAAAATAAACAGATCTCTTTTGAATAACTAAACAGTTAGATGCGGGCGGAAGTCCAAGATTTTCCTTTGAAAATTTTCCGCGACGTCTCCGTGAATTATTGCATATTTTGTCGAATCGACGCAAATAAAGTACGTTTTTCAATAATATTTTATTTAAATACTTTTATGATTAAAATTTTTACTATTTAAGTTAACTAATTTTAGAGTTATAGCCAGTTTTTTTACTATAAACAGTTGAAAATTCGCTGAACGGAGACAGATTTTGGCAGTTCATAGTTTAAAGACTGACTGGTTAGTTAAATATAGTAGTGAAAATATTAGCCTTTTATAATCAAAATAATATTGTAGGTAAATGAATACATGTAATCTTAATATGTTTTAATATAATTATAGCGATATTCCATTTGTCGGTGTATCTGTTCGGTGTAATAATCCATTGGATACCAAATTTCAATTTCCAATTAAACGATTGCACAATTTCGAGCTTTTTTCAAAAGTTTTGTGCCTCTTTTTTGGCACTTCACAGCAATGCAATTTGTACACTGAAGAAATTTAATATTATTTAAATAAATTTCGAAATAAAGGGTTGATTTAGAAATCTATTCTTCTAAACTTTTCCAAAAAAAAAAAATCTAGCTGCATGATTTTTGTCCTAGAAAATAAGAAATGCAAATTTTTACTAACATAAAGATATTTTCACACAATAAAATTATTAAAACGACTCTTCCCCTCATGAAAAATTCATAATGAAATATTCATATTACGAAGATCACAACTCACATCACAGCTGCATATGCAATTACAACAACTTCCCGAAAAACGACTTGATTTTTTTCCACTTAAAAGACATCGTACCCAAGAAAACTACTACAACCAAACATGCAACTACAACATGACTTCTTCAACATAAATCCCTGCTAAAAAAATAACAATATCAAGTAAAATACGGCCAAAACGAATCTGCGAACGCACCCCCAATTTCCATCCCCCATTGTTCCATTTCGGTGAATATGCGTGGCCATCAGCCACATTGTCCCAGCATAATTTCGAACCATCATCAATTACGTACCATTTGATTATATCTGGCTCGATTAGCCATCAATTCGGCGGGCAACAAAGCCGCGGGTTGGGCGACCTCATAAATAAGTCGCCGGCCCTGGATTAATCTTATCGTCGAAAATGGCCGAAGGTGTGTTCTCATCAGATCTGAATCAGATTTGAGCCTGATTGAAATTTTTGTTTAATTAAGTATAGTAAATGCCTTTTGACCTTTGGCGATCTCCACAGTTCCCCACATATATATTAGTTCCCCACAGATCTTCACCCAGGAGATTGCTATAAAAAATATCATACTTTGGTTAATTATAAAAATTTAAATGTGTAAAAAGCAATTAAAAATAACTTCCGAAATATATTTTTTGTTTGATTTTTATTTTTTAATTAAAAATTTCCTATTTATTAAAAAAAATGCTTCAAAGCCCTTTGTAGTTGCGGAAAATTCTTCGGAAAATTCTCCAGATCGCAAAGGGTTAAAGGTAATTAAAAGTGGAATTGATTGTGAACATATTTTATCATAAAATTTTCAAGAAGTGAGATTTTCATTTGTTTTATTTTTAAAAGTATGAAAAAGTAGTAGGGTTTTAATATTGCACTTAAATATAATGTTTGGAATGGTTTCATAGAAAAAAAAATAAAGAAAATTTATTAAAATGTCTTCCATTATTTCTATTAGTGTAATGGTTGCTTATGATGACGATAGAAGCTAAAAGATACAAGAGTAGTTCAGTGCATAATGTAATTAAATTTAAAAATGTCGACAAAAACGATCAAATGTATTTTTGAAGCGTTTTTAAAAATTCATTGACTTCCTTTCTTTATTAATTAATTTTGTTAATAAAAAACTACGGATGTATAGAATTATAGAATCAATTGAAATGATCTATGTTATATTATTCGGCGGTCTATTTCATTTAACGATATTAATCTTTATTTTTTAAGAAAGATATTTCACGACCAAAAAATATGAATACATCAAACACTATGCGATATAAGTCCAGTCTTTTCACCGCTTTAGTTAACTATCTAAAAAGTCACAATGAGTCAAAAATCTGTCTCTCTTAAATAGATTTTTGACAAGTAATAGCAACAGAATTGATTGTAACTCTCTGATTAGTTAACTAAATCAAAGAAAAGTCCAACCCTAAATCTGAATTTTTCAAAATGTAAACCTAATCAATTCACACACCAAACAACACATATGTATGTAAATCGAATTAAATTTCGCATAAAAAACACATAAATCGAACGCGATATTTTTGCAAATTTTATTTTTTTTGCATGGTGTAAACCCTGCATTACATCCACGTTGTAAAATGAGGAAAAATCACAGATCGTTCGTTGTGGCAAAGAGTCGAAAGGCAATTCTTCACCGTTCAAATGACAGGTCGAGCTTTGGCCGCGATTTATGTGTTGCCCGATAAAGGCGGTCAGCTACTGAAATTGAGTAAGTTGTGCGCAGCTTGAAAAAGGTCATTTCACATATTTTTTTACACTAACCATTTCCGATTTGCAATTACAATGTGTTAAAAATGATATTTATGATTTTTTTTCCATATGAAACTTTTATAGATAAGACTCGAATCGAGCATTATTCGAACACTGACAAAGTGAAGGTGTGTAAATGGATTCATCGTAGAAATGTAGTATGTATAAGTGAAGATAAGAAATACATAGTTGTTTTGACAGAATGCACATTTAATTAGTTTTTTTAGTTGTTGCTGGTTGGTGTTTTTAGTGTATGTATTTCTGTAGAGTGAGTGAATTGTGTAAAAACTTCATTTACAATATTATTTTATTTTATTAGTGTCTCTAACGAATCTAACAAACATTGACCTATCAAAAATTATTAAAAACCGATTTTTTATTGCTTACCAGAGAGTTACAAATAATTCTTCCACTATGAACTATCAAAAATTCGAACTAAAAATCTGATTAGTTGACTAAAGAAGTGAAAAGGTCGGCAGTTATAATTACATTTTCTATCACAACAAATATGTATACAAATTTCACGTAAGTACTAAAAATACATTTCTATAATTTTTTATCGGAATCGGTGATGCAATTAATACAATTTCTTCTCGTGAAATTCGCACAAACGTCAATAGAAGATAGATTAGCTATTATTTTGATGCTCTTTAATGAAATTCCAAATGTTGTTAATAAAGTGGTGACCCAACTTTAAGTACTGCAAGGCTTTGTCATACAAATATTACGATTTTTTTTACTTCAATATATTTATGAAATCACAGTAATTTATTTTATATCATTTCGAAATACATACGATACAACAAACGACATACACTAGACCCCGAATGTAAGCCGCAAACCGTAATTGTCGAGGAAGTGCGTAATTGCTCGAAACGTATTGCAGCACGTGTGCTCCCGAAATTTATGTGAACGTTTCGCGAAGCCAACTTAACAATAAGTAAGCAAACCTATTGAGAACCTCATGTGTGTGTTTGTGTAATAGTCTAACTTTCGGTCATAATTTTGGAAATCGACATTCGCCATAATCGGGTTTATGTACGCGTGTGTGGAAAGTTAATAGCGAACGTTGCTCTTTTTTCAGGAAACGAGACGGTTTTCTGAAAGTGCTGAATTTTTGTATGTGATGGGATCTAGTTTTTGTTTGTGAGTTTATTCGTTATGAATGAGTCGACAGTCTATCATAATTTAGTTGTCTGAATATGAAAAATATTCATCGATCGATATAAATAAAAATGAATGTGTGTGTGATTGTACTTTGTAGATTTTTTGATCTATTATCACATCTCAATGATATATTCTTAAGTTATTGTCTGTACATCTGAGATTTTTTTCAGTTTCATTACATTTTAAATTGACATTCAACATTTTGCAATATACCTGATTTTTCAACATAAACATTTCATGATGTGGCTATTGCCGTAGCTAAAGTGTAGCAAACATTATGCACGGTCTATACACGCAACTTAATTAACGTGTTTGAAAGATATTTTGAATTTCGATTCAATTTCAGTCCAATTTAAATAAAAATAAGTTGAAATGGAAAACATGTATTTATGTCGTTTTATCTCCTAAAAAGTTTCGAATTGAAACCTAATGCTGCTTAACGTTGACAAGATCTACTTAATTTTGTGTCAGAATTAAAAAAAATATGAACCGAAATCAATATTCAATAAATTTTAGCTTAAACTTATATTCTGATATTAAAAAGCGAATGAGATTCTTTTCATATCAATTTCGTACACGTAGCATTGAAAAGTCGCATATAACTAAACGTTCACCATGTGTCCAATATTTCCGCATCTTTCGGATTATATTCGTCCCATCTTTGCGAGTTTTCATCAAGTATATTTACGATCTCACGAGCGAAAATATTTCAACAAAAGTTTTCTGAACAATTTCGCCTACATTCATTTCTCGTTTTGATCTGTTGTTGAGAAAATTTATCGCTCGGTTTTAATTTCCTCCGGAAGGGAATATAAACTTTTCGACGAGGGAAAAAATCTCTTTTCAGTCCGAATTTCATTTTTTTCGTATCCCACTCGTTTTCAATATGCTGGCTACGTTTAAATATTCGTCGTGGGTGTGTTGGAAGAGTCGGTATTGAAATTAAACATTGAACGCTTATAAAAATGTTGAAAATAAACAGATTTTGAATTTTCGTCCATTCATTCGATGTTTCACTATGTTGTTGATTTATCATATTTACATTAGTATATTGGGGTCAATATTAAAATATTTCAAACCGTCTATAAAGGATATTTATATGATTAAAATTTGAAATATGCAATTGTCAAAATTAAATAAGTACTCAAATAGTATTAGTAAATTTTCTGAATTAATCGAATATTAGTACAAATGTGTTCTTAAACTAGAATTAAACATATGTAGTTATTTTTTTTTCATTTGTGAGACCAATTTATTTTACGAATATAAATCTTTATATGATATCAATAAAACAAAATTGCTTTAATGCTGTAAGCAGTTTGAGGAAAAATATAAATGGTATATTTACTTTATGTTATAAATCAGAAGACTTTCAAATTCATATTTTCATCAAACAAACTTGTATACATATAATCATAAAATTTGTATAATATTCTATATTAGTCTTATTAAAAATATAACAAATTTGAATTAAATTCTGGAATTGATCAAAAATTTTAATAGAGAAGAATTCCCAACTACTTATGGTACCTTCGCCAAAAAATGGATATTAACAATTTATAAAATTGCAAATAAGCTTTATAATATTTCTATATTATATTAGAAATCTAAAATAACATTATAATAGACTTGAAAAATCACTAGAGTACCAAAATAATTCTACTAAGAGTATGGGATCGAGGGTAAGTGGGAAGGTGGGTAAAGTTCTTAGTGGGGTGGAATTTCAACTTGAGTTATGGTACTTTTGTTTTATGGCCAGCCGAAAAATAAAAAGGGAAAAAATAAACATTCAGAACACATAATGTATATAAGAATGTGATTTTTTTCAAAACAAAAAAATAATATATTTCCTTACAAGTTCAACGAATCAAATTTTGCGTAACACTAAGCGCACTCGAAGTCTGAAAAAAATTCAATAACGAGATTTGTTTTCGCGCTTAATTCCTCGCTAAAATATATTTCTTCCAAAATTAATCAAGAACACTCACTAATTTCGTTTCGAGAACAATCTCCAGAAACTCGACGTTTCGATTTTTCATCTCATTTAATAATACCTACTGAGAATTTCATCGTTTATAAAAAGATGAACACCGAACAATTCCGAGTCTTTCGAGTGCACTCGATATTTTCTCGACTTTTGATGAAATCAAAATCCGATTTGTTCCTCGAAGGGCCTGGAATATTTCAGATAAATCCGTGCTTTCGTAACGTCTGATAATATATGAGGAAATTAATTATGTCCGCATCCTGGACGTCTCCTTTGTGGAGAGGTTCGCTCTCCTTTCGTGGAGCTTTGTGGTTAGCAAGCTACATCGAGACTGTACCGTGGTTTGAACAAGTTGAACGCAATTTGTGAATATATTGTATACTAAAATGTGTATAACCTCTGAGTGTTATATGACGACTGAAAAGGCCAAGGCGTACAAGTGACTTTGCGGTGATTTCGAGAAAAGCGCGTTCAAAGTTGATAATGTATTAGGAGGAGGTCGAGTGATTTGATGATATATTGAGGCGCACGTTCCGAATTCGTTTATATCCTTTTGCCACCAAATAAATGAGCTGCATAGAAGCGATTCCTGTGCACAATTTGATTTCGATAAAAATGTCACTCGTACCCTTTGGTCTTTTCGATCGTCATATGTATAACCTATACGTATGAGTGTTTAAAGTGCGCAACGTTTCATCGTACGATGCTCAAAATGTTTACTTGCCAGTTTCAAGTTTTCTCCTTTATTAATTTTTTTTCACGTATTTATACAGTGGGACCTCGACATACGTATCTACGATTTTAGATATCGAAAAATGCTTCGATACAATAAAAATATTATGACATACTAAGAGAATCTATCAATTTTTTTGTTTAGATATACGTACTGTTTCCTGAAATGTATCGTTTACGTGTGTCGGGGTTCCACTGAAGTTAAAAATTCACAAATACAATGAACACTTATAGTTAAAATTTCAACTTTAAATAATTGCATATAAAATCGTATATTAATTAAATTATACCGAATACAAAAAATGAATTATGTTAGACACAAGCAGAGAATTGAAAAAAAAATGGCATTTTCATTTTCATAAATCAAAATAAACTCATTCTCACACCCCAAATGTGAGAAAACGTTCTGAAATGAGATAGTTGGCTCTGAGCCACCCCATGTAATTTAACCAAACAACTAGAGACTCAACACAGTCTATCTAATTGTTTCGAATATATCAACATCAAGTGCGCGGCAATTAAACGTACCAGTTCCCTGAACACAAAATAGGACATTAGGAACGAACGATTTTAGCCTCTGAATGAGCTCAAATTGTTTAAAATACTGATTATATTAGGGACATTTTGAAAATATAAGTATTTAATGATAGTAATCTTTTTATTTTTTTAATTATTATATTAGTCAACTGCACTTATTCATCGAATTATGCAGTCGGATTTGCTCTAATAGATCCGTATATAAAATATGTACTGACTACGTTCTTGGACTGTGAATGTAATTAATTTACATTAGACAAAGCGGGTGATCCATTTTTAAGAATTTTCTTATAAAGCGTTAAATGAGGATGGGAAAAATGTATGACGATTTTTCCCATCCTCAAAAATATAAAAAAAATGTATTTAATAATCTTATGAATCCTAAGAGGTACTTAAATCATTTTTAACACAAAAATCGATGGAATTTGTGAAAAAATTACATTGAAAAATCGAATAATAAACATATAACACGACTTGTTGAATGATAAAATTTGATTTTCCATTAAAATATAATACCATTGCAAATGTGAATGATACCTCAGTAAAATATCATCAGACAGTTCATATCTATCATTTGAAATCTATCCAATAGATTTTAATGTTTGATCTAATATTTAATAACTTTTAATAGATTTTTCGAATCAAACATTCGATATAAGCAATTGAATCTCCATAACAATCAATTAACAAGAAAAACGACATAAATGACTCGTCGGGTTCTGACGGCAATCGAACTCATTGTCAGCATCGTAATACACTGACCGTCCGAACATTTCAACCTGCATTCAACAAAATTAAAATTGAATAAAAACCAACAATAGAACCTTAAACAAAAAAACGCAATACTTTAGAGAATTGATTCGATATGTCAAATGCGAGTCCTTATCCCATATTCAAGAGGCGTACGCGCGTAATACGTTCAACTGTCAGATCGAGCCGCGAATAAGAAATGGTTCTTCTTCTTTTTGCGTTTCGTTAAAATTGCCAAGACCTTCCATGCGAATTGTCGTACATCGAACGCCATATTAAAATACGTGACTATGTCAGCGGAAGACCGTACTACGATAAATCTACAGCGTGCTACCGCTGTATGCGTGTTTCGTTTCATAATTAATCATAAGGTTACATGAGATATTCAGGTGTATGGTGAGGTTTTTTGTTTTTCGAAAATGTGGAGTTTCGTGTTATATTCGAGGTCTTGTTTCGAAAGCATAGTTTGCCTTGTAAGCTGATTCGTACTTGTAAATTATGAACAATATTGTGTGTTGGTTCGTAAGTTTCTAATTTGTATACTATTAAAGATTATTCTATCAAAGTTTGTGTATTGAATGAAGTATTGTTGAAAATTTATTAATTACATTATATACAGTCCATGAAGTTAAGAAGATTTTTGAAATTAAGCGTCCAATTTAACGTCTGTTTTATTTTATGCATCGAAAATTTCTTCGAAAGTAATTTGGGACCAATCTTTTCATTAACCTTAACTAAATTATATTTTATCTAACATTATTTTTCTATTGAGTTTGATATTCAAAGATGTGGACACAAACTCACAAAATCAAACTTTATATAAAAAAACGCTTACTAAGTTGTTGTTTAGTTAAAAGATTGACACTAAATCTTTAAAATTTCAATTCAATTCAACTATCATCAAAAATAAATAATAATTTTTACTAAAAATTTCATATATCTATATTAACATATAAAAATACTCGGTATTATATCGATTTCGATAAACCTTTTCATTGTATTAATCAGTAAATCCAAAAGAAATATCCTCAAACCGTCCATAGTCATTATAAAACCACAATACAATACAAAGACAATTTCCACATAACAACCCCAACAATTTAAACTTTTCTTTTACAAAAATAAAAATCACTCGACTTATATCGATATTCGACTGTACTTTCGCATTGTATCCGATATATCGACAAATTCGTCGCTTAATCACCGATTCTATCCACTGATGTATAGGGTGGTCCTGAAAAATTGTCCCCATACCTTTGCAGCACGTTGTGCACGCGGGTGTCGCCATTTATCACAGACCCTTTATAGTGGGGCTATAACTTTTATTGGCTTGCCAACTAAGCGGATTTTGATGTTTTCGCACCAACAAATTTCTAGAATTATTCCTGTACTGAATTTGCATTGTGTGTTATTCGTTTGAATTTTCGATAGGTGTTCAACTTTTATGAAACTATTTAATTCCAATATCTATGGGAATGTAGCGTACGAGTCTCGTATATTCGACATTGTATTATACTTATTTCTGAGAAACTTTCTGTGTATAGTATTATACGACTGTGGAGAATAATTCCATTTATCTTTGTTTAAAATTGCTCAATAAAATTTTCGCTCCAGCACGCCTGAAATTCCTCGTTGTATTGCATTTATTATATGGAGTTTTAGTTTTCTTTTGTGGGGGAATTCATTTTAGTTTTAGAGCTAGATTCGTATTGTATAATATTACATTGCACTCAAGTTCAATAAAATCACATTCGCACCCTATAAAATATCGTATATCTGTTACATATGTTTGTATACATATAATATTCGATCAAAAAATTTTTGATGAAAAGAGGATGTATGAAAATGTTTCCATTTCAATTGATACATATTGATAGTCTGATATTTGTCACAGTAACAGAATTCATAGTAAACATGGGGTTTTCATAGAAAATCAATTTTCCATAAAAATGAAATTTCCATTTTACATTTTATACGCTCAACAATGAAATCGATTTTCATACATTTTTATTTTAATTACTTGATTATTAATATAATATTGAATAACCTTTTCAATTATCAAACAAAAACATCTCACAAGCACCTGCTTTAAGTCAACAAGTGAAAACCGAAGCGAAACGAAATTTGCGACTCTCAAAAGCCATCATTTCCAAGCACATTCACTTTAAAGTGCAATTAGCCACGAAACGATGCGAAATTATTATTTGAAAACGTTGAAAATGGCGCGATTTCGCAGGCAAGAAGCCATCTCATAATCGTAACGCAACGCATACTAGTATAATGGTAACATTTCGCCCTTTTCGGTGGATAGCACTATTTAAACTGTTTTGCCATTTTGCAGGGCTCCATTGTATTGTATGTATATATTTAATACATACAAAGCATAAATGTATAATATTTGTCGTATTGTGAAGGAAACGATGTCGGCCCTTATGATGAGGATTAAAATCTCGATTAGGCTTTGTTGTTCGAGATGTGGCCCAGGGCGATGTTATCCGTTTGCATTTTTGTCTAATTCGACTCACTTTAGTATAACTGATAACTAGAATTATGGAAATTTTGCAATATTAAATTTTGAAGATTTAAAAATTTGCATATACTCCTGTGGACATATGAAAGTTGACACTCTTCGCTCGCAATCAATATTTATACAAGAGTATTAAAGAAATGGTTATTGATAAGTAAGGTGATTTCGGGAAAGATGGCCATGTTGGAGAAATGGCCATCTTTCCCCAAATTCTCTTATATGTACTTATTGTTAGACCAAAAACAACTGATATCATTTTTGATCAAATCAAGAGTGCGTTATATATAATTTTAGTGGAAAACAAAGCTTTTTATGAAAAAATAGTTCGTAATTATGAATTATTGCTAAAAGCAAACTAATCATTTGGGGTATTTTGATAATATCCATAGTTAAAATCTAGATAATCTTAAATGGAATCAGTAAATATTTCAAAGTGAAAAATCATCCTTTCATTGCTTTCAGCTATTTGTGCAAGAATACACAAAAAGCTACCAGAATAATCTGAAAAACACACAGAAAGCTTCCTCTACAAAAACTTAATACTACTGTCCAAGACAGGAGCAAAGCACTCAAAGGGTCAACTGCTATATTTCGGTCATTTCCTTCGACGTCCCCGCTCATTTTTAACTTTTTCCTTCCCCTATTTTTGCCCAGCATAATGCACTTGACTCTATTTCATGCTGCTCTTAAATAACACATCACAACTCTATATAAATTTTCGAAATTATTAATAATAAACGACGTACTCGAGAGTTCTCATTTGGCACATTTCGCGGTGTCTACTTCTGATTTAAAATACTCTAATAAGACTTTATATTTTTTATTCTTATAAACGAGATTTTTATTCTAAAGCATACATTGTATATTTTGAGGGTCGAATGTAGGCAAGATGTTAAAGCCCGCTTTTATCAAAACCCTGCAAAAATAAAGAAGTGCGTCGTCGACCGCACCAACAAATATTTCCACACCGGCTATTTGCCAAAGTGGATCGAACAAGATGACAAAAGGAATATCTACAGGCTCTTGGCCAACCTTCGGAGGAAATGTCTCCCGGCCAAGGGTGAGAAAAATACCTTCGAGGAAATGAAAAAGGGTTGGAGTCAGTCGGAATCGTTTTTGTTCCTGGGCAAACGTTTTCTCGTGGCAGATATAATATTAAATAAATGTATATGTAACGAAAGTATTTTTCATATTATTTTTTAAATTCAAATTCATATATTATATGCCTGCAAATGTATAAATACAGGGGAATCCCGCTATTCGTACACAATTCATTTTAAGAGTACGTACGACGAGTTGTACGAATGGATGATCATTTTTCCATAAAAATGTGTTGTATGATTAATTGGATTTATTTATTCTATACTCACAGATGATTAATTATTTCAACCTAAAAAATAAATACCATCAATTTTCATTGATCTAGTCTGAATTGAAAGGCTGAGTACGAATAACGACTAAAATTTTACTAGACTGATAGTGAATTGCAGAAATAGTGAAATATGCGAATAGAGAGATGAACAAACATCGGAGTTTCATTGTAAAATATCTCACTTGCAATAAACTTTTCATATAAGAAAGTACGAGTACGTGACATAAGTAGAACATTTCTGATATTATATTAAACTCATATGCAAAATATCATATTTATATTCACATACATATAAGCATATTAAAATTTAATAAAACTGTTAATTCGTCGTGCGTTGATCATTTTAATAATTTCGTGAACATTTATATATATTTCATGAGCCCTTTGACCTCGTTAGATCACTTTTGAGATACTAACTTATTAAAAGTAGGCCTTTCATCCCTTCGCAACTTACCACGGTTAAATACTACACAGTGGGTATATCGTCGACGTTGAAATTTTGCAATTTCGTGTTCACATATTCACATAGTAACTTATGATTTCATACACGAAACGTTTCGTTCCAAAATCGTTTGTAGGTTTTCAAGATATTAAATTTTGGAAAGTACGTACATATATTTCAAAAAATATTCTGAATAATTCAAATATTCCATTTTAAGTGATCTCATATTAATCAAGCTGGAATATTCTTGAAACATTTTTAATTAAAAGTTGAAAATCTTTGTATTCCATTATTATTGAATTATTCTTTATTTAAAAACTGGAAGATATTCCATGTTTTCAATCCAATTTGAAAAAAAAAGACTTAATACATTTTCGACTTAACATCTTTTTCTCTTGCTAGAGATTATTTCTTCATTATATTGTTATTAAAATATCATCAAGCTCAATCTAATTCTTATGAACGTGTATTATTTTTCATTTGTGGAAAATTCACCCAGAAAACGTTAATGGTATTCCATAATTGTAACAGCCTTTATACGAGTATGTAAATCTTCAATTAAGCGGACGGTCAACGAGCCGTATGAACATGTAATCATTTATTTATTTCACTAGACGTATAATATGTGAAATTAACTTCTAAAATCTCAATTAAATATGAACGAATCCAAAAATATCCTATGAATATGAAACTTTGAAAGAAAATATATGACTAATTTCCCAATCATTTAAAAACATTGTTAGTGCACATAAAAATATATCAAACATAGATTTACGATAACTAAAAAAATATAAAAAATCGCATTTTTGTTCATCATGACTATTTCATATATATGTACATACACCCAACTCTCGTTTTACACTGATTTTTTTTACACGGTTTCAAAATAACACGGTTTGAAAAAATGAAAAAATAATTTTTTTACACGATTTATTTGGTCTAACACGGTTTGTTTGAACTATATAATGAATATCGCGAAATGAAAAATGTCACTTTTTTTACACGGTTTTTGTAGGTCCCTATCCACCGTGTAAAACGAGAGTTGGGTGTATATCAAACTCGATCTACGATAACTAAAAAAATATTGAAAATCGCATTTTCGTTCTTTACATCAATATTTACACTAAATATTATCAAATTTTCATTGAAATCAGTGATGTACAATCGATGAACTTTTCTAGTTAGACGAATTTTCTCATATCACATAATTTTTTTTTTTCTAGAAAATTTTCACCTTTATCTCATTCGATTGCAAATTCGACCGATATTTTCAAAAATAAGGTATAAAGTGCAAATCCGGCTGAAATAATTGCGAAAGTATGCGGTAGTTTGTTGCGGTGAGTTCGTGCGGAGCGCCGCACGCACCAAAAAGCAAAATTATTGTAATGCCAGCCGCGTGAAATACGAGGGTCACGCTGGGATTATTGCGATTTATTGCCGCCGAGATCGCTTTATTTTCCTTCTTCCAGTATTGAATTATCATCTGCGGTTGTCGTGTGCTTTTGCGCCAATTCGATGCTTCGATTACTATGATAATTTTACATTTATCGATTGATGTGTTTTTACATTGACGAACGTCGAGAAATCAACGGATATGGGCAAGTGAGGATTTCTCAGTAATAGAAGACCAAGTGTATTTCGGTATACGAATTAATTGGAAAAAAATATTGAATGTGTGTGCTTTATAGACTTCTTAACTGCTTATACTATAACGATGAAACTTTCTAGAATTATTTTGTGTACATGGGAAGACTTTTGCATCATTATGATCTCTATAGGCAATCCGTTTTCGCTTACGATCATCATCCGAATCGTCAATTTTTTATTCTTTTGTTTATATGAATAGAAAGGCTTTTTTTCGACGATTTAGATTACAATCGTAAACAAAAATGAAATGTCTATCTTAAAATCTTTACTGTTTATGTTCAATAAGTTTTTCGAATGTTTTATGAGTAGCTATCAAACACTATGTCATAAAAACATGTTAAGCATGTTCTACATACGTACCTTAATTTAACGTTATTCGCAATAAAAATATGTTAAAAAATTTGGATTTCGTTGAATGGTCATTTGAATTGGGAGATACATTTCGTTAATCAATATATAGTGCATGCATATTTGCCAAATTGATTATACAAATATTAATTTGGTCGAATTATTGAAATTATATTATATATATTACATGTATGGGTTTTGGATTCCAATATGATATCGAATTACGATCGGAATGTCATTGTTATTTATCAATCACAATAAGAGGTACATATGTACATATGTGCAAATTACATCAAATTTCTCATTGAAAATTAATAAAATGCACCTTGTATTCGTATGTATAAATATGTGCATTCAATACATATGCATCTATATCCATTATTTAACTTTAATATAACTATTGTCATTCGTTAAAAGTATCAACATAATTACATCTGATAAAAACAATCGAAATCATAATCAATATCACCATCCCGCCTTTTAATTGCACCCCAATTCTATGTCAGCTTGTTAGGCTGGTCTAGTTGGGTACCAGCAAAACTAGGCAAAACTACGGGTGCCAAATTTACGTTTACAGGGAACTCTACATTAAATCATTATAAAAGCTATCGCAAAGGACAACTTTCCAGGGAGCATGCTTATATACGTACAAGACAATGCCATGAAAAAAATAATTTTCATAATAAAATAATTAAATCGTCAAAACTCCATATCATCACAAACACTCTTTTCATGAAAAAAACCTAACAAAAAAAAAACTCATCCAAAAATTTCCCGGATACATTCCGCAGAGGAAACTCGCACAACAACGCACGGTCCAAAGGTCAAGCGAATCGCTTTCGTTTTTCCGGATTTTCCGAAGGCGAATTTTTAATTTCGGCATAACGCGAGTACAGGGGGAGGAGACCGCATTTGAAATTTAATTATTTCAACCGCAACGTTTGCCCACACTGCGACTGCTCACCCTGTACCCGATCCCTTTGATCGCCGCGTAATTGAATTCGTCTGCGAGGAACAGTCAAAAGTTCGCGACGCGTGTACAAAATGGAGGGAAGCACGTGTGGATTAAGAATTGTAAAGATGTGCATGTGTGGGGTGTGACTTGGGAAATGCGATTATAGGGTGGTGCAAAACGAATGAATTATGAAGAAATTGACTATTTTTTTTAAATTGAATGATTCATATATTTGAAAGATTGATATAAATATGGAATATATAATATATGACGGTTGAATAGGCCGAAGGGTGCATGTCACTTTTTTTTACCAAAATTGAGTTTAATTTTAAGTACAGGAGTTGATTCTATGTATAAATATGTGTTTTGTAGCAAAATGATATAAACGAATTCGTAGCATATGCCTGAATATATTATCTATCAAATCACTCGCCTTTTTCCTAAGACACATTGGTACATATTCAACTTTGATAGTTTTTTTTTTTCAAAATCACTTGTACTCTTTGGTTTTTTTAGTCAACATATATACCTTCATTTTTTTATTAATAAAAATTATTAAAGGCCAGTTTTTTTACTCGTTTAATCTTCAACCTCTTGCTAGTTAATTACACCAACTCGAAATACGAAGCCAGTCAAAATGCACCGAATTAATTCTTCCTTGCAAAAAAGACTATTTTTTTTTGTGAATTAGATTTAGTATTAGTGTAGTTATCCATATTTGTCATCATTTTCTAAAGAAAGAACTGCTTAAATATTTTTTTCAGATTTCATAACATATTTTTCTAAAATATTTTACTTGAAAATTTTTCATTCTAGTCATTACGAAAATCAATATATCTATTCTTCAACATACAAGAAAAATTGAAACAAATACTAAAACTGATTAGCTACTATAATTTCCATTTAAAATAAATTACATGTATTATATTCCCGTATACAATATAATAAAACAGATAAAATTTTCACAATCGAAATCAGAAAACTTATTTAATCGCTTCGATAAAGGCCGTTCGAACGATATAATTAGCATTACAGATAAAAAGAAACATCTGCGAATTTTCGTAAAAGCGTTTTTCAATTATACGGAAAAACCGGATCGACCCGGGGCCATTTTTATTTCCGTTTCTGTCTCGCATTTTTCCCGCCAAAATCCCGATTCGTGTCCGGATTAATCCAGAATTTAATTTGTCGTGAGTACGTATTTGATCCGGAATATAATTCACCGTGTGTACTCTCAAAAAACGTACAAAAGGTAGGCTCGAATCCATTCGATTCATTGGATTAGTTGAAGGATTTTAAGCCAGTCGATGGTGCAGATGTATAAAGCGTTTGTGCATGCCATGCCGAGCTCAGCGTTCTCGTGATGCGTGAATTCGAATTTTCTTTTGGCTTGGCGAGATCCATATGTCGTTTTTCTTAGTTACTTGATTGATTGATATAGAAACTCAATCGTTTTTTATCGAATGTTTTTTCTATATGAAACTGATAATTTACTACTTTTTTAAAACGGAAATCTAACTTGTTGGTGTCACTCAAATCGTTCGTGTGTACATACTGAAAAAAATGTGTGACATCTATCAGCTACCTGAGCTTCTATTCGACGAAGTGTGTTACGAGATTTTAGGAAATATTTAGATATAATTGCTGATAAAATAAATAAAATACAATAAAAATCGCTCAAAAATTTCTCATCGAAAGGTTTGATTATTTATAGTTGATCAAACAACTATCTGTGGACGTGTGTTGAAATGGCATTTTATTTACAAAATATTTTCTTTTGTATTTACGTTTTTACAAACTATAAATGGGAGCGTGAATTTTTCAGCATTTATTTACCTACGTATATCTATTTGTTTCATAGGAAAAAATCCAAAAATCGCCTGCAGCTATGTTGAATGTAGATTTAACAGTAGCTATATTTATCAAATAGTTTGTGTGAGGAATGTTTGAAAAATACATATTTATTATTTTCATATTCACTTTGAAATTCAATATAAAATTTAATCCAGTCAAACTGAAAAGAAACTCGTGTAAAGAAAAAACATTCTCACCTAATCGACAACTTATACAAATCACAGACATTAACAAACTGACTTTGAAACCAGACAAACGATAAACATCGAAAACGAATTAACACCAAATTAAACCTAAATGCGTTTTCCGAGTCCGGAAAAATCTCGGAAAATCCTCGATTCGATTTTTCACCGCCGGAACTGGCCTATATGCCTTCGAGGCTATTTTTACATAAGGCACATTAGACAGGGGTATGGGGCGAGGGGGTGAAGAAGCGAAGGGGTGTAGTGTGAGTCCAGGGGTGCAGTGTGAGTCCAGGGGCGTAGTGTGAGTCCAGGGGCGTAGTGTGAGTCCAGGGATGTGCGAGGGTCGAGAGACGACCTGGGGTTTCGTCCCCGAAGAAAAATATTCGGACGCGTGACTATTTTCAGCAATTCGAGGCTTTTGTCCTGAAAACGGGGTGATTCTCAAATTTTGTATTCGATCACTAGTTGTATGGATCGTGGGGGTGGTTTTGAATGATGTCGAGTCGAATAAGGGTGGTTTATGCTTATATTTGTACTTGGATTACGTGATTTTATAATATTTTCTAAGGGATGTGATATAATGTGAACGTTGAACAATGGGGTGATAATGTTTTGATTTTTTTTAAATTAGTTCAGAAAATACAGTAGTCGCTATAAAAATGTGAAAGCCTTCGAAGTTAACGGATTTAGAAAAATTCAGTACTATGATCGAATATTAAATAACTGACAATCAATAAATGTTTCTGAGGTTTGAAAACCAGGATTTTACAACTGAATGATCTGAGACTTTATTCGATGAGGTTTTAGTACATTTTCATATTTTTCACCGTTTTGAATGTGTAGCAAAATTGGTGTTTTTTAAAAGTTTGTTAAAGGTCCATTATGGTTATTCAAATTTCTGTGAAGATATTAGACTTTTATTTGAAAGTTGAACGGATTTGACATTTGACCGTATTTTTAGCAATCATAGAAATATTTCAATATATAACAAGATCCACAGCAGTAATCAAACGCATTCGAGAATCAATTTCGACTTCTTCTTCAATAGAGTTAGTCCCGTTTAGCTTCGAACGGCTCAAATCCATACAAAATCCAACTCTACAGAACCTGAGCCACAGTTCGAGAAGCTCTAAGATTTCCGAAGGCATACGTGCGTGCCGAAATAACGTCCGTGGGGGTGAAACGGCGTTTCTCGTCTCGGGATCAAATCTCGTGTATAAATGACCCGTTAAATTAACCCGCAGGTTTCCATTAAACTTCACTAGCAGATCTTTATCTGCGGCCGAGAGATTTTCGCAGATTTTCCATTCTCTCCCTTTTTTTTCCACCCCCTTCAGTGCCCTTTTCTTTTCCTTCGCTTTCACTTCGTTTTCACTTTCGCCTTTCATTAGGCGCTGATTGCGTTTCGGGACGATGCTCAGGCTGCGTGTGTATGAGCCTCATTTTCTTCCATATGCTCTCAATGTAATTGATTGTGTCTAAATATATCTATAAATGTTTTTATATATGATGATTTTGGTGTAAATGTCCATAATATGGGAGAAAATGGTCAGCTGTCGTTTTTTTTTTCAAAAAATTGGTCCTAATTTTCAATTTGGATTTCTAGTGATCAAAAGACATCCAATAATTTTGGAAAAAAATACCGCTGATCATCGTCTTACATATGGCCATCTATACTGAAATTACCCTAATTCTATAAACGTATGCTAAAGTATATTATAAAACTATTTGTAGATACATTTATGTGCACAATTTCAATCAATAATTTTTATTTATTCGTTAAAATTCTTGTAAGTCGCACTGATATAATTATTTCGATATTAATATTAGTAAAATTAATTGTATTTATAAATATATGGATTAACGAATAATAATCAGATTATTCTATATCAAACAAAGGTAAGCTACGGAGTGGTCATAAATAAATATGTCATGTAAGAGAATGTCATATTATCGTATTCTAAAAAGCAACTACAGCACATTTTAACCTCGAGGGACACAATATAAACAAACAATGTAAAATTCAAACCACCAAACTCATAAACATTTCAAAATACAAGCATATATAAACCCTTCAGAGCTAAACGTGACTAACTCTACTATCTGAGAAGCTGAAAAAATGCATCAAACGTATTTGATATATTTTTCAAAATTCCCTTTATTATTACATTTTTTATATGACTTTATTAATATTACATTGTAAATATACTTTGTTTATAATAGCTACAGGTATGGTTGATTCACATCCACAGTACAGAATTAATTAAAATGGTTTCTAAAATGAACGATTTATTATTTGATAGTAAAACTAATTTTGTCAGCATTCGAATTCGATTTCTACTTCCATTCCAACTGCATTATGTGGTCTATCAATTCAAGTGTTAATGAATAGTATAATATCATATAATAATTCAAGTTTGAAATACAGATATTCGAATAGAAGTGTTCGAATACCTTTCACCAAAAACAGATTAGCAAAACGCTTGATTGCATTGTCACCATTTTCATGGTTCAAAACACAAACTGAAACTAGAAACCTTGAGTTTTGAATAATATTGTGTTACTTAACAATAATATATCTATATATCAGAAAATATAATATAACTTGTATTGGAATATCGAAACTTCCTATTTGAATATCAATACAAATAATAAAATAATTTTATTACTAAATTTCGATTCTTTATATCATATAGCTTTGATATGGTATATTTTGTTATTGAATTGTACATCCAACAGATTTGCAAATAAAATACACCTTGAAAATATGAAAAAATTATATTTGGTTATGGAAATTTCTCTACATATATATACAGAACAATCAATATGTTTGTTCCTTGAATAAAAAAAAAACGAGGAAAATCCCCGTCAGACTTTCCTTTCTGCCTGGAATACTGGAAAACTGGAATAGCCCTAAAAGTAAAATTAATAACGACGAAAGAAACAATAGACGGGTTGTAGACGTGGGTGAAATTGAGAGGATTTTCATTTGAAACGGACGTATTGTATTATATTATATTATCACGCTCCAAAGTTTTTTCAACTTTATTTTATCCTATATTTTCTGTGGATTCTCATTTGATATTTTAATAATAATTAATTTAAATTGCGTGTGTAGATCTAGTATAACGTTTGATACATTATTGCTACGGCTAACAATTAGACCCACCCGTGAAATGTCGAACTGAAAAAAACCATAGATTGTTAAATGTAGTATACAGAAATATTCACAATAATCCTGAAAAGTTTCATTGCAAAAGAATATAACTTTGAGGAGAATATAACTTTTGACATACAGTTAGTTACTTACAAAA
Organism: Cheumatopsyche charites; assembly: GCA_024721215.1. Classification (NCBI taxonomy): domain Eukaryota; kingdom Metazoa; phylum Arthropoda; class Insecta; order Trichoptera; family Hydropsychidae; genus Cheumatopsyche; species Cheumatopsyche charites. The sequence continues at coordinate 2,830,168 of CM045587.1, forward strand.
TTGAGCGTACTCCTAACTTTTCAATACTATATAGCGAATTTCATACATATGAAATTATTTTTTAAACGTGTTTATTTCATATTGATTTTGTAAATATTTTCAAGTATTATTGGACAAGAAGTAAAAATTAAAAAAAAACTCCGAATAAAGAATAATTTGAAAGGAATGAAATTCATTATTTAGCTTGAAAAAGTTAAGTAATCGATCAATTTTGTGAGTAACTATATACACAAATATTCATTTTTTATTTAAATAAAAGGTATAAGGTATAGTAATTGTATAAAAAAAATATCAATATTCGTTTCATCGATGGTTTTTACGACCCTCAATTTGAGAATCGTCAGGTTTATAATATTATGAAAAGGGTCTCGACTCGGAGAGGAACAATACGTCGTTCGACAGAATCGAAATAGCAACTTTTCATTCGCCATACAAATTCACAGACTGACATCGTTCCGTTTTTGGTCCATTTCTACCTTTTCAACATCGACGACTTCATGAATTCTCAGAAATTATTAAAATCTGAGTCGTTTCCTTTCGTTTTTCATCGTCGCATAAACGAGGGTCGTTCACGGTTAAAAAACTGGTGAAATTAACGAAAAGATTTATTCATACTGTCAAATGCTCAACGAGGGTTTAATATTTTATTTGAAGTGTATTTATTACGTTTATTCGATTAGATTTGTAAGTCTCTGAGTTTCAATGTCAATTCGAAGTGTAAAAAATAGAATGATTCGAAAAATCTTGGATATTTGTCGAATACTTACAATACATACTTATTATATTTTCATACTTTTTAAACTTTCAGATAAATGCATATATATTTCATTTGGGATGAAAAGTACTTTTGACTATTCAAAATATATATCTATGTATGTTCTGATGCTTTTTAATTTATTTTGAAACGATGATGTGTTTTGATAAAATGTTACGAAACCATTCGAATTCATTTGTTTGTATTTTTTAGATGTTTGTTTAACATTCGCAAAACGAGATGCTCCGGTTCTATTTCATTTTATTGTATTTATTTAAGACGAATTGTTTGTAACGAACAGGTTCCCTCTTCGTATACCTACTCCATGCAAATTATATTTGAATTTGCAGAGTAAATTGAAATATTACAAAATCCAGTTGAATATTTTTTATTTTTTGATTTGATTTTCAATTTGATTCAGAAGTATATGTTTTAATATTTTTGATAACATTCAAAATATTTTAAGAAGCATATAAATGAAAAAAATACACATAAGTGTATTAATTTGGTATTATTGAAAATATAGTTTTTGGAAATTCTAACAAAAGTTCTTGTGTATGTATAAGTAAACGTAATCCAGATCAGCTTAATTACATCGAATAAATATTCTCATCTCGTATTACATGAAAACGCCTAGATATTTTTCCTCCTACATACATAATAGGACCAGAATAACATATGTACATACATAGTAGTATCATATACGATGTTATTGTATGAATTCTTATATCTAGATTTTATTCATGTAATATAGAATACAATAACATCTGTATGCAATAAACTACAATGTAAAAAAATGGACAGATTTTAATTATTTATATTTTTATATATGAGTAACTACCTATTTTGTATAAAATTTGATCATTTTAATGAAATCGTATTTAAAAAATGAATTAAGTGTTTCTTAAAATATTTTAAGGTTATAGTGCAAACAAATGAAATAAAATGCGTTTTCTCCAATGTAATCATTAATCTATATTATAAATACGCTAACGATGCTCGAAATTTTCAGACACAGCCGTGGCTCGTACCTGTAAATTGAGTAAAAAATTTTGGAAACAAATGATCATGATAGTCAAGAACTTACACTAGTGAAATTAATTGTGAACACATTCCACAAATTTCACTTAATTATTCTGAAGTGGGTACATAGTGAAATTTTTAGAGGCAATCTGTTCATTCTTTAAAATATAAAAAAAACTATGATACCATCTACTGAAAATTTTACCAAAAAAGAAAATTCATCATCACGAAAAATGTCTACAATTAATTCCACCAGTGTATTTGGAAAGAAATGTTTCTTCTCAAACACACCCCAACATCTTCCAATATAACACAAACACATCTCTATCAGAATATTTTCCTCGAGAAGCTCGACATTTGTTCGGCGCGAGGATTATATTAAAAGTTGCGCGTTGTCTATCGACTCGGCGTTGATATATTGCGTTATTCGCGTTCTCCTATGCGAAAACACTTGTCTGAGGGGTAAAAAGTCCGACTTTCGAACGGCCATAAATCTGTCGGAAAATTGGAAAATAACGGCGAAACAATGGCCGCGGTAAAAGCGGGACGAGCTTTGCATCCGCGACACGTACGGACGTTATCATATAATTTTATTCCGCACGAACGCCCGTGTTACGTATGTCGAGGTACGTTTTTATATCGCCATACTAGTGTATGTTCGTATGAAGAGGGAATAGGCCGAGGGGTACGAGTGATCTTGAGAAAAGCGCGCTCAAAGCCGAGCATGCGCTAGGAGGTAGAGTGATTTGATTATGCGTTTCGGAGCGCGCTCCATGTTCGTTTATGTCCTTTTGCAAATCAAATGTTTGAGCGTACATAGAAGCGATTCATGTACGTAACTTGATTTCGGTGGAAATGGTATTTAGTGCCTCTTGGCCTATAGAGTCAGTCGATGGGTGATGTGGTTGTGCATGCCGCGTTGATTTTCAGTGATGCTGGGTTAGATTCAAGTTTAAAGTTAGAGACTCAAAGTGGCCTTTTTTATCGAAATAAAGAAAATAGTTATGTATTATATGTATATAGAACCATTTTCTGTACTTAACTTAATAGCGATAAAAAAAGTCACTTGTGCCCTTTGTGACATTCAGTCGTCATTTCTAATATTCACTTTTCTAAGAATTACTTAAAACTAAAAATATATCATTTTACTACAGACAATTGATCATTTCAAAGATTCTCAAACATAAGAATATCAAGATATAATATTTTAATAAATTAATATGATTTATTTCTCAAACATACTAAACAAGACAATTTCAAGTGTTGGATATTCTATAAATCAAAAAATAGAGAATCTCTAAACAGAATAATCAAAATCATAACAATTGCATACATACACACATAAACCTCATTTAAATGCGCATTGTAAAAATAATTTCCTGTATTCGTCTCGCTAGGTGTAGTACTATCGTTTAGCATTACATTGATACTCGACGTGCCGTGTACTTATTCGAATATCTCCGAGCTTAAAAATTTTCCATCCCGTTGTTTGCTCTAAGTCGTCTCTCACTACTTAGCCCAGTTCTTCTGCTTACACTGCTCCAACTTGAAGCAGACGAACGTTCTAATCTGACAATTTATTGCCGAGATAAGGTTTTCCGGTGCAAAGTCGCCTCTTGTACCATACCATATTTATTTTGCGAGGAGTGAACGTAGCCATGGGGACAATTCGATATGCCTAGTCCAGGGGTGCTCAACTTTATTTATTTTATGATACATATGAGCCATTCAGTGCACAATTTGACTAACTCCATGTATCAAAATATCGAAAAAAGATTGTTTGATGTATGTTTCAATATTTTCTTAATTATCTTCATTATTTCATTTGACAAAAATAAATAAAAAAGGGACTTAATCTGATCTAAACTCGTATCTTAACTATCAAATATTTACTATTGGTTGAATTCTTAATTATTGAAAAAATATTTAATTCTAAAAAATGAAAAGTTTGAGTGTGTGTGATTTTGTCACATATTAGTATTTTAATTATTCAGACACTACATCAATTGATTGGTTAATTAAAGTATTATAGGCTTTTTATTCATACTCGTACATGTATTTATTTTGTATTAAAGTATTATCTGATCAGTTATGGATCATTGAATTGTTCAAGCTATTTAAATCTTCCATTAACATTCTTTTCCTAGAGAGTTTCATCACTTATTAGTAACCAACTATTGAAAAATCAATCTAATTAATTTTTTATACAATTAAACAGAATGGAATCAAAATATTTTTCATTCTCAAAACAGTCAATTCATCGATGTTAACTTTCATGTTTTTTAATGATCTGAAATTGATAAAAAATACCTTTCATAAAATTTATTTATTCATCATTCAGAAATGGGAAAAAATATACATATGCACGATTGCATTCAGTAGTTTTACTTTTTCAGTAGATTTTATGGTTTTATTTGTCAATAGCAAATCCCAAACGAAAAAATGGAATTTCAAGTGCAATCAAACCGCATATGTGACATTTTCACAAAACCTTTTTTCATTTGTTACGAGCTTCTTGTATGATACGAATTCATTCAAATATTGAAATTTTGACAAATTTTCGAGTAGCGTGAATTTTCATTGTGTGTGTAGTGCTACAAAATAAAATAAATAGAAATAAAAATGTGGGTATCTAGCATGACGTTTGTAAAACTTTTCGTTCAAATCAAAAAACTCTTCATTCAGAAACATTCACAGCAAAAATGGGTACGGTGTAAAATAAAAACTGAAAAAAAGCGAATTATTAAATCCTATAGGGTTTTATTTAATATCACAAAAAGGCTAAGCGCTGGAAATTTTAAATTTCCCTCGATGCTATGTGGAAAATTTCGTAAAGTTTTCAAACATATTTTCATGTTCGAGTGGTATCGTTTTTGTTAAGTGAAGTCATTTTTTCTACTATGCACTGATAACGAGTCGGTCCTCTTCTTTTCATTCTGACTTCATTTTTGCTCGGATTAGACTGATTTTTAGTTAAATATCTTGACCATATATGACCATTTTCACTGCTTTATTTAACTAACCAAAGAGTTGCAGTCAATCCTTCAATTACGGATTGTAGAAAATCTGCAGAACAGTTCGTAGTTGAAAAACTGACTGTAACTCTATATAGTTAACTAAATCAGTAAAAATACTGATTTGAAATTGTTTTGACATGTAAAATCTATTTGTGAGCGATACGGAACGGATGATGGACACACAAAGGGGTATAATCATATAGGTGTCCCCCTCACACTTATAAGCATGTCCCTCGTTCGTTTCGTACCGCTCGCTAGTGGACGACGGATAAAATAGTGCAGCAATAGACCGAATTTAACGACATTTCAATGTATTTAAGAATATATAAAATGAAACAGAGCACGATAGAGTAAATCTCGTATAAACGAGACCTTACTTCAAACACACGTTTCGATCCTAAGAGTATTTTCATCGACCCCAAAAGAAATCATCAAATTAACAGACACACATACCGAACAACATACGAAGCACAAAGAGTTGCAGTTAATCCTTCAATTACGAATAGTGTAAAATCTACAGAACAGTTCGTAATTGAAAAACCGACTGTAACTCTCTGTCTAGTTAACTAAATCAGTGAAAAGACTAATTTGAAATTGTTTTGACATGTAAAATCTATTTGCGAGCTATACAGAACGGATGATGGACATAAAAAGGGGTATAATCATATATGTAGGTGTTTTCCTCATTCTTATAAGCATGTCCCTAGTTTTTTTCGTACCGCTCGCTAGTGGACGACGGATAAAATAGTGCAGCAATAGAACGAATTTAACGACATTTCCATGTATTTAAGAATAGATAAAATGAAACAGAGCACGATATAGTAGAGCTTGTGTAAACGAGTACTTCAAACACACGTTTTGATGCTAAGAGTATTTTCATCGACCCCAAAAGAAATCATCAAATTAACAGACACACATACCGAACAACATACGAAGCACAAAGAGAGCCTCCTTTGACGCTCCGTCGAACCAGGATCTAATCAAAAATCCCACACCCGTCCCACAGCCCAACCCCGTTCCCCGGCCCAACTCCATTTATTCGTACGTCCATCCATCCGGTGGATTTTAATTAAAAAGGTCCCGGGAACGCCTCTTTCAGGTCACCGATGGGGGTCCCTCGGCGATGCGAAATGAATTATGGTCACCCCACAAAGGTCCGCGAATATTCACTACCGCCCCGACGGAGACAAATTAATCTCACCTATGTGTGTGCTTTTATGTAATGTGAAATATGCATATATTGTGGTCTCATGTGTTCGGTTAGTTATTTTTTTTCAATGTGAATCTGAGAGGTTTATATTTTATTGTACTAAATACGATGTTAGATTGTATGTGGGAATGATTTTGAGGTTAATAGGTGAGTTTTAGTGACGTTAGATCTGAATGAATTTGGAGATAAAAAAAATCTATATAGTTATTTTCTATGTGAAAAAAATAAGTACGTATGTATGATTTGTGTAAAAAAATGAATAATTGAATTGGGTCTGGTGCATTGAAACATAAATTATGATTATTGGATTGGGTATTATGATAAATACATTTTTGCTCAGTGTCTTTTATTGCTCTAAATATTGCTCATAATAACTTTGTAATTGTTGAATGTATCGTAATTAATGAAGTATTGGATATTTTATTACATGTGATGTTATTAATTATATTAACATGGATCCAGAAGCCGTATATCTGTATAATTTTCAAAACCAAACGAATAAATATGTATATTCAGAAATACTTATATGTTTGCACTCAACTCCACTGATGTGAATTTGTCACATATGCTTTTCAATTTCTAGAGTCCTCATGAATACATATAACATGAGAACAGTAAAGTCAACATTTGATTTAACAAACAAGCAATCTCATCGCGTTCTAACGTTCTAATTTTAAATATGTAAAAGACGAAATGTGAAATATAAAGAAAAATTACTACTTTTCTCACAATGACGAAGCCAACTAAAAATAGCAAATCTATGCATATATTCTATACATTTATGCATGAATGCAAATACACATATTTCTATGTGAGGATTGAAAAGGCTAAGGATATCGAGAAAAGTGCATTCAAAGTTGACATGTATAATATTAGGAGCAGGTCGAGTGATTTGATGATATACTCGTATCTTGGCACAAGTTCCGAATTCGTTTATATCCTTTTGCCACCAAATAAATGAGAGTGCATAGAAGCGATTCCTGTGCATAACTGAATTTCGGCAAAAATGTCACTTTGTATGCCTTTTCGATCGTCATATGCATTATGCACAAAAAATCCTAAACCAATGAACGAATTTTCTCCAAATTTTAAAATCTGAAAAATGTCAAGAAACAATCTGATTTTTAACACAACACCATTCCCAAAAAACTCCCAAACAACTCACAATTCCGACTTAAAACCAAAACAAGCCGATAGTGCAGCAGTATAAATCATTTGTGCACGCCGTGTCGATTCAGCATACTTGGGATGCGTGAGTTCAAGTCCTATCTTGGCAAAGGTCAAAATTTCGTTTTTCTCAATTGATAAAAATTGATATGGAGACTCGCTCGTTTCTTTCGAACGTTTGGAATTCATTTAATTCGAAAAAAGCGTTAATTTAACGCTTTAAAAAACGACTCCTCAAATGATCATCACCTACACCTTTCGTATGCTTCGATTAAATTCGAACTATTTAGCGACACCTATGTGCACTAATATTTAGTCTTCGGAGTAGTCTTACCTAAAAAATGTCGAATTTTCTTCACTGTATAATGAATGATATTGATTAATGATGGTTGTGCAATTGGGCCTAGACCTGTAATGGGAAGAAAAAAAATCAATTAAAAAAAAAAAACAAAACGCACATGAAACAAAACACTATCCCAGCTCATAAAAGACCTATCCACGACAGTGGTGTGTGCATAAATTCCATCTGCGAACGGGACGAATCCACCCCGAATAAATCAGACGTCATCAGGGGGTGGTGGTTGAAAGCGCAACCCCGCCCAGTCCCTTTCACACCAGTTTCATACCAGTTTCGTCAAATCCCGCCCAAGTCTCCCCTTTCGGCTTTTATGGCTCGGCTCCTTATATTCGCGCCCCTATCTCTTATCTTTTCGCTCCTCCCACATTTGTTTACCGAACTAAGAGCGGTGGGACAGAAGGTGGTTTCGTAGCCGGGGGTGGGTTTTAGGGGTGGTTAGGAACTCACTTCATCATAATTTATCGACGAAAGCCACGAGGAGCGACGCAGACTTCGCTCCGCGAATAGTTAAGTCTCTCTATGAGGGTGGCTATTTATTATGTTGTTGTGTTTTAAATGGATCGAAATCGAACGTTGAATAATAATTTTATTATATATGTATATTTAAATATAATTTTAATGATTTGTGATTGAAATGTTTTTGAAATTGAAGCGCAGAGTATATTTGAGGTAGGTTTAAAGTCGAGGTTTTGAGATCAAAAGACTTGTTCAAAACAGAATATCTATTATAATTATAAACATATTGGAGAAATTTTAAATGATCTGATAATATATAAGTCATTCAGAACTAATCGTAACTTACTCCTCTTTATGATAAAATTGAGATTTAAATATCAAAGCACTTCGAATACCTAGTTATAACTTTCTAATGGTGAAATATATTTTCTAAATAATAAAGATAAATACCGTTAAATGACATAAATTGTATGGTCACCCAGTAATAAATCATTTATTTCAGAAGCCATTTTAATCAATTTTATACTCTAATATGAATTGATTACATCTGTACCTTATTGTAAACGAAATTTGTAGATATGTGTGGAAAGAATTAAGGGAATTTTGAAAAATCCATCAATCTGATCAGTTTTTTCGTCTTCTTGTTAAGTGGTGCTAGTCACATTTACCTTAGAACGACTTATATATTTCACTCAATACAATTATTACAACTTCCGAAAACAAATGGACATATTCAGAAAAAAAATCCATACTCAACTCGAGTGATTAAATTATTTTTCTCACAATCAAATTTTTCAGCTTCTGCTATCCTTATTTATTTTACAGTATGATTCACAATATTATATTAATTATTAAACTCATTTCATCACATACCAATAACTTTCACAATAAAACCTTTAATTGAGGACTTGCCTGGAATATGAAACATACTTTAAATATGAAACGCCTCGATATTTATCACTTACAGTTTCGACAATCTGCTAATTTTGTATAAAATCAGTAAATTAACAGTGTAGACAATATTGTGCCTTAAACTAATGAGTACAGACAGTATTATTTTATGCAAAATCAGCAGATTGTCGAACATGTAAGTGATAAATATCGAGGTGTTCCATATTCAGAGCATGTTCCATATTCCGGAGAAGTCTTCTACATAATCAAACACAACAAAAAACGAAATTTCTCAAAACTTTCATACAACACAACCCAATAAACATCCACACACCTTCAAAAAGTTAATTCGCACCGAATCGAGAAAAGGCCTCGATTGACACTCGACATCCAGATAGAGGAGAGCCTTTGTCCATTATTCATGATGTTTGAGATACGCTGGCCTCTCGTTCCGGAAAAGCGGAAAAGCGGAAGAGCAACCGGAAAACCGCATAAAGAGATGCGTCTCCGTGAGCCGGAACATTTTATCGGAAACTTATTTATTTGCCCCGAGACAAAAACGGATTTGCATCGTAAAGGAGAAAGGGAATATATATTTATTCGCGTTTTCATTATTGCCGCACAGAAAGGGAGATTGAATCATTCGAATCTAAGATTTCTTTTATTTGACGATCGAAAATGCCAATGGGTACGAGTGACATTTTTGCCGAAATTGAGTTATGCACAGGAATCGCTCATATATTTGGTGACAAAAGGATATAAACGAATTCGGAACGTGTGTCTAGATATATCATCAAATCAGTCGACCTTCTTCTGATACATGGTCAACTTTGAACGCGCTTTTCTCGAAATCACTCATACCCTTTGGCATTTTTAGTCGTCATATTGAGTACGTTTTTGCATTGAAGGCTTTTTTTCATATATATTGTATTTGTCGTTTATCTTTATCTGCGTATCGTTTTATATAATAGTATGATATGAGTTGTTCAGAGGTAAATGTGATTTGCTTCACTTTTTGGCAATAAGTTTAAATGTCAAAACGTTTAGTGTAGTAATAGCTTTCTATGTTGGAAATATATTTCTTAAATAATAAAGATATCAATGTGAACTGATCACATCTGTAGATTTATTATGAATTAAATTTGCATGTTTATAATATCAGAAAAATAGAATAATGTAGAAAATTAAATGATATTTGAAAAACGTTATTATTTAATCATCATTCTCGTCTTCTTGCTTATATTAGTGTAGTTAGTCAGGATTTGTTCTGAATAAATCAGATATTGATTTTTAAACTATAAATACTAGACTAGAAGTAGCTGATTAAGCTGCAAATATTACACTATATGTAGCCGATGCAGCTGCAAATATTAGACTATATTCAACCGATGTAACTGCAAATACTTGGATATATACAGTCGGTACAATTAACGTGAAACGTGACAGCATATATTTACATACATACATTTTAAAATATTTATCGAACTTGATAAAAAATCGGATTCAAATCCATTCTCACAGCAATTTTTCACAAAAAACAAACAAATCAGATACAAAACACCTTCGAATCTTCAATAATTCCATTAAACACACACACATTATTCTACGTCTTCCTAAAGTGCGAACGATCGCGATTCCATCCCGCATTTGGACCGGGATATTTCTGAGGTGAAACTCTCATATGCGGCATCATCCATTATACAAATGGAATGTCAACCGTACGTGTTCTTCGCGCCGCGTACCTACTGTATACGACGACCGAAAAGGCCAAGGGGTACAAGTGATTTCGAGAAAAGCGCGCTCAAAGTTGAACATGAACCTACACGCATTAGGAGGAGGTCGACTGATTTGATGATATATTAAGGCACTCGTTCTGAATTCGTTTATACCCTTTTGCCATCAAATATATAGCCAGCCGATAGCGCAGCAGTATAAAGCGTTTGTGTGTGCCGTGTCGATTCAGCATACTTTGGATGCGTGAGTTCGAATCCTATCTTGGCGAGGGTTTTTATATCTATGTCGTTTTTCTTAATTGATAAAAAATGATATGGAGACTCGGTTGTTTCTTTCAAATGTTTGGATTCATTTGATTCGAAAAAAGTGTTAATTTAGCGCTTTACGAAACGGCTCCGCAAATGATCATCACCTATACCTTTCATATGTTTCGATTAAATTCGAACTATTTAGTGACACCTATGTGTGCACTTCAACTCTTAGGAGTCTCGTCTTCACTATATAAAGTGAATGATACTAACTATTCAGGTTATCTGTGTCATTTATGACCGATTAAAATACATGGTGTATGTATAAAAAATTGGGTAGAAATTACCTGTATAAATAAATAAATATGAGCGATTCCTGTGCATAACTCAATTTCGGCAAAAATTTCATTTGTGTCCCTTGGCCTTTTCGATATGTAGCAATGTCGCGCGTTCTCCCCTCGCGGATCGGAAGCACGTAAAGCGTATTACGTACATTTTTAAGAATCACCGTTGACAATCCGTACGTTTCTTATTCGGAATGTGTCTGAGACGATATTTATCCGCCAACCTAATATGCGAGCCGTCTTCGAAAATTATGACGTTTTTGTTTGTCACGCGTCTTTCGTTTTCGATTTTGATCGTTTTGTTGAGGGACGAATTTTGATTTTTTTTCGTTTGTTTCGCAAAATGCTTAATTTGTTTCATATAAAATTGATTTGCTATCGTTTTATGAGAAAAAAATGTCATTGAATGTCTTTGAAAGCGAAAAATGACCTATTAAGAAATTAACCTATTTATGTTCTTCGCATACATACAGACAGACATTCAGATAGACATACAGACAGACACATAGCAAACACATTGACAGGCACGCAGATGGATATATAATACATACATTTACATACATTCATACATACACACAGACAAAGCATAAACACAGACAGATTTTTCCATTACTTTTGTAGGTCCTACAAAAATTTACTACAGTTTTGCTACACCTTACACCCCTATTGAAAAGTTAAAGTTGAAATCTCGTAGATTGCAAAATATAAAATAGAATTACACAGAATCTTTTACATCCGCGTATACAATAACTCTGAAAAGTTTCTCTATCAAAATATCAGCCGTTAAGTAGTCTATAGATTACATTCATACATACATTAATTTTTATTTATACTTACATATATCGATATTGTGTTGTATCATAAAATCCCCAATCAAATTAAAAGACGCATATATACATACAAATCATATTTTTCACCAATTAAAATATTCGATCAAGGATTAACAAGTCATCTACATATAAATCAGACAAATTGACATATTGAACCGCAATCAATTCAACGTTATCAACAGTTTCGCTCATAATGATCAGATAATTTATTAACCACGGTATAACATATAATTCGACATCCGTATTTACGAGCTCACAATAAGCTGAGATTAACAATGCTCGCTTTCCAATTGATCTAATCCTGAACCGAATTTGAAATCGGATAGTATTGATTAATCCGATAATTGGCAAGGATTAGATCCATAATGTACGAAATCGAGTTCACGTCTACTCAATATACGTATGTACGGTTTCCATTATATTATACGTACACACAAGTGGAGTTGTTCTACCAAACATTTCGAATTCGATTTTGCTAATTGAATTTAAGATCTTTCAACTGCAGATATTATATGTTGCATGATATAACGAATTATGACAGACGTATTTTATGTGTTGTATATCCACATTTTGATGGAGTCGCTTAATTGAAATCGATTCCATTCGAATTCATATGAAAGCAGATTTTAACATTCGATCATCGAGTTTCGCATTTAAGCTTGTTTCATATTCAATTTATATAAAAGAAAAACATATTAAATTTTCAAATTTACATTGAAATAATACAGAAACAAGCTTTGTTACAACTAAAGCAACAAAAACAATAATCTATTCAACTCTCGTTGGAACAACGGAACATTTTATTCGCAGAAGCTTTCGCGAATGAACTTGTGTACTGCCAAAATTTCAATTTCATTGTTATTCCTTCGACATTATTTACAAGCAAATTCTCATTGTCGATAGTTCCACGAATATAAGTCGAACAATAACAGCGACTTCACAATGAGAGAGTTAAGCATGAATTCGCGAAAGGATCTCTTGATAACCTTCGCGTGAAGCGAAGAGAGTTTCAAATAAGTTAAGGTAACTACAGATATACGATATAAGTATTACCATTTCTAATTATTCAGATATATAAACAAAAAATTGATGAATTATTACAATGTACTGATCTTTCGATACGTGTTAAATTACGCTGTGTGTGTACACCGAGCATAAAATAAAATATTCGATATTTATTTTAAAATGTATACAAAAACCTTTAACGGTGTACTTAGAATAAATCAAAAAAATTTCATCGTGAAATAATAAGCTTTTAAGAACTTAAAAAGCCCAAACATTTATACATTCATTTTTATTTTTATATGAGTAATCATGTCGTTGTAAATATCAATTCAAGTATTATTAGAATGAAACTATAAGATTTATGTGCTATTCATACCATATTCATAACAACAGCTTAGAGAAATATAAAGTCTATGACTTTGATAGGTTAATTTCAAGTTACCATAAAATTGGATACATTGAAAAATTTTCCTTTTTTTGGTTTAAAATATTGGAAAAAATTGCTTAAATTGTTTTTCATCAATAAATAAAGTCAACGTATGTAGAATTTGCTTGATTTATTTAATTTTAAGAAGGCTCGAAAAATCTCATACATCGGAAAACTCATAGGCGTTTACCTTAGATTGCAGCTCGAGAGTCATTTTAACAAACACACAGATAAATTAACCATGTTATTATAATATAATTTATATATGATAGATGAAATAATCGAATATAGAAAATCCACATACAACCAAATATACTTCCATTCACCTGAAACCCACAACCAAGACAACGAAGCACCGCAAACTTCCATACAAACAATCCACTCATCGACATAATACCGCTTCGCCCCCATCAGGGATGACCTTCATCATTTCCCATCGATTTATTCCCGGGAAATAAAGGCTCGGGAACCGTTAGAGGAGGGTTAACAACCCTCGGCGCGAATTATAATATGGTAATGAAACCTCAAGTTGCCCACCCGTTTCCTATCGGCGATGAGTTGGAAAGTCGTTCCAAGTTGAGCGTCGAAAATTCAAAGCGTTCCGAGGGTCGGGGGGTGAAACTTTTTGATTTCCTTAAACGCCTACCTATGAAGGCATATTTGGCGAAAATCGATTCGATTCATATACGACGACTGAAAAGGTAAAGGGGTACAAGTGACTTCAAGGTGATTTCGAGAAAAGCGCGTTCGAAGTTGACCTACGTGTATTAGAAGGAGGTCGATTGATTTGATGATATATTGAGGCACACGTTCCGAATTCGTTTATATCTTTTTGCCACCAAATATATTAGCTTACATTTAAGCAATTCCTGTACATAACTCAATTTTGACTGAAATGTAACTTGCACTCCTTGGCCTTTTCGATCGTCATATATTTTTTTGTATTTTCCATATGGAATGTTTCTTTGTCGTATGTCTCTATCAGAATCTGCTCAGCTTCCCAGTAGATAGGAGATATTTAAGTGACGTGTATTTTTTTTTCAATGGTATTACAGTATGATTCGGATTTATTTTTTACTTTTCAGCGGTTTCATATAATGGTCTATTTTTCGCTTAGATTAATCTAGGCTAGGTTTTGTTTAGGGGTGGTTAATCCCCAGATCAACTTTATATTGGGTATAAAAGGTACGGCTTAAAACGAAATAACGAATTTTATTCATATATTAAGAAATATATCATCATTATTATTAAAAATAATAATTTTTCAGAATCGTTCAATACATTTTATCTCGTTTCACGGGCGAATGCATCCAATACATGTGGCTCTTCCGACCTTCCCTACTCATTTTCATTGTGGAAAATTAAATTAACGATCAACCTATCTGCCTATAAAATGAAAAGGTTATCGAAAATAATATAAATATTATAATTTCAAATTAAATTAATCCATAGTTTACTTATACCGAGAATAAATTCGAGAAAATGGAGCAGATTTAGAAGTAATTTTACTTTCGAAATTGACACTTTAGCTGATTTTTTCAATTTGTTACATTTTCAATGTAAACATAAGTACATATTAATGTTTTTCTCGTTATATTTTTTAAAAATATTAGAATAATAAACGCAAAGCCCGTAGTTAATTTAATGCGAACTAAGCGAACGGTGAATTTATTGTGCACTCGCTAGAACGCCTCTAAACACTAATTTTTATTTCGAAAATACACAAATGCCAACATTTATCCGTATAATACTCACAAAGCTAGCTCGACTGAGAATCATTCTTATATTTTTACGATCTACTGCTCTTCGGACGATTATAAATTCAAACAAAAGCCACGCTTTTCGCAAAGAGAACGGGCAGTAAAAATACTCACATATACCGTCCCCGAAACAGGGTCATACTATCAAAAGTGTTTCATTTTTTATGTATAATTTTTAAATAATAATATAAAATATTTTTAAAATAAAAAAATAATTCTTATATTTGATTTGTTTTATATAAGGATTTTAGAATTTTAGTGATTTTATATCGATGAAATTGAGGGTACAAGTTATCAATGATATGTATGTCTATTTGTTTGATTTTAAAAAGAATGTGAATAAGTTTAAAATCTGTATTATTATATTATTAGATCATTTGACAACTTTCTAAGTTAACTCTTCATTATGTTTGTTATCTCTTAAGTTAACATAAATATTCAATTTTGAATATTTGTATCTTTCTAAAAATTGGTTATGTGCAGTCGGTCTTACTTCTTGGTTTCTTAGGTCCCCATATTCATTATTACACGTTTAAAAAAAATAGAAAATACTTCACAGATGGTTCAGTTAACTGAAAATTAAGATCACTTACCATAAAAATACATTCGTTATTAAATTTTTAGTTTTATGCAATACATACCTGTATTGTATGTACATATGTACGCAACATAGGTTGTCGAAAATAGCCGTGAATCTAAGCGAGAACGAGTCATCCGATTCATCATACGATAAATCGCACCAAGTTTACACTTATTCATTCGCACATTTTCTTCAATAAACACGATAATCGAAACATTTACTTTACAGAAAACGAAACTATGCACTTTCATCAATGTAACGGATCGACCCCTAACGTGCCACCCTGCATTCGTTATTAACTTTTTAGTTTTATGCAATACATATCTACACAGGTTATCGAAAGCAGCCGTGAATCTATGCAAAAACGAGTCATCCGATTTATCGCACGATATATCGCACCAAGTTTACACTTATTCATTCGCACATTTTCCTCAATAAACACGATCATCGAAACATTTACTTTACAAAAAACGAAACTGTGCACTTTCATCAATGTAACGGATCGACCCCTAACGTACCACCCTGCACAAACGGGGCAGACACATATACCTACGCACTTATTTTTTTCGTATCGGTTTTCGGGTAACTCAAGTTTCCTACCCCCGTGAGCGTTTTCCCCGTAATAAAGTAGCAAGTTTTATTATGGAGGAATCGCGAGCGCGTGAAAAAATAATGGAAATCTTGCGTGTGCGCCTTTTCCGAGTTGGCAACACTTTATTATTGCTAGTCGTTTTATTTTACTCTTTTTTTTCCTTTTTACTTTTCCTCGTTTTTCTTTATTTCCGACGACGGGACGGGAGGTTTCGATGAATTTTTGATGATGCAGCTCCCCAGTTCGATGATGTATCTGGTCTCTTTATTGCAATGAATGTCTTTGAAGATGTGCCGAATTGGAAACGTGAGAAATTATCAAAATGTTCAATATTTATATTATTATTATACACTCGTTCCCCGATTTATGAGGAAGATATGTTTCTTTCGAACATCGTGTAAATGGAAATCATGTAAAAAAGACTAGGATTCAACGATAGGTTTCATTATATAGAGTTGAGCAGTCAATCGGTACTATTTTAAGGTATTTTTCAATGTAAAAAAATAAATAAAAACATGGTATAAATCATATCAAATATATAATATTAATTATTATCGAAATTTTCATATTTATAAAAATCTTTAATTTTTCGAAAATTGCTTTAAAGAAGATATCGAAATAAAATCCTTCTCCATACAAAGTCAGGTCGAAAATTGACAAAAATATGTCACAACATTTTCACTTTTTTTGAAGGAATTTCTTGACAAATTGGTGCATTTGAATTCTTTATGTATTTTTAAGCAAATTTCGTTAACTTCTGAAAATATTCTTATAAAATATTTACAAAATTCATTTACTTCATCGCGTTAATGTGAAACTGCATAAAAAAATACTGCGTAAATCGGAGAATAAGTGTACTTATTATAAAATTCAGCATTGACACTGTTACAGAAATTCATTTTTTTTTTTAACATTTGATCATACATTGAATTGAATTAACTTTCCACACAAACACAACACTTACTCTCTCCGATACAACAATTGCTTTTTCCCGAGAAATTCTCACACAACTGGGGCGAGAAGGATCCGAGAAAACTGTAGGAATAAAAAACGAAACTGTACCGAACGGAAAAGCGAAGAAGTACTAAATGGTCAGAAAAAAAGACGAAAGCAAACTTGGGTCATACTGAGTACGAAGTGCAATCGAAACCGAGAAGTAAACAACTCTAGGCGTTCGAGGGGAAATGTTCGAATCGAAGGACGAAGAAAACCCTTTTTTGCATTTAGTCCTTTTCTCAGTCTTATAAAGCCTATGCAATCCTTTCTGAGCTATGGTGGAATAAATAATTGAATTCGCTTATATGATATATTTAGAAATAGGTATCGAAATATATCGATTAGTACCTATGAATATGGGATTTTATCATTTATGATTTCAAAAATAAACAGATTTACATATATTTCGTTTCATAAATTTTCATCGGTTCTCAGAAATGTTTTTCAATGAAATTTATTTTAAATTTTCCGAGTAGACTTATCTGCAATTTTATCAAACGAAATGCGAAATGGTATAATGAGCTTTACTAACTATTTACATATATAAATTTTTATATCTTTATAATGTGTATGTTCAAATTATAATTGTGAAAGTTTTTAACGAGAAAATCGCAAAAGAAAATTCTCGAAAATTTCGAAGTCAACGTATGCCGAGCTTAATAATGAAATATGAGTAAAGTTTCAATTTTTTCTCACTCACCATATTATAAATCTGCATTAAGCACAATGTGTGGTTATTATAACTTTGAACGAAATTTGCAACAACCACGTACTATGCAATTTATTCTATATAAAAATTTCCTCGTTTGCATATGAAAAATTCTCCAAGGCACGATATGAAAAACTGTAAAACACACTTTTTCGGGTATAAATCGAGCATAATCAAATTTCGTAATCGTAACAAAAATTTCATAAATATTCGATTACAATTTTGCTTTTCATAAAATTTATAATTTCAGATTTTTTTGCATGAATTAATTTTTGATTTGTATTGTTTAAAGTTTTCGTTTGTTTTTGTGATTTTTTTGCTTTATATGACACTTTGTGCTTCTGTTGGTTATAGATCGTAAAAAAATATGACGAAATGGCATACAGACTCTTCCAGATTTATGTTGCATATTTTATTATTTCGCTGTGTGTTGACAAACATTATGAAGTATTCATTTTTTATTTACCCTCGTGTCGACAAACTCGAAACGTGCGAAATAACAATACTCACCTTTTTTCGACAATATATATTTTATTATACCTCGATATATCAGTTAAAATTCCAAATCAGATCTATATGAAATTAAAATTCAGCAAATTCTCATATATATTAAAAAAATGTTGCATTAAGACTTTATTTGATTACTTTTTGCTAGAAAAAACTCGTTTTAATTGATTAATTACAAACAAGTAGCGATTTCATGTCTTTACTTATATTAAATTTCTATATTTTTTTAACAGAATCGTGACGACTTTCACGAAACCTCCTTTATAAGAATTTTAACAGTCAACGTAATTTATCCATTCAATGGTATTTTAACATAACTATCATAAAACTAATAATTTGAAAATATTCAATTAAAAAATTTATGTATGTACATGTAATATACTAACCCAGATTCTTATTCATATCATTTGAAAATATCTTTCCATCCAATATTAGAATTCTCCTCATATTTTTCTTAGAAAATAATGGATAAAATTGACTTTGAGCAACGAAACTGACCTAAATATACATTATACTTGACAATATAATAATATTTCATAGTAAAACAATAGTTTTATAATTATTTCATTAGATGTAAATAAATAACACTTCATTGGGAAATGATAACAAATACGATATTCAAATACAGTTTCAAATTACATACACAATCCTAAACACTTTCTGCGAACTCGTATCAAAACACAAATCTGAAAGCTCTCACACACAATATCATCGAAACCACTTCTCCGAAGTGCTAAAAATACACAACTTCAAAATAAATACAATATCTGTATGGGAAAAAAAATGAAAACAACGCATAATACAAATAATAAACAAGAGTTATCAAGTTGGAAGTGTCTCGTCACACTCAGGAGGCCCTTTTGTGCGCAA
Source organism: Cheumatopsyche charites (assembly GCA_024721215.1). Classification (NCBI taxonomy): domain Eukaryota; kingdom Metazoa; phylum Arthropoda; class Insecta; order Trichoptera; family Hydropsychidae; genus Cheumatopsyche; species Cheumatopsyche charites. The sequence continues at coordinate 2,849,646 of CM045587.1, forward strand.
CTTTTCATACACTTTGTGTGAAAGTTGTCCACGTCATAAAAGTAAAACGTTTTCCATAATGTCCTCCCGAACACTTTCTAGTCTTAAAAGGAAAACACATTTATGGAAGTTTTTTTCCGTCTATACATTTTTTTCTTGTCGAGGATTTCTTCTTTTCGAATCGGATTTTCTCTAGAAGGGGGGCAGACACGTGCGATAATTTTCAATGGGTTCAACCTTAAAAACAAACTGTTATTGTTATACGCCCAGTTCGGTTTTTGTGTCCGCTGAAAACCATAAAAATCCCCGATAAGGACACCCCCAGATAACATATCACAAAGGTCACTTTAATAGCAGTGACATCTTCTCTTAAAACGATATAGCCTCTTTTACGACACTAGAACGGAGTTTTTTGTTCTTTTATATGGTTTTTTTTTTCGTGGAAAAATATTTTGCAGATTTTACGTCTGTTGAAATATCAACATTCGATTACGATGATTCATAAAAACTTGTAGTCAGATTTAATATTACTATTTTTAAGCTAAAATTATAAGATATTAAGTCAATTATTATCTATAGGTATAAGTGATTAGCTCAACTCTATAAAACAATGAGATTTAAATGTAAAAGTAATTGGTATGAACATAACATAACATAACATGTAACTTTTTTAATTACTGAAAAATTGAATAATCGAGGAAGTTTTGAAAAACTCATCAGATACGTTTAATCACTTTTATCGAATTCTTTGCTTCATCAAATTAATATGTATTATATCAATTAATATATTTATATATTTATATGGGTCATATAAAGATTCTAGAAGTCAAATGATATTTTTTTTTAATTTTCATTAAAGTTACATTTATATTTGAATATCAGATGTAGGAAATTCTTAAATTAATCTAATGTTAAAGGTATTTTATCATGTTAATGCAAATTCTGAAACTACGTATTTATACCATTTTTGAAACCAAACGAAAAAACAAAGTCATAGGCAATATCTGCACTCAGCTTCTGTAAATCAATCATTTCTACATTTTTTATTCTAGAATATTCATATAAAACATCAATTGATGACAAATATCAAAAATACAACCACACTCAATTTACCAACAAAGTACCACTTTTCAAAGGAGAAACGTTTAACTTCACAAAATTCAAATCGAAACACCTCTACGACAAGATTTCCAAACTTTTCACGATCGCCGTTTTTATACAAACTCGATATACCCACATTTAATAATACACTTCGCGGGCGAAAATTTCAAATTGAATTTTGGCGCGCTCGAAAACATGGCGGGAGGTTTTCGCGTTAAGTATTTGCGATCTCGTAAAGTCTCAATATGCTAATCTCCCCGACTCGAAATGATCCGTGAAATAATAGGATTCTTCGAGTCGGGGTAATTTATTCTCGAGCTTTTAGTTTACTTTATAAATTTTCCCGAGCCTCGAACTGAATACAATTTCGTTTTTGTGTAGCCGTTTTGAAAGTTTGAATTGCGTAGATGAAAATATGATTTTGAGATGAAAAGAAAATTTTCTGTGAAATTCGTTTTGATTCTGATTTTCATATTTTTGAGATTGAAAATGTTTAAGTTTTAGGATTTTTTTATTTCGTTTCGTGATTTTGATTGAGATTTACCGTATTTGAAACGTTTATAATTATTATATAGAAGAAGGTGAGGAGACTTGATCTTTTTGGGTCACTTGATTCGTTGCAATTTTATCAATATCAAGTGTTATATAATACTTATACTTTCAATTAGCAACGCCAAGTCAACCTAAATAAATTACAAGTGTATTGTTATTATCTTTTCTTATATAATTATTCAAAAGAGAGTTAGTGTTAAAAAACAAAAGGGGTGAAATTAAATATCTCCTTTCAGTTTAAAATTTTTAATCTGATTAAAATATAAATATTTTAATGTTAACATAATGATAAAATCTCATTTAGGTACACTTATACCTTGACAAAGGCAGATAATCTCAAAAAATATCTTCCTAGGCCTTGTAATTTTTCAAGAAAAACTTTCAAAGCCATTAAAATTATTGAAATTGAATTCATATATAGCAGTAATTGATTCTGAAAATTGAAGCAGATCTAAACAAACGAAACTAGTTTCATTTTGAACAAATATTAAGCTTTACCTCACCATGAAATAGAGTTAAATTCGACTGTAGGTGATTCGCAAAAACTAGGGTCCCTATCATACATTTTTAACGTGAGATTAATAGATACTTAACCTTTTTAAATCATTTATTTATCTATTAGAAAACAAATTTTATCATTAATTAAAATGTATGATTCATCCAATGAGACATTAACACGACTTTTCCTAGAAAAAATCGACCAACTAACAAACTAGAACAACGGTGTCATCGTACACGAAAATAGTTGGTCGTGTACAAGTGTAACCATCTGGGAGTCAGTTTCCTACGATACAACTCCGAAGCCCGAAACACACTACACACACAAGCCGCACACATACAATATAATAAATATCAGAAAACCCAATGTACTGAAAGCCCTCGAGCCAAGTTCACCGAAACACGGCATGGAGTCGTAAATCAGTTGAGGATCTCTCGACGAACATTACCTTTGCACGAGTGTACTTTAATTTATAAAAAAAATGTACGCGTATTTTATTGTATGGTTTGAATCGTTAAAATATACTTTTTTTGATGTAACAAGTAATATTGTGGGAGAACATTTTAAATGGATGTATGAGGTGCGTTCATGAATTAAGTTCCATTAAAAAATAAATAAAAAAATGATAATATCAAATTAAATTTCATTTATAAACGAAGTAGTGTTCTTAAATTATTTTTCTGGATAGTTGGAAAAATTGTTTGGATATTATTTGTAGTGATAAATTAACATTTCTGCGACCTTTTCTGCGACTCATAAAGTCATTGCTAAATTTTGGTAGACTTCTATTGTCAGTGCTGATTTGGTTAAAAAGTATAATTAGTGAAAAATTATAGTTCAAAATGAGGAAATTAAGTATTCATAAATTTTAAACACTGATTTGAATAGATTTCATGTAAAAACAGTGTTTTTAGATAGTCTGTCTTCATTGGAAATAATTTTCCATGAATGTATAGATAAGTTGATTTCCTGCTACGTTTCTTATCCAAATATTTTTTCAAATGTCTAAAACAAAATTTAACTGAATTATCTTTCATATAAAACTAAAATTCGATAAAAGAATATGTTTTTTTTTTAAATAGACCTTAATTTATAAATGCGCCTCGTATTTCTACTTATGATTAATTTACAACGTTCAAATTCTATTAATACTAATATTAATTAATCAGAACATAAAATCGATCTGAAAATTAACAAATTCCACGCGAAAATTTACATACACACAATAAACACAAATCCTGCGATTTGTGGCACTCGTAAATCGGAAAATCGTTGCATACACACTTCCATACATATTATACTTTTATCCAAAGAGCTCGCAGCGAAAATCTCTTTTTTCTCATTTGTATTCTAGTCCAGTACACCACCATTTTCGATTCGAGCCTTCTTCGGCTTCTTTCGCTTCCAGCGATACGTTTATGCCCAACTTTCGCTCACCAAGCACAATACCGTTGGATCTGCTGTCAAGTAGATGGATAGTAGAGGAGCAGCCTCCTTGGAAAACTTTCATAATTGTTACGCCGAAAGTCAGGAGTGAAAAGTTCGAAATTTACGCTTGTGAAATACACTCGCATATGAGACGTTCGGAGCTGAACGTGACTAACTCCATATAGTGAGAAATATATAAAAAATATTAAATTTGTTTGGTGAGTTTTTCACATTTTCTTGATTTTCTTTAAATGTCCAATTTTTCAGATATTACAAACATAAGAATTTTATTTTCTGACTATACAATAGAGCTATTCTGTACCTATCTGTGTGTTCATGTAACGCTCCGAAACTTCGTTCATATATTCAACGGGTCGAAATTGCGTTGATATATGTATTCAACGGATTGATTGCTAGTATAAAATAAGATATATAATACATAGATGTGGTAAATTCATATTAGTGTGCAAATTTTTTCTAAATGGTTTCTGAAATATATTATTTATTATCCGTTCACTGAAAAAATAGTCATTTAGTTTTGTTAACGAGGAAAGATATTTCGCATATAATTTTCACAGTAATATTACGACCATATCAAGTGCTTTATTTTTTTTTTCAAAAATGTAGTTAATCACATTTAGTTATAAACGACTCATATATTCACAGTATAAAAGATAAACTCATTGTACATATATCGAATTGAAAATCATATTTTTGGAATTTCGAACAAATGCGAGAAACGTTCAATGCAGAATTTTGAACGCTATTTGTGTCATGAAATGCTTCATCGAATAACTGTCATATGTCATATCACACGAAATTCCGCGAACTTTCATAATTCGGTATCATCGCAATTTATTGTACTCATATTGCAATATTGTGTTTGCCCTCCAGCGATGAGTAGCATCAGTGACATGATGCGACACTTTGGCCACAACATAAACAATGGGGCCTATTTTCTGAGATTCTGATTGATTGAAACATTAAACATTTTCAATCTGACAAAAACGATTCAAACACAAACGAAATGCATATTGGAAGCAAGTTTCGAAGCAAAGTTGCAGTAATGAATATTTTAAGCGAAGAAACACACCCATGGGTGTTTTCTACCTGTCTTCTTCGCCTCATTCTATAATGTGTTCCTACTTTCGTCGAAGGCACACTTTACTTGCTCCAACGGGAAATTGCGACTTCGAATCCAGCAAAGAGACTTTCTGGATGACGATGCTCCAAAGCTGTGGATGTGATGTGATGCTAACTTCGGGAACTTGGCGAAAGCCGCTTTGAACTCTAGGTGTTGAGAAACTGTTCCAGTTTCGTTCACACCTATTTCAACATCACTCTGTCATATGACATCCGTCACTTTTGAAGTATTTTGTATCTTGGAAGTCTAGTCCCTGGATAAAATATTGATCCTAGTCTAGAGAGATTTAGATTTGTAAATCCTTAACTCCTGAGATTTGTCTCGGGGTTGAGATTTTTTTATGATCTTTAAAAATTATTTTATAACGTACAAGTACATAATAGATCTTTGAGAATAGAAGAAGTCGCAGCAATTGAGTTGTAAATGTATCGAAAAATAATTGATAACGAATACAAGGATATTTTTAATTTCACAATTGAATATTTGGTGAAAAAACATCAAAAATTATAACTATTCGTACAAAGAGCTGCAACCCTGCAGCCTTATTTCATTTACAATAGCCTCTATTATGTTTCTTGCTTTTTATGATTACCAACCATAGAAAATATGATTTCATAACATTAATATTGAAATGTGAATAATGTAAATGGAAGTATATCAACAATTTTGAAAATTCCCTATTTTCATCGTAAAATACATAAATGTATCAGCGCAGAATATGTATTGAATTTCTGCAGCATATTTCGAGAAAGCGGATATTAATTCAAGTTTTCAAAAGCATTGTACTCCATCAAATAAAATTCTGAAAATTTCAACTTGTATACAAACATAACGTTAAATTACATACGACAACTGAAAAAGCCATGTAGTACAAGTATCATTTTTGTCGAAATTTTACTATGTACAGAAATCTCTTCTATGTACGCTCATATGTATATTTGGTGGCAAAAGGATACGAACGAACTTAAAACTTGCACCGAGATACATCGTCAAATCACTCGACCTCTTCCTAATACACTCTGATACATGCTCAACTTTGAGCATGCTTTTCTCGAAGTCACTTATACCCTTGGCCTTTTCGGTCGTCATATTTAAGCACATCTTCATATTTTAATTAAACATGAAATACAATCAATATTGATTCGACACGCTTTCTCGGCTAACACAGAACGTCGAAATCGATTCCCGATGGAAAATAGTGGAGATTCGTAAGATGGGGCAATCTTATTCGAAACCATCGAGAAAAATTGAACCGTGATAGTGGAGATCGGTAAAGCTCCGAAGAACGAAAAATACTATTTTCAGAAGAGAGCAAAGTTACGAAAACGATTTTCGACTACGTGATATTTTTACATATATCCCGAAAACGCGAGCTTTATGAGATTCCCGAACGGTATTATACACTCCTTTGATGCGTTTTATATTTTGCAAGTAATTTTATATATTGCTTCTAGGCTTACGTTGCCAAGGGGGGGAAAGTGCTATAATTTAAAACGCATTATGCGAGCAGTCAATAAATTTCTCGCGAATAAAATACGGTCGACTTCGTTCCGTTCTGTATGGAAAAGTGAGGATTCTTTATGCTCTGTCGTAATCTTGCCCGGAATTATGTAGGTGGATTGTATTTTTATGATAATCATTAAACGTGATTTTGTGTGCTTAAGGATAGCCTTTTTTTTCATTCTTATATGCGTAATATTGGATTTAAAATTCGGAAAATTCGCTTATTTACATATTTTAAATTATAATGATCTTGTGTATGTTTTAAACGTATTTATTTATTGATATTCTAAAAACAATCGAAAGGATTTTTCACAAATATCTATAACTTTTTTGTTAAATTTGAAATTTCGAAAACCTATTGAGAGTATCGTGAGAATAGCTTGGAAACAATCAAATCTTACAATCGGTACTTTTCTTTTGTTTTTCAATTCAAATATAAACAATATAATAGATACGATGCAAAATACGAAAATATAAGTTTAAATATGGAAATTTCTTTTGTTTGAGAATAAAATTGAAATGCATCAATGGAATTTTTTTCAGTGAAAATTTGTTAGTCCTTAAAATGGTCCATTTCCAGCTTTTAAGATAATTAAGAAATTTAATTTTTCCATGAATTGAGAAGTTCATTCACTCTAAAATATATTAATCTGCAAAATATACCCAAAATTATTTCAATATTTGTATGCTGTAAATTATTTTTGGTATAATTACACATGTCGACAAACATTTCCACAATACGAGTGAAAATATATCATTTACAAAAAGCGTCAACTTTGGAATGCTCAGAGTAGTAAATGCGGATATTTGCCAAATACATATCTTCAAATAGCTAAAAAAAGTCTATTTTCAAATTCGTAGCCTAATCTCACCCATCCAACTGCCTTTATGGGAAAAGTACACAAAATAGCGAAAAGGCGTCAACCCCTAAACCAAACAGTCTTAGAACGATATGGGGGAGGATCTAAGAAAACTGGACCTTTAAGGGTGCGACAGGTGGCCTGGGTTCATTGAAACATCGTTAGGGTTGTTTATGGGGTTGTGAGGAGAACGAACTTCTTTTCTAGTGAAAAATTATTACAGGCACAAGAAAAGAAGATGAGTAAAATTGTTCCTATCAAATAGCTGATTTCATCAGATAGATTTCAAACGTATGTACGTATATTGATTGATAGTTATTGGAAACTTGATGATTTCTCTCTATGAAGTTTTCATGGGAAATCGAAATATATAATTTGATAAATCGTGTCATATGCTCTGTGGTTGATTTTCATGTGTAATTTTATCACGAATCCCATTAATTTTGGGGCTGAAAATGATTATTAACTTTCTCGGAAAATGTTTTGAGTTTAGTTTTATGTGTATTTGGTAGTAGGAACGGCCATCATATATTTTTACCAATTCCACTTTGCTTTTATGTGCGTTTTTACCGTTTGATATATCTATGTATTTTATTGCATTCAGAAGCATTTTTAAGGTTTATAAAATTTGATATGTTTCGATAAATTCTTGTATCGATGATTGCTAGCAGTAATTTGATAAGGACTTCTGCTAATAGATGAAAATTTTCAAGTGTTTCTAGTCGATTGAGCGTTTTCTAAATACGAGAGTTATTTATTAATATTGGTTATGTACTCAAATACCGTTTTGTAACTACTTCAAAACTTAACGTTAACAATACGACCATTAAGTTTTAAAATGTATTTATTATAGGCAAAATATATATTCAAATCGAAGAAAACAAAATTTAAATGTGAAATTTCGTATGCACAAAAAAGTTAACGGTTTTCTTCGATTCTTGCATCGGTCGTTTAACGATTCGAATGTAAATTTCTTGCCTGAAACTTTCCAACAGCCAACAAAAGAGTTTGGTACTTTGTAGGATTAGATTTAATCGTATTTATTGAAAATCTTGTGAATATTTCATTCCGAACATACTTAATCCATTTCAATTCGTTGTTCGGTTCAAATGTCAACAAAGTCCTAAAATAAACAGCTAAACCTTCGTCAGGTTAATTTTAGGAACAAAACTTCATCAAGGTTCAAAGTGTCAGATAAAAATAAAATGATACAAACAGCAACATACGCGAAATGGCTTAATTTATTTAATTTTAAGAAAACCTGACAAAGTCATAGTACATACAGTGACGAGATTAAAACCATTCACCTCATACCTGTACAGAATACGTACGTGTAATAAAACAGTGTGTAGGGCTTATAATGTATGGCAAGGGAGCATGTAAACAAGCCCGGCTTGCGATTGTTACCGAAAGTTCGTCGTAAATCTGGTAAATGTTCGCTTTAAAGAGTAAAATGTTGAAAATACATGTTACAGTCGAATATTAAATAACGTTTTTTGCAATTTGAAGTATACACATATGAGCAATATTTTCAATTTTAAATATTAGAAAAAATGTGTCGATATTGTAAAATGATCTACGTCAAAATAATCTATCGTTTCTATATCGAAATGATTGAAATTCAAGCCGATTTCAACATTCATGGAATCACCACATTTCGATATTCACTTAAGCGAATCTAGAATATATTCCGCTTTAGTGAGATGCGAATTTGATGCGAAATATTTGCATGCATTTACATGCGGAAATATAGTGAATGCGATTTTCATATATCATGAAACGATTTCAATATTTCAGTTTGTTTATTTTTACACCCAATAGATTTTTGGTTCAATATTGATCATTTTAAAGTGAAAAAACAGGACCGCTAATTTAGAAATTCGGAAGATTGATATAGTACACGAGAGGCTAAAATCAATTGTATTTAATAGATTCATGTATCATATCGATTTAAAAAATGACTAAACTCTGGTCTTTATACTACAGGACTCTAACTCAGTATTTATAGTAAATTGATGTCCGACGCAGTTTTATAAAACAGTGCTATCAGATGGCTATAATATCAAAATTTTATTATCATAAAGGTGTCAGAATCTATAAATAATATTGTAATAGCGATCAATATAGAAAAAAATAAAGGTCTGTGATTCCGTTAAAACAAAGATAATGTTGTTTTTATTTTTTAGAATTTGACAGTTTTTATAACGTATTCGCGAACTCACAAAATCGAACTTTATAGAAAAAAAAACTAATTAAGTCAAATTAATAAACATCAGGTTCATTAACGAGGGAAATATTCGTCTCTAAGGTCGATTTTTTTCATTAAACTTAACTAAACTATAACTTAGCTAGCGCTCTTTTATCTATTGAGTTTGAAAACTGTATTCACAAACTCACAGCGCCGAATTTCAAAGAAAAATAAAGCACATGCTAATTTATAATTTATTCGAAGTCAGTAAAAAATCGAAACAATACCAAGAGATAATTTACTAAAAACTTAATTTGGCCCAACTCCGACATCTTTACCGAGCCAAAGGTGCCCGAGCTGAAATTAAATAACCCCACACAAATCCGCAGTCGTTTCCCACCCAAAGACACGTATGATATTACATTAGGCCCACTTTATGAAAATTCGGCCTGCAATATTATATTAGGGGCGTCCTTCGAGCTGCATACGAATCGGCCCTCGCACGGCACTGGGCATTCGGGCCACGTCCACGCACACAATTATCTCAGGATAATGAAGGGCCTCTGCTGACCTGGCAACAGTTCTTCTATTCGGGTTCGATTGACCAAATCCAATTGTGGATGCGATGTGTCTGTGTGTTAGGGTCGTTGGTGGTCGAGTTTGAGGTTGATTTGTTGTTTTGAAGTGAGAATCTTAGTGTATTTTGGGCGTTGAGAGTTTTGGAGTTTGTTGAGGTGATGCTTGATCTGATCTGAGTTGAACTAAAGGTCGTATGATTGCATGAGTTCACATTCTTGATTTGATTTGAGGTGAGTATGATTGCATGAGTTCACATTCTTACAATCAAATCGACAGATTTATATGAAAAACTTACTATACAAGGAAAAAAATGGCTGTATTTTTCACTTACGAATAAAAGTCTGTGTGTCTTGTATTACTTGGCCTAAAGTAAGGAAAATTACCTAATACAACTCATTGTTAGTCTAATTTAACTCAACTTGACCTACAACTTGATCTAGTCAAATCTTACTTGACCAGTCAAGTGTTGTGCAAATGATTTGCTCCACATGTGCAATTATTGCATTGTCCCACAATAAGAAAAATCGAAAAGAATCCAATCAGAATTCACCAAACAATTATCAAGGACCAGTATTTATACTGTTCTTGTTATAGTCAATCCTTTGACTTCGAACTGTCAAAATACGTCTCTAAATCCAACACCAATATGGAATAAGCAATTTTACGAGTTGATTCGCTTCAACACCACTCTGCCTTCACTCTATCTTTTCTCCAATTCTATAAATATGACAGTAATTTTCAAAATAATATATATTCATTTTTCAATTTCAATAAATAAAAATAAATTCCAAAGCAAATTAATTTTCATACTCCACACTCCGAGCAAAACTCACCGCTGCACCTCTCCACTCCAGACATCTAACACAATCCGCACTTTGAGCACTTGCAATAAAAATTAAATGAAAACCCTTACTCTCGACAAAAATAATAATAAAAATATTAAAATTAAAACTCTGGCGTGTGAAGCCGGCTTAATAAAGCGTGTTCGTTCAAGGCGAGCGGTGTACTCAGGTGCTTAAGCAGCCTTGTTTAATTAGCGCACTGCCACCCGATTTGCGACCTGCGACCCCATGAAGGAAACGGGGGTTTTCAGGTCGCTAGATTTTCCCAGGGTTGTGAAATCCATAAAAAAATATATCAGGACTGAATTGTACGAAGGATTCAAGTGATCTTTTGTGCTATTCGGTCGTCATGTAGCTTTGACTCCTATTGCACAAATTTGAAAAATTATAATTAATAGGGTTGTGAAATCATCGAAAAAATATTGTATATGACATTGATTCTTACTTACTTACTTTACTTAATTCTGAGAAATTATGTTGACTTGTATTCATTTTTTTGGGACTCACTGTTTTGACTCAAATCGATTAGAGGAGATCAGTTCGTTGAAAAAAAACGCAGTTCTTTAGAAGTGCTCTAAAGTGTATGATTAATTTAATTGATGAGGAAATAGGTTAAGATTTTTTTTAGAAACAATTTAGTACAGAAAATGTTTCTAGTTAATACAGTTATTCATGGAATTGAGCGTACAAATCACTTTTTAATAGTTAATAGTAAATTTCACTGATTTAAAATAAAATATAAAAGAGGTTATTTTGTTTTGCTTTACTTACTTTGAAAATTTTCATTATTTTTTTATATAAAGTGAAAAAATAGAAATGAAACACTTTTTTTACATCGATTGTTTTATTTTTTGAACATTTTCGTATAATCAGCATATAATGGGATTTATAAAATAATGTTTTGGCACAATAATATCATACATTTATGCATTCATTGAATCTGCAGTTGAAAATTAACACATTCATACATAATACATTTCAAAATAAACATTGATTTTACCTTATTCAATCACTTTTCTATACAAAGTTGGTGAATCTGTGAACTATTACACCAAACGGAAAAATCGTTCGAAAATATTTTTAAACATCTATTATGTGACGGTACGAGTGCGCGATTAGCAAATACATTTTTTTTACACATATAATTTTATTTATTCAATATATTTAGACAATTAATGTAAGTGAATTTACATTTACATCATAATTATAATAAACAAATTTATTAGTAACAATTTTGAAAATTTTCTAATATACAAGGATACTTGCAAAAGCTCTCTGTTATCTTCACATTATTACACTTTTAATAATTTCTATACACTGAAGCTTTAAAAAATGAAACAAAATTATAAACATTTTTAATATTATAGTTTTATATTAACGGCTGACTAATTCTAGTACATACATCGGTTATAATTCAGCAACCGTTGTTCTTTCAAAGTTAACACATTATCGTCTAAAACAATGTGTAAAAACTAATGAATAAAGCCTGTATCAATTTATATTGAAACAAAATTAAATGAATGGTTAGAATTATTTTTTTAAAAATCATAATTATTTGCACACTGTTTAGTTTCAAAAGATTCAAATTTAATTCATGTAATATTGGGTAGGGAAAATAATGAATTCAATTATTTTATAAATTAACAAATGACTAAGATTTAATATTTAACGTACTTTAGTATAATTATATTTACATCATAACAGCTTTTCTATTTTCTATATATACACACCATTCCATTCAGTCATATTAAAACAACTACAATACATAATTTTTTTGATCTTAGCGATAAATAAATGTCCTCTTTCAGATTTTTTCCAATTTGAAAATAAACAAGAGCTAGTCGTGCAAACTAATTAAAAATCACACAACTTTCATTGAAACTTGAAATTTTATCGAAATATGTTAATATTTACTACAAACAAAACCCAGCATAAAGAAGCAATACTTTAATATCTAGGCTAAGTAATCGGAATGATTTTAGAATCTATACATAATATATTTTTCATTATTACTTTATTATAAATATACGGCTAATTTACGTAAGTATAAATTCACTCTTGTATTTTTTTTTTGTATAAACGAACTTTACCGTGCATTGATTAATGTGTATTATGTACTGAAAATAACGTTATAAATATCCCATTTTTTTTCTATATTTATTTCAAATATTAAACTTTTTCTGAGCAAATACACACATGATTTACATTTTTGCTAAAATTGTCCATTCAAATAATCTTCACGAAATTTAATTTTAGTCGTATTATGTATGTATGTAGCATTAAACCCTGCAAGTTATAAATTAGCCCCTACAAACACAGATGTTCGATAATCGTTTAGGTTTGAAAAAAAAGGTTAGGTTAGGCTTAAGTCAACTATAACGAATGTAATTATTTCCTCAAATGATTTCGTATACGAAAAAATATCGTGATTTTTTAAACATTTTACATTTACATACACATACACAGTTTTTATATTTTTTGCAAACACACTAGGGAGGAATAATTGAAGCATAATCAAAATAATTTTCTTTTTTAAGGGAAAATGTTGCTATTTGCAAAATTATCTGAAACTATTTAAAATTAGATAATCACTAATTCACTAGAAATATATAAAGAACTAGAAATATGACAGCGAACATACAATATGTTTGCGATTAATATTTTAATCTTTTGGACAGAAGGGAAAAGGGATTTAGTTCATATATTTTCAATGATTAGTTAGTTGCATGTTTAGCACTATTATCATCTAGAGATAATAATGAAAAAAAGTTTCATATAAATATTAGCTATAAGAAAATATAAAAAGCTAGAAATTTTTCAATTACCTGCGGGAAATACGATTATTTTACTAATTTTCATGTTGTCATTGCGTACGCTTTTAGAACGAGGATTCCATTAATCGAATTGCACAATTATTTTGGTTTTACTCCAAAAAGTTCACTACATTTGAGCTTTTTATTTAAATTTTTATTAAGTTTATTCATTTTCAATCCATTCACTTGTAATATATATCACAAAAAGCACTAGCATGTCTCGTAAATGTAGAAAAATTAAATTCACCAATTTTTAATCCAGTCTAACGGTTTTCCAAAATTTTTATTATAAAATAATTTTTCATATTTTTTAACTGGTACTTATAAAATAACATCACTTCATAATATTAGAATATTAAAAAAAAAGTATAATATATCGATACTTAAGAGGGAATGTGAGATATCGCTCTCCCTTAAACACGAACATTGTCAAGTGAAAATCGACTCTATATATCTATCGAATCAATAGTTGCATAGAATTCATTTTTACCTGATGGTGTTCATGATCAGTAGTACGACATCTCAGTGTTCCACTCACTTTTCGATATAAAGTAATAGGTACACAATATAAAAAAAAATGAAATTTTAATCAAATTAATTTAAATATCTTTCTGAATAACGAAAATTTGGCATATTTTTCAAATAGACGATTTTCCCGCGAATCCAAAGATTCTGCACATTCGATCGATGCAACTATCGTCGAAAAATCTACTGTATTAGAGGCGAGCTCTGGCTGTCGCTGAAGTCCAGAGTGTAGTACATGTCGTGTGTGTCTAGTGGTGGTAGAGGTCTAGTCATAGTTGGCTGTTGCTTCTCCGAAAGCCAATGATGAGGAGGACCAGGTTCCGGAATCCTTCGCTTTCCGGATATCCTCGAAAGCCATCTTTGGTAAGTCTTGTTAACGCGGCAGTGGCATGCGGTTACCTGTAGAAGGAAAAATGAGATGATTTATCATAAATTATATGAATGTGGCTATTTGAAGTCGGATCGACTGCAAATATTGGGTTGGGTGAAGTCTCATCGACTGTAAATACCGGGGTTAGATGTTGTCGATTTAATTGAGGTTGTCGCTTAGTATCGTTTCATTTTTATTGTGCACTGATTCAATAATTAATTAAACAAAATACTCTTTAGGGAAAAAGAGATATAAAGTGTCACATCGTATTGATTATACAAAGGTTGAGAGTCTCATATTTAGAAGTATTAGAGTTTTTTATAGTGGATGAAGATTGTAAATATCTATATTAATACTAGCACTTCGACTTTCATCGTTGAATGTAAGCCGAAGTTAATCTTATGGGAGAATGGGCAAAGATTCATTTTAAATCCCAAAATCTTTGAAATTCTTGAAAAAATTACATAAAAATCGACCATAGAGTACATAACATATAATAAAATTCAATTTTCCATGAAAATCTCATATCTACGATAGACGTGATCGTACAGAAAAATCATAAAACCGCCTATATCTATCGATAGGGATACATTTAAAATCAATCTGATATTTGATAGAGACACATAACCCATCCTCCATCCTCCATTCTCAAACCCTCATTCACCTTAAACTCCCTTCAAGAGACTCCCATCCAGCTCCCACTAAAACCCGAAACGCCCATATCTATCGATTAGGATACATTTAAAATCAATCTAATATTTAATAGAGACACACAACCCACACCTATCAATTGAAATACATTCAAAATGTATCTAGTGAGGACACACAACCCATCCTCATTCTCAAACCCTCATCCACCTTAAACACCATCGAGCTCCCACTAAAACCCGAAACGCCCATATCTATCGATTAGGACACATTGAAAATCAATCTAATATTCGATAGACACACAACCAACACCTATCAATTGAAATACATTTAAAATCTATCTAGTGAGGACACATAAGCCACCCTCTATTCTCAAACCCTTATCCACCTTAAACACCATCGAGCTTCCTCTAAAACCCGAAACGCCCATCTTACTTGTTTGTCAGCTAGATTTATGCCCCAACCCGTAATTATATTATGCGGCCCGAGGAGAGTGCAATTAAACCGCCATATCGAGCGAACCCTGCCTTTGCTCCATATAGCACATAACCCATACTTGCTCCCTGGACCAATTGGGTCCGATGTTGCTCCTCGGAGCTACGTTTAGCTCCACGAAGCTACATTCAGTCTTATATTATCGCACATGGTGGCGGTTAAAAGGTCGATTTAGCTGCGGTTTCGTCGCTTGATATATTGGCGTCGTTCAAAGTGCAGGTAGTTGGTGAATTTTGCACTGTCGAGTGTTTTGTGAAGTCGGTTTTCGGGATCGATAGTGTAATAGTTTGTGAAGTGTGAATATATTGAAATTGTTTGATGATATATTTGGAAAGGTTGTATTGGTAATATTGTATGACTGGTGTGAGCTGTTTGAGTGGTTGGTTTTCGTCATTTCAGGTGTACTAGTTATTTATAATATAGGGTTGATCTTGGGGCTAACTATTTCTAACCAAAAAATGTTATGAAAATTGCTGTAAGGTGGAAGTTTGGGTTTGATTGATACTAACGCTAAAGAAACAAAAATGTTTGATCATTAATGAAAAAGTAGAGAAAAATATTAAAACGTGTTTGATGTGTTCTTAAAAAAAATTCTCATTTTACTTGATTCCATATACTGTACCATTTATCAGAAATTACTAAATAAAAACAGAAATTTCATTGATAATAAGCTATGAATGTAATCGATTCACATTAGAGATCAGAAATGATTAAAATTAATTAAATATACTCCACATATAAAAAGTTATGACTATACCAATTACTTCGACATTTAAATTTTTTTTTTTCTTAAAAAGTGGAATTTTTCACTCAATGTACTCAACTTATATGACGACTGAAAAGGCTAAGGTGTACAAGTGACTTCGAGAAAAGTGCGTTCAAAGTTGACCATGTACATACATGTATTAGGAGAAGGTTAACTGATTCGATGACATATCTCGGCACACGTTCCGAATTCGTTTATATTCTTTTGCCACCAAATAAATAAGCATGCATAGAAGCGATTACTGTACATAACTCATTTCGGTGAAAATTTCACTTTTACCCCTTGGCCTTTTCAGACTTCAATATTATAATTTCTTCAAAATCAATCAAAACTAATAAAAATCACAATCGATTATAAACAAACTTTCCATTAAAAAACTTTCCAACAATACGACAAAATTTCAAAACACACAATAGAACCTGCGACTCGAACGGCAAAACATCGAATCGGATATGCGACTAGCGAAATCGACTCTTACTCCGTCGCGCATAAGGCGCATAATCGCCGATTAAGTTTCGCGGGATTTGGCGCGGCTACAATATATCATGGCGATTGTCCCGGCGGCTTACAAATGAGCTTTCGGGGTGGGATTCGAACGCGTGTTCAAAAATAATTACGAAGCGATTAAGCTCGCGTTACAAAGCCTTTCATCCATTGTGTCCTGCGAACTCGCGGCTTTGGCCCAGCTACGTGTGCTCTCGTGTGTCATTTCTCCAGGGACGCAATCGGGGGTTTTCCGATTCGGAAATAAATTATGCTGGGTGGGTTTTTTTTTTGTCGAAATACTTAGATCTCTCGAATATATAACGAGGGAAGCCCACCATCCCGCCTTTTAACTGCACCCCAACTCTATGTCGGCTTGTTAGGCCGGCCTAGTTGGGTACCAGCAAACTAGGCGATACTACGGGCGCCGCATTTACGTTAACAGGGAACTCTATATTAAATCATTAATAAAAACTATCGCGAAGGACAGCTTTCCAGGGAGCATGCGGAATGCCAAGGTCTCTCGAATACAATTGATTTTTTGTTAGATGAAAATTTTGTTGGACATTTTTTTTTATCGTTGTTATGTGTGTACTTTCATGCATCTTCATACTTATTAAAGATTCAGATTGAATTGTTGTTTAACATAAAATCTATATTGCAGTAATTTGAACGAAAAAGATAATTTAAGCAATCAAATATACCAAATATAATATTATTTCATTGAAAAAAAAAACAATAATCAAAAGTCAAATGAAAATAATTTAATTTGGGTTTGGGCTTTCAATTAATTGTAAGCAGTTTTTTAGCAGATATAGTTTTTTATTATCTTCGAATTTCATAGAAAAAGGGTATTTTGGTTGATTAATTTAACCGTTGAAATTCTAATCTTTTAAACATTTGAATATTGTTTTTAAATGCTGCAAGATTTTGCAAGCAAATGTTCACTCTTCATCTTTTATTCTGCAAAATATCACTCGCTATGCAAATATTTTTTTTTATTTTATGTTTTATTATTTATTCGAATTACTCGTTATACAAGATTCTCTTTAAATGAAATTCGACTTTATATTAAAATGTTGATACTTTATGTACTTGTACATTATCCGATCGACTCGAATATCAACATAACTTCATCGAACTTAAAACGTGTCCTAACTTAACTGAATTCTTTCATATGATATTAGCCTGATACGAAAAACAAACATAACCTAACCCAACTTAAACCTAACCCAATAATAAATCTAAATCATCAATTTTCACCCAGTAAACAAACACAAAAATAATTTCTACTTCATTGCCAAATACGTACCTGGACTTCGTGCATAAGCACCCAGACACACCCCATAACGACACGTATTATACACACAACACGTTTCACGCAGGGCCATATTTATAATGCGACGCGTGTGTAGGTCCGGCACGGTTAAGTTCGCGTATTTGCACCTCTTTTTGCCCAACAAAAGGAATGAATAATTACGCGGCCGAGCACAAAGCCTGCACGCCAAATTGGATAGTCTCTCCATTCCGGTCCAGTGTCGGGAAAATAAGGATGAGATGGCTAAAGGTTCGTACTCATCAAAAAGCCGGAAAACGGAAATGTGATTTTCAGTAATTCATCTGTCGGGTCTGAAAACTCCGCACAATGTGATAAATTTCTTATCCGTACTCTGATGCGATTTGTCTGATGCAATTTATTATCTACGTTTAGGGTCGGTTTTTTACCTCTGGTTTGAAAATAAAATGAATTTAAACTACACGTGATTCTTCGACTATGAGCTATCAAAACAGCCGCTAAAAATACAGACATACAATAATACATAAATCCATCTCTTTCCTCCAGATTCTGATAGTCAGTAGTTAGAGGATCGCACATAGTTTAAAATTATATTTTTCAAACCAGAGATGGAAAAACCGACCCATAAATGAATTTGGGTCTTTTCACCTCTGGTTTGAAAATAAACCGAATTAAAACTAAACGTGGTTCCTCTAACTATGAGCTGTCAAAATATTCGCTGAAAGATACATACATACTACAGTTCGTACAATAATACATAAATCCATCGCTTTCCTCTAGATTTTTACATTTTGTAGAAAAAAAACCGCGTGTAGTTTGATTTTTAGTAGTTTTATTTTCAGAAGTGAAAAGACCGGCCCTTATTATCATTGAGTATGTTAGTTAGGTAGTGGATCAATGATAGACTCAATAGAATATGTCATGTGTGAACGAGGTTTAATTTGTAATCAAAGGAAAGGTTCAAGCAACTGAATTTCTTGTGAATAGCTTGTATTTGATTTAGAAAATCTCACAAATAAGTTTTCAAAAGTAGATATGTGAGCTATTCAGAGCTAAACGTGACTAACTCTACTAAAAAGAAATCTAGAAAAACGCTTAAAAAAATACTTTATTCGTATATAATCGAATTTTTAGAGATTTGTCCTGGAAAGGCATTATGATCCCCAGAGTGTTTTCAATTTGTTTCGTATTTTCTGTTATAATTCAATGAGTATATACCATTAGACAGTAAAGAGGATATAAAATGAATATGAGATGAATAAGAAATGGGTGTGGGGTTGATGTGAAGGACGCTTCGAGGAATTAGCCACGGTCCGAGGATGAACTTCCGTGCTTCGTATTGTTCGACTCACTGAATTTTTCATGGCTCGTAATTCGTTACAATGTTTACTGTTCTAAATATAAATATATTTTTCTCTCTCTTTGAGATATTCGCTTTATCTAGAAAACGTTTGAAAAAGGCGAAAGGTTAAACCGATCCGAACCGAAGAAATAAAATGAACTGTTTATGTTTAGTTGAAGTTCACATTGAACAGATCGAAATGTAGTTGTTAAGCCGGTCGTATTTTTAACATTTTCAGTTAGAAAGTTTTTAGTGACGTGATCTTGATATATTATAATGTAGTCAAAGCCGAAAATTGTGCACGAAAAACCATGGCATAACCATTTGATGAATATTTTGACTGGACAATGCATACATTTACATATCTTAACGCTTCAACTGTAACATAGGAGAGGACGGGACCAGTAGTTCCGGGGGCAAGTTGTTTCGTCACTCAACTATCGACAGAATGACTAAAATATATGCATAATACCTGATTTTTTTAATAATATCTTCACATAGTATTACTATCTATTTTTCACAAAACTAATCCATTCAAAACAACTCACCCTAAAAATCTCATCCCTATATGACGACTGAATTTCACAAAGGGAACAATTGACTTTTTTCATCGATATTGAGTTAAGTATATATAAATGGTTCTATATGAAGCTTGAAAAGGCCAAGGGGTACAAGAAACATTTTCACCGAAATTGAGTAAAGTACAGAAATTGCTTCTATGTACGCTCATATATTTGGTGGCAAAAGTATATAAACGAATTTGGAACGTGTGCCCCGATATATAATAAGCCAGCCGATAGCGCAGCGGTATAAAGCGTTTGTGCATGCCGTGTCGATTCAGCATTCTTGGATGCGTGGGTTCGAGTCCTATCTTGGCGAGTGTCAAAATGTCGTTTTTCTCAATCGATAAAAATTGATATGGAGACACGGTCGTTTCTTTCGAATGTTTGGATTCATTTGATTCGAAAAAAGTGTTAATATAACGCTTTATGAAAAAGCTCCGCAAATGATCATCACCTATACCTTATTTCGATTAAATTCGAATTATTAGTGACACCTATGTGTGCACTTAATTACTCTTAGGAGTCTTGTTCTTCACGATATAAGTGAATGATATTAACTATATAGAGTTATATATGTCATTTATGACAGACATGGATGTGAATTGGGGCAGAGAGAAATAAATAAATAAATAAAATCATCAAATCACTCGACCTCCTCCTAATACATGTAAGTACATGGTTAACTTTGACTTAACTTCCCTTAACCTTTTCAGTCGTCATATACATAACCATTTCCTGCACTCAACTCAATTCCGATAAAAAAGTTTACTCATGCCCTATATGAAATTCAGCCGTCATACACAAATCGGAAACAAACGTCACATTCGAACAAACGAATGCACGAATATGAATATGCACGTGAATATTCGAAGCACGATACTGACCACAATGCCCACGATGGCGATGGCGGCTCCCATGGTGCCCGCTGCCATGTACACGTTGTGCAGTCTGTCATGGTACAGGGCTATGGGCAGTCTCACTTCCCTGACGCCATCGCTGCCGACGGGGGCGCCGTCGGGGGAGGGCGCAGCCCCGCCTTCGCCCCCGACTGACTCCATTACGAAGTCTTCTGCGGAAAAAACTACAGTAAATATACTCGTTCCTACGTTTGCGAAATGTTTTTTTTTTTTTTTTTTCGGATATTTGACAGTTCGCAAATATAGGAATGAGTGAGAACGCTTCTCAATTGAATATGTTATGAGAATCATTGGGTTGCGTTCACATGGGATTGTTCGGAATGAGACAAATATGTATATATGTACATAGACAAAAATGAGCTTCGTGAGTGTGTGGACGAAAATAATCTCTATTTTCCATATTCAAAGTATGATTTTTCCGTATAATTTTTGAAATTATTGCAAAACTTAAGTCACAAAAAGCGTCTGAAATGACATTTCGCGTAAATCGACAAATCGATTTTTGATTGAATTTGTAGATTTTTGTTTAATTTTAAGCATAAAAACCTGGTTATTGTAATTGAAAAAATTCAGCATACCATATCTGAAACTATAACCCCATTTTCATTTTAATTAAACGCTCTCCCGTTTCAAATATATGAATTTCAATATTTTCGGACAACACCATGTTAATCCAAACAAATTTGATTCTTTTGTTTTTTCGCTATGAAACTGCATTAATCTCGCCCCAAGCGTATTGAATTGCATTGTTCAAAAGTTTGTTACCATTCATCCGATACAATAATATCGTTTACAATGGTTACTGTAACTATGGGACATTTGATACTGACCTTCGCAAGTTTTGCCTGTGTAACCAGGACGACAGGCGCAGTAAAACGAATCAACACTGCTCCAACAAGTCCCTCCATTTGCACATGGATTTGTGTTGCATGTCTGCTAAAGAAAAAAAAGAAAATACATTATTGATAATTTGCATATTCGGAAATGACCCAAAATATAACGCCCAATTTGCATATATTGAAATTTCAGGGGAGATGGCCATTCGAGAATGATGGCCATCTCTCCCGGAATTATTCTAACTCTTGCCAATCTGTTTTTTTGTGCCGACGTTCACATTTAGCCTATTCAAAGAAACATGCCTCATTATTCACATTGCTGCTAGGAAACCCATCTTAACAAATGGGAATAAAAACGATTCAAGTTCGAAATCCCTATTCATTATTTTATATTATTTTACAGACAACAATCTTTATTCTTTCAATTTTATAGAAGAGATTTCCACGAATTGTGGTGAATGAAAAACGCAATATCATTTCGATATTAGACATTTTTATCGGACCAAAGAGGCCGTCGGCTACTTTTATCAACGAACGACTGTCAACGACACACTCTGGTTTTTATTAATAGAGATTTTTTCGAAGATACTTCTCTGTGATTTCAAAACGATCCTTCTATTTGAAAATAATAGAATTCTCTACGATTTTTTTCGCTGCCATCACTTAGAGAGGAGGCCGAGGCGAAATTCTATCGAGTTAGTAACTTAACATAAATTTCCATTCGTTATTTCGAAGAGAAAATATCGCGTCCTTTTTAGCGTAAACTCATTAATATTCATAATTACGCTCCGCTTGTGGCTTTAAGTGTAACGTGGTATACATTATCATCGTGATTATGCGCATCTAAAAAATTTCCACTTTGCTCCCCGCAAATTTTCATTTCATCACGCTTCGAAGAGTGAAAAAAACGGAAATGACAAATTATTTCGGCTTCACAAATTGTCAAAATGAAAAGATTTCAAAGAAAATCCGTAAATATGTACTTTGAAATTTATTAATAACAAGCTTCTGTGACCTGGTGCTGCTTAAAACTCTATAAAATTTCAGCTGATTGTTAACAATCAATTAAATTATAAAATATAGAGTGATTTCGGTATAGAGAGCCATGTAGGAGCCGATATTCAGAAGTCGTTTTTTTCCTAAAATTGGCAAAAAATATAATTTTTTGCTCTCAAATTAGATGTCTAATAATCACAGAGCATCCAGTGTTAACAAAAAATAATAATTGTGGCCCATTTTTTGTTAAAAATTTCCGTTGACCATTTATACCAGAATCACCTTATTTATTAATTTTTCGGATAATTGTAAAGTAACGCTCATATACTTATATAACACTTTTAAATTTACACGGGTATTCATGAAAAATCTAACTATCGGTCAATTTTTTGTAATATCGCATTAAGTTGCTAGAGAGTTATAGACTTATCCTTTTTGAGAAGTAACCCAATTTTTTTCATATATCTAACTAATTTTAATAACTGAAAAATATCGATCATAAAAAACTAACATTAATGAAAACCTACCAAAGTTTATATGAATAAATATATAGATTGAATGTTACACGTACATATAAAATCAGGCTAAACAATATCAAAAGTAAACTCAAATACAACACACAATCCATAAACGATGATGATTAAGATGCAAAACTTTCATGAAACAAACAAAAGTATACATACATACACTTTGACAGTATCCGGTGACCCAATTGACCTCATTTTACAGAGACAGCCTACGGTCAAAGTTTCTGAAGGCTTGAGCTGCCTCATTTCCCGTTTTCGAACTTGTCATATCCACACAATTTCCATTGAAGAGGTTTTGCATCCGTCGAAAACATCGACGTCACAACGAACGTTTTGCTATTAATCATCGATTCGACGTATCGCATTGAAAGCTAGAGCTTTTTCCGAAAATATACATATAACGTAATTCATTGTTTGAATTAATCTGGATTAAATCATTCATATTGAAAAAAAACAATGGTATCGCGAAGAAGCACATAACTTTCAATAAAAGATTGAAACTGTTAAATATACGTATTTTACATGAAATTTAGGGTAGATATTTTCATTACTCTGGCTAACTATTCATTAAGTTACAGTCACTCATTTAGCTATGAACTGTCAAAATTAGTCTCTGATCTGCATATTTTAGATGATTGGTAGTTGAATGACATACAGTAACCCTCTAGTTAGTAAATTAAAACAGTGAAAAGACCAGCCCTTAGAGTAAATCTTTCCACTTCTAAAATATTGCCCATTTACGTTAAATTTTACTTTTGTATCGTATAAATGTATTTATCAGCTTCAAACTTTTTTCGAAAGCTTTGTGCTTTTTTGCGATACCGTTCTCATTTTCATCATTTCACTGTACAAATATTTTGTAAGAAAAATTAATTAAAGGGATTGTTATAATTTTGAACGTTTTGAACTAATAAATTTCAGATTCAAGTTTGTACTATCGAAGCGTTCAATGAAAAATTGACATTATAGATTTTTGACACGACTAATTTCATTCGAAACTCGATTTTAAACTTGGAACGTACGTTTTTGACAAGAATCGTCAGTCACGCGTAAAATTTGAATGAAATTTTTCATTTCATTTCTCGATCTTCCTCACTTTTACCAAATACAAAAGTATGTGACATATAACGTAAAGTTTTCGAAGAAATGTTTTGAAAATATTTAATTTGTTATGAATAAAAACGTTAGGATATACATACATACTTATGAAATTACAATATAATTGCTTAATATGAATTTGAAACATGTCAATTGAAATTAAATTCAATCATCATTTTATACGTAAAATTTTCGCCCGAATACAAATTAGTGCTTCGATCTACATAATTTAATTTGACATAATGCGAACCGGGATGGTAATTAATTAATCACATAAAACTGTCAACGGAACGAGCTTCAATAATTGGCATCGTTAATTTTTGAAAATAGGTCCTATTTTTCCCAACTAGGGTTGTTTTTAATGTACAATAATGAAATTATATACGTATTTATTGAATATGATCAAATTTTCCAACGAAAAATTTCGATATTGATACGATAATAGAGAAAAATAAATAAATAAAGGAAAAAAAGTTTATACGAAATGGATATTCTCAACTTTCTCGTACAATTTGTACCCACTCATGATTGGGATCGATGCTTCTGTCCGAGTTCGATTTTACATAGAAAAAGTTCCGAAGAGAAAATTCAAGTTTTGATTGGATGCTTTTTGTGATTTTTGAATGCGAGCTGATTAAAATGAGAAGATTCCACTTGAAAATGTAGGTCGGAGTGAAATTTATTTCATACTTGCGAAAGTAATTTCAAAGTTATGCTTTTGATGGGCTATTGAAAAAACGCTTTGATTCGTTTGATTTTCTTTTCGTTAGCTGACGATTCAAACTATCTCTGTTATTTTCGATACTAATTATAGCAATATGAAATTGAATAACAGTTTTCTTTTCATTTGAATAAATTCAAAATAGATTTTGATCGACAATATTCGAAGTTTTCATGTTTTCTTTGACTAATTTGAAATTTATTTTAACTTTAATCTACTCTTATTGATCTAAATGAATTTAAGGTATTTAATCTAGTTTAATAAAAGCGCATTTGTCTGTGTGTCTGTCTGTTCATGTAACGCTCGGTTTGTAATTTTCTTTACACCACTATTCTAATATTGCCTAAAATAGACACAACTAATATCCATATAACGACTGAATTACACAAATTGTATAAGTGATCTTTTTTGTCGAAATTAAGTTAAGTATGGTAAATGGTTCGCTGTACAATTAATGTACTTAGCCCAATATCGATAAAAATGTCATTTGTACTCATTGTGCAATTCAGTCGTCATATGTAGTTAGTACGTAAATCTGATATTTTTATTCTTGTCAGGAGTGCATTAATATTTTTAATCGGTTAATTACTCGCAATTTATACTGATAGAATTCGTTTCAAACATATAATACTACTAGAATCTTAAGGTACGTTTTTCGTACTGCGACAAGCAGCAAACTGCACCCGGCACGCAGATTAGTCAACAATAGGAACATTAGAGTTTCCAAGAAACAGACTTAATTGTTCCCATTATTAAATACACTTCGTAGCACGTACTTCTTGCTGCTTGCAGCGACACACAAAACATAACTTCCCGATATTTCAACTGAATTAAATACTGATTTGAATCATATGCAATAAATTTTCTACAACAAATTCATATTTTCACTCACAAACACCAATTTTCATTGATACTCAACAAACAAATCACTCATCTGTAAAACGACTTCAAACGCAACATGCACTCTCAATTCAAGCATCTCCTCAAAATTCATTCAAACACACATCAACCATATATATAATACTACTAGAATCTTACGGTACGTTTTTCGTACCGCGACAAGCAGCAAGCAGCACGCGGCACGCAGAATAATACTTAGCACGAACATACTTCTTGCTTCTTGTAGCGACACACAAAACATAACTTCCCGATACTTCAACTGAATTAAATACTGATTTGAATCATATGCAATACATATTCACATTTTCTCTAACAAACACCGATTTTCATCGATACCCAACAGACAAATCACTCATCTGTACAACGACTTCAAACTCTTCTCAATTCAAGCATCTCCTCGAATAATCCATCCAAACAAATCGAACCCAACTTGCACAAAGTACTCGCACACACCCATCGACCATAGAGCCCAATATCTCCGACTGACTAACAAAGCAGCATGTGCTACTCGTGTCTGCGTAATTGAACGGTGTCTCTTTGTGCAACATCGGCATCTAATCTAATCTAATCTAATCTAATCTAATCGAGTTGCAAACAAATCGATCAGCTCACCGCAGTAGCCGGCATCAGACAATCGGGGCCCGCGTATCCTCGGGGGCATTCGCACGAGTAGTTGTTGCCGCGGTCCATGCAGTAGTGATGGCCAGTGCACGGGTTCGGGGAACACAGGTCCACCTGAAACGGTAATTTCGCATCAGACTATCGATATAATTGAGGAATATTGCGACGCCGATTGACGTGCAGGGCCCAATTGTTCGCGCCGTGTCGCTAAAGCTATCCGTCGCTCGTTGGGAAACCCGATTTTGAGGTGGGCGTTTCGAGTATGTGCGTCTCGATTGTGATTTATGTTTAGGTTAGAGTGAGTATGCGATAAAGTGAGGCGTCTTGATTATGATTTATGTTTAGGTTAGAGTTAGGTCGTTAAATTATTTTAAAATAGCGATTAGAATGCGCAAATATTGTGTTTTCGATGAAATCTTTAAATCACGGTTTTATTTTACGATTGAAAAAGCCATGGAGTGCAAGTGACTTTTTGCTGAAATTGAGTTACGTACAGGAATTGCTTCTATGTACTCTCATGTGACGGCTGAATTTCATATAGAGCACAAGTGACCTTTTTTATCGAAATTGAGTTAAGTACAGAAAATGATTCAATATGCGGTATTGAGTTAAGTGCAGAAAATGGTTCTGTATCACATATATGTATAATGATTTTCTGTACTTAACTCAATTTCGATAAAAAAAAAGTCACTTGTGCACTGTTCGAAATTCAGTCGTCATATATTTGTTGCCAAAAGGATATAAACGAATTTGTAAAGTGTACCGAAATATATTATCAAATCACTCGACCTCCTACTAATACATATAGGTGCATGCTCAACTTTGAGCGAGCTTTTCTCAAAATCACCACAAAGTCGTTTGTACCACTTGGCCTTTTCAGTCGTTATTTAATGAAACGACATTATTATATTTGCTGTACACTCAATTATTTGACTTCGAAATATGAGCTGATGTGCTTCTTTTATTGAAAAAATAAATAATATAATATATTTTAATTTTAAGTTATTCGTACGCTCATTTCCTTGAAAGACTCTACGGATGGAGTTTTTCATCGTAATGATATTCATTGAATATTTTCGAATAAAAACCTGTTGTTAATTTAAACCGCGCTTCATTGAAGGCTTAAGATATATCACATAGATCGTACGTACATCTAACTATATGAATATTCAAATTCACACGCTGAAACTTATTCAGAAGTACACCGACTGTATACTCAGATTCCTAAATCAAACAAAATTAATATCGTGCATAATTCAAAGGACGCAAAACATTGCGAGCACATTTCAGATCTGAAAGTTCGACGCGACCCTTCAGCTCGAACTTTATTCGCGAATTTCCCCGAGAAAATTTCCACTGACAAACTTTGCCATCGGTTCGATTACACGCAAAGAAAACGTCATTTGTTAGTTCGTTCGTTATACCAGTTAGTTCGCGAACTTCTAATTAGAATTCATCCGCCATATGTGCGGGCCTTTTCCACATAATATCGTCGTTTTCTAAGTTTTCCCCGCATTGAAAATTCGAAGATTGAAAATTAAATATTTTGTAGTAGAAAATCACTAGAGTTGATATTACACGCATCGTATTTGAATGTACATATGATTTTTATAAAGGTTATTTCAAATTTTTCGAAAAATTATTTTAATATAGATAGAGGATTTGTCCTAAATATGAAACGTGCGCGCCAATTATGGCGCAATTATTACTTACAGTTTCGACAATATGCTAATTTTGCATAAAATCAGTCACTAATATTATTATTATTAGATTTCATAAAAAGAAACAATATCGATAATGAGTCTAAAAATATTGGGAATTGCAATTTTACTAGGTTTTTTTTAACAATATCAGCTATAGCATTGACATGTAATATTTTTTTTAGGATATGTTATGAAACAACTGCCTGGTGATTTTTTGTATCGAAAACGCATTACTTTGAAATGAAATTCAGAATTCCATAATTGCCATTCTTTGACTATTTCTCATTTTAAAACACTACCGTTCCATATTTAAGACACATGAAAAATTACGAAAAAATCAATTTTCAGTAATCATCGTTTTTTTCAAATTTGAGTGATTATTTCTTCTTTTTGCTATAATCAACACTTAATTAAGTATATTTGGCTTCAATCTATTTCTTAAGAATGTTAATTATTATTGATTTGTGGAAAATACACGCTTAAAGCTTAGGTGTTTCCATATTTAGGACAGTTCATCTATCTTTGATTTATTCAACTTACATGAAAAACATAGAATGAGTTTTCAGATCGATATATTATTTAAGCTCACCTTAATATGGCATCTTTTTCCTGTATATCCTCGTCCACATGTACAGGTATATGATCCTATGTGATCAGTACATGTTCCTCCATTGATGCATGGTGAAGATTCGCATTCATTGTATTCATATTCGCAATGTTGACCAGCGAATCCTGAGAAAGAATAAAATATCAGTAGAATTCACAATAATTTTGTATCATGAATGAATACATTTTTGAAGATGAAAAAAATATTCGTTTATATTTATATAAAAAATACAATTTTTCTTAATGCAAATATCATAACTTTTGACATGACCATGCTGAATATATCTAGTATAATCTACAATATAAAAAACGATCCTCGTCTTATTCGAAACAGATAAAGATTGGACATAGCAATGTATTTATATTAGAATCATCCTCATCGAATTCAATAAATACCTTAGCTTATTTTGAAAATCCGAAAACTCGTAAGCAAATTCAATCGCATTCAGCTTAACGAAATTTAACGAGATACTAGCATCCCTCATCGGTTTACAGAAATTACCTCACGCTCTGTGAAAGAAGAAAAGACCCTTTGACGGACCAACCCTTCGGTTTGATTTTTTATTCATCGAAACTCTTTGAAAATCCCTAGTTCGAACCACAGATTTCCAATCTGAGAACTTGAAAATAACATGTCAAATATTAAAAAAATCGCAACTATTTTTTGCACACCTAATCTTTTAATCATTATTACAGTAAGGAGCACGTTCAGCTATTCAGAACTAAACTAGACCGCCTTCATATAACAAGAAATCGAGAATAACGTTCAAACGTGTTTGATACGTTTTGTGAAATTCTCTCATTTCCTTCATTATAACATTTTCCTGGAATTATAATCAAATAAATTTTGTTAATAATCAGCTATAAATATGATCATTTCACATAAGAGTAGAAAACTAACTAAAATGATTTAAACCTATATACCATCAGGTGGCTGAACTTACTTTGTCATTTAATGGTGTTTATCTTTATTTTTCATGAAAATTAGTTTCACATAGAAATTTATGTTCACCTTGAGTGCTTAAACATTCAAGTCTCATTTTTTTTTCAAAAAGTGGAATTCAAGTTCATTTCTGAACGATTCATATGTATATACGATATATTGGGTATCACTGCACTAAGCCTCGCCCACATCCGAATCTCTTCGCATTTTCTCGAATGTGGACGCAATAAATAGAGGCAAAAGCATACCCATCTTCATTTCTAGGCGATTACGTGTGGGAAATCCCTTTGTGTTGTGGCAGAGCCCTTTCTAGCCGTGGAACCGCATAGGTGGAAATAAGGGCTCCGAATAAAATGCCTGATTATCGATACGGTTGGGTTGAGCGTGGGATTCGATGATTTCGAATTGAGTTTTACTATATATTGCAATAATACTGTGTTTGAATGGAGAAAAAATATATGAAAACGTTAAAAATATCGATAAATACATGTACTGCGCGTGAAAAAGAGAGACAAACGTATCACAATGCTTTTATAGTGTGACGTATTGCAACAAGTTTATTAACAATTGTAATGTGTAAAGTGGTTCATTTCAACTTTGGTGATTTGATCTATAAGATCAAATTAAGTTTTCTAAGGATTGATATTTCAATTGTTGATTAAATTATTTAATTACAGATAAACGTTTTTATCTTCTATAATTAATTGCTAAATAACAATCGATAGATCGAGCGTAAAGATTTCTATATTAATTGATTGAAGTATTAGTTTTTACATACTTTTTAAGTGAAGTTCGTATCAAGTCCGTTTTGTATCATTTCCGTATTCGACTATTAAATATATTTCATCATAATACGTAACGTTACTCTTATATGTATGTATATCCAGATAACACTGTAGTTCGTCCATTCGTAAGCGGATTATGCGATTATGACGGTAGCAGAACTGTCGATTACACTCCATTCCCACACCAATATCAATACTATCTAAATGCTCAACAATTCTTCATTTTGAAATTAGTACAAATCTATGTAATTATTCTCACCACCTTCAACTTACTTGTATTTCATATTCACCAAAAATCATTCAATAAAATTTTCACGCTTGTTATAATTTTGAAGATTCTGATTTGAACTCTGTTCTAAATAATATAAATGGCTCATTTGTGAATTTAAATGTCATATGATTGTATAATATCGGATTTGTTCAATTGCACGAGTTTCGAGACACACTGTAGTGTTTAGTCTACGAACACGTCCCTTAGGGATTATCCGAAGGAAATCGTTCGCTTTGTTTCACTATACCACCACAAATAAATTGTTTCGATCGATTTCCATTTAAGGATTATGAAAATAGAGTGAGTTTTGTTTAAATTTCTGAATGTAAATTACTTTTTTTTAAATAAATCGATAGTTTGAAATATACGTTTAATATTTTTTCTCGACTTCTTGTTTATTGGAATTAATCACAATTAGTTCTGAAAGCCTCAATTAGTACAACTGTAGTCAATCAGAATGCTTCAAAACTATTTCATCAGAATAAAAATATGATTTTCCATCATGAATAAAACTCGAATAAAAAATTGACAAATACAACGTCTAACGAACTAGATAGAATCGTAAACATACATATTTGGTAGAGGTACGATTTCACGGCTGAATCGAGATAAATCTTTCAGATTTCCACGGGAAAATTCAGGAAATATTACTGGCCAATTTCCATCGAGAGATGGCGCCTCGAAAGCGTTCACCCTTCTGAATAATGGATGCCATTTTGAATCTTCTCTTTTTTCCCGCCTCAATTCTAGCAAATTTTCCTTCCACTGGCTGAGGTTTAATATGAATTTCTCTAAATTGAAACCGACTTATGAATGTTAATGTTTACGTTGAAAGTATCAAAATGCACTTGATGTCTATGAGTGTTTCAAAAATAAATCGATCGTCAGTTTCACTAAAGAATTTGAAATTATTGTTCGATCGTTTATTTTATATCATCTATATAAAATTTTCACTTTTTGAAAATTGAAAGAATTTTGACACTATCGATGTATTATAGATATACTATTATATATAACATATTTTTACATTTTGGAAATCCTCGAAAATACAATCAACAGAATACCGCTGAAAATCGAATAAACTTGTTTTAGATACGCGAATTTACAATGTTTTTCACGTTTCAGTTTTCAGAATTGAGCACATCGTGCAACTTCAGCGAAACATCCTTTAATCTGAAAATCTCTTTCATGTTAAATCTTATTTTGTTATTTCGTAGATGTTTTCAGCATGAGAATGTTCAATTTTGTTTCGCTTCACCTTTCGCTTATTTCGAGTATTATATTTATTTCATGAGAGGCTTATTACGTTTTTTTATTCGTATTTGTATATTCGTAGCCTTCCCAAGTACTTATATTGGTTTTTACATTACTTTTAAATTGAAGTTTGACATGATTCCGTTCTTGAAATATCCAAAATTAGATTAGATTTATTAGAATTTAATCACACTGAAAATTCAGCTTTTGTTTTACATTACAAATAGTTTCGAATTACTTGAAACCTGATAAATTTTACTAAACAATGACGTATGATTCATTAAATTGATGAAATATTATATAATTACCATGGCAGCGTTTATATGGTTGATCAATCATTTTGTGTTCATTATTCAACGTAATGAACCAAATACAATATCGCATTTCAGCATGACCGAATAATAAACGAATCGATTTCAATCTAATCAAATTTATATTTCGATTAAATTTATTATGTTTTATTTTTATTTAAATGAAATTAATACTTATTCAAACTAATTTTAATAAAAAATAAATTCATCAGATATAACATAATACTCTAATACGATTCAACCACAACTCGTGTACTACAAGCCTGAGCATAATTTCATCCCAACTGCTAACACCTTTGAAACACGTGTCACCCTAATTAATACGCGACATGGGCTATTATTATTATCTACACTATAGATGAAGCTCTAAAGCTCTTAATACACCTTTGAATGATAAGATTTGATGTGAACACAATGCATTGTATGAATCGTGAATAGGATGAATCGATAATATTTGATTTCTGTTGCTGGGTGATGGAGCTCGTATTTAGTGATATCAAATGTTTATTCTTTATTATTACTTTTGTTTCATATGGAGTTAACAATTCAATTATTTTAAGTGTGAAAAGTTAGATAGATTATGCAGTCGAAGTTGAGGTTAGAAAAACTATCGAGTTTTTCCTAAAATAAGGCCCCTTCGATGAAACTAAATTTCATGCATTTTAGATGTTTTTATGAGGTTTTAAGGCAGTTTTTCTTTTTATGAATAATTTGCAAAGCAAAATATTCATAGGTTGAAAATTTTACTCAAAAAACGTCATTAAACTATTTATTGTGAGAATGAGTGAAATATAGTATCAAAAAGCATCATCAAATTTTGGTTATACGCACTCATGAAACATAGCTTCTAGAGTCCTCATTTACACAATGATTAGCTATATTTTTTTATCTTAATTTTAATATTTTTCAATCAAAATTATTATTGAATTTATCAGAATTTGTATGAATCAAATATGACGAATTAAATTCAGCTCAAATAGTTTTTAACCATTATAAATGACTACTGAAAAGGCCAGCGGTACAAGTGAAATTTTTACCAACATTGAGTTATATAATTGCCTCCATGTACGCTCAAACATTTGGTGGTAAAATGATATAAACGAATTCAGAACTTGTGCCTTAAATATCATAAAAACACTCGTCCTAACACATAAAAGTACACGCTCATCTTTGAGCGCACATTTCTCAGAACCACCGCAAAGTCACTCGTACCCCTAGGCCTTCTTAGCCATTACAATCGATTTGAAAAATGACAAAAGAGCTTACATACCTGGTTGACAATAGCACCTGTAGCCATCTTCCTGATCAACACATATTCCGTGTACACAGGGCGAGGATTCGCATTCGTTCAGAGCATGTTGACAGAGCAATCCGGCGAATCCTCGGGGACAATCGCACCGGAAGAGGCTTATGTTTCCGGAACACGTGGCGCCATTTTGGCACGGCGATGAACTGCACGGATCCACTTCCTCTTGACAGTTCTTGCCAGTGTAGCCTGTAAAAAAAATATCATCAATTAACCACAACTAGCAGTGTGCGCATGTGTATCAAAATCGTTCGGAATTAATCAAATTTCGTATTGCCATCTATGTGTGAAATAAAAAAAGATTTTACGCCTTATATACATTAAGCGGTGCAATATCGTAATTACGACGCGTAGTTCGGAGTGTAAGGCGCGGGCTAATGAATTGAACGCCCGGGTTCGAGGCGCGGCTGTGGTTGAAAATTTCGAGCATCGTTAGCGTGAATATTCTGTATGATTTCTTTAAAAGCTGAAAAGTTAGAATCGAAGCAATAATATTTTCTGTTTCAGAGTTGTGTTTTAATTATTCCACAATTCTGTATTTTTAAATAAAAATTACATAATAAATTCGTGACTTATTTCAAAGTATTCGTTTTCATCTATTTACTTATCCAACCTGTAAAAATAAAATATTGAGCGAATCTAGCCTAATAAATTTGTACGCGTCGACGTGATATATCGAATGTAGACCTAGGCTATACATCATGTCGATATCTAGGCAGAGGCAGACTTCTTTATAAATGTCTGAAAACCGAAAAGGAGACAATCGAAGTTGGTGAAAGAAAATTATAGAAAATATCTGTATCTCACAATATCTTCAGATTCAATATATCAGTGTCGGTGCTGAGACGACAAAAAGCTCTTAAACAAATTCGTTTATATCCTTTTGCCACCAAATACATGAGCGTACATATAAGCGATTTCTGTCCATAACTAAAATTTGGTAAAAATGACATTTGTATTCATTTGCCTTTTCAGTCGTCATATTTAATTTTAAGAAAACCGGTCAAAGATACACTCACAAAATGAAACCTGACAAAAATACACAAATTAGATTCCTACATAGACAAGGTTAAAACCATTTACCTTCTCAAGCAAAATATACGAGACTCACATAGAATTTCTTTAAAAAAAATCTGTGATATTATGAAAAATGAGATAATGCGATGATGAAAAGCGAGGAAAATCCGAGATAAGCGCTCACAAGTGACGTCAATACTCTTGATGACGTCACGAGCCCTTAGCACGTCCTTGCGAAGACCTTTAGACTTTTCGATTGAAACGTTTTACGAGTGGTGGCGAAAAATGCGAGATCGTAAAGCAACGTACGTGTTTTTCAGATACGTTTCTTATTTTTTTTCCCCTCGTCGTTGTTGTAAAATTTTCCGTGATCGAAGCTAAATGGAAGAATCCGGTCAGTTTGGGCTGTGCGTTTTCTTTTTATTACTTTCGTTCGTGACTCAGGCGGGTCTTTTCGCTAATTTTAACTTAACTATGACTTTGATAGAGTTTTTTTTCTATTGAGTTTGGCAGCTTTTAAGATTGTTCAAACCACCAAATTCTATCTAAATTATGATTAGTGAAAAAATCAGTCCTAAAAAACGATTTATTTACATGTTTTAACCTTCATATTAGTTAACTTTTTTTGACTATACAGTTTAATAGCTGAAAAATCTGTATTAAATAAATAAATAAATAACGAACATGAGATTTAAAATGAATAAAAAGATCGACTCGTAATTCAAAATTTTATTCACTGATTTTCTGGACATTTATCTGAAACCTATCGATTATGCAAAATAAGTAGGTTATTTGAATACTTTTCGTCCTGTCACAATATAATATAATAAAATTGTGCACGAGTTTATAGTGGATTTTTTCGGATAAGATTTTTCATCTATAGGCGTCATCTTTGATATGGGTGTTCGATGAATATACGTGAAAAAGTTTTACAATATAAATGCCATATTGTAAGGCGTTTTTGAATCGTTTGATCGAATATTATATAGGTACATAAAATGATTTTCGTAATATACGCAATAAAATAATTTCTCAAAACGAAACTAATTTTCTATTTATAATATGAAAAAATCATAAACACACATAAATCGTAAATAAAAGTCGAGCTGTATAATAATAACATACAATGAGCTCGTTTCACAAAAGCCCCAATTAAAACCGAATTTCGCAGCTTAACCAATTTCGAATGAAATTCGTGGAACGTAATATTTTAACTAACCAACCGAAATAATCACCGTAAATAATAGAACTTTTACGGTCAACAAGCCGAAATGAAAAACAACAGCTTATGATAAACAATACCCATTCAAATTTTCTAGCTTTAGCTAAACTAATTGAATAAACAATTCGAATATTGTGCATTTTGAAGTGCACTTTGTGGTTGACTGAATTTTCATGCATAAAATGGAATTGAACGATGAATAGATACGAATATTAGTGTTCGTGTTTGTTCTTGATAATTTTGGACAATACACTGAAACTATTATTTTCCAATTGTTTCATTAATGGATCAATTTTTAGAAACCACTTTGTAAAGCCTTATATTAACATATTTTTTAAATAAAATGGATCAAATACTCGAAAAAACTATCGAATCTTCATATTAATCAAGAAAAATGATATGGGATTCTCGTCTGGATCTGACTTGACGATTTCCTGAAGAATACATATAAATAAATTTAAATTACTTTTTATTTGTCCGCCAGATAATAAATAATTTATTTCAAAAGTCATTTTAATAAATTCTGTACTCTTATGTAAATTGACCACATTCGTAACTTAATATACCAAAACAAAAGTACGCTCATAATTTCGGAGAGATGGATTAATGAATGTATTATAATTGAAGCACTTTTCAAAAACGCATCAAGCACTTTTTATCATTTTTCTTGACTTTTCATATATAGAACTAGTCAAAATTAGTTCGGAACGACTCATACACACATAAAACAAAATTCGAAAAACCCAAAAAAATCAACCCACTCAACCTAAACACGTCATTATGCGACGCAACCGTCCGAATTTTCACCTACATTTTCCGCGACAGAAACGCGATATAGAGTAGGAAAAAAACGTTTATGCATATAAAACGAAACACTCCGAAGCTGACCGTTAAATTTACAAGTAATTATGCCGCATCAGGAGCGGCTCTCTATGTACGGAAAAGGTTAAAGCGCCGTTTCGTATGCGCGAAATGCGCGCTCGCTTTAATACTGTATGCTAATGGTCGAACACGCTCGGTGCACACTTAAAATTTTAAACAGAACACCCTGTCCGAACACTGTTTTTGCTCTGAAGCCTCTGAGTCATAATTGTGTTGTTAAATTATCGAGATATTTATCGATTCAATGTGATATTTATGGCTGGTTCACTGTTCGCTTGAAACTAGATGGTTGACTAAAAATTTTAAACAGAACACTGTTTATGCTGTGGAGCTTCTAAGTCATAATCGTATTGTCAAATTATCGAGATATTCATAGATTCAATCTGATATTTATGACTAGTTTACTGTTTATTTGAAACTACACAATCGACTTAAAATTTTAAACAGAACACTGTTTTTGCTGTGGAGCTTCTAAGTCGTAATCGTATCGCTAAATTATCGAGATATTCATAGATTCAACCTGATATTTATGACTAGTTTACTGTTTATTTGAAACTAAACAGTTGACTTAAAATTTTAAATAGAACACTGCTTATGCTGTGGATTTTCTAAATCACAATCGTATAGTTAAATTATCGAGATATTCATAGATTTGAGATGATATTTATGGCTGGTTCACTGTTCGCTTTAAACGAATTAGGATGGTATATAGTAGTTTGGACCAGTGTTTATACAAGGTATTCATATTGGTCAAATTAACTGTCAATAAGCCTTTAGGGCTAGTTCGAATGACAACAACCAAATCAGATCTGGCAAAGACAGACATACATATATGCACAAATGAGATGACTATATAGCTATCTCATTTGCGTACATAAGTTTAACTCTGATTGTTTTGATTTTCGATTAGATGAGTTGTTGATTTAGTTCTAATTATGAAAATCTCAAAATTGAAATTCACTTTAATAAAAGTCTTAAATTCCGAGATCCTATAGGATTCGGAATTAAATCTCCTACATTAGACTCAAACAGTAATCAAAACATTGGCAAAAATTTCAATCGTGTTAATTTTTAACATTTTTTGCTATAGAATTTAACACATATTCACACTAACTAAACTAAATGATATGTCGCCATCACTGTATTCACTAATAAGTTCGTATAAGACTTAATCAGGCTTCCCCAAAATTGAATAAATCGAGCAATCCCGCAAATGTCGACTATATTTCTCGACAATAATTAAACTGACAAAATAATAACCTTATACCTCAATTATTAACATACGATTAAAAGATCAAATATTAAATAATTCACTCATTCATCATCGAATTAAAGCACGCATCAGAGCATCCAATTCAACCCCAACTACACCCTTACACAAAAAAAATCAGCAATAAAACTTAACCCATCAAAGACGACATCACATACACACCAACCTACTTCGATAGAAACGAACGAATCACCATCACGACTCCAATAAAACACGGTTCAGCTCCGATTAATCAACGTCGGTTCGAAGAACGACCAGGTCTTGGACGTGGCGAATTGGACTCGACCGCTAAATGAAAAATAAAACTCTAACCCTTGTCTGGAGGATCTAGGATTTAGATCTAGGAACGAGATGTCGCTAATTAAAGGTATGCTAGAAAGAAATCTTCGATGAATGTACCCATTTTATTGTTTGATTGGAGTTTTAATTAGATTGTGAACTTTAAGTTTTAATATTTTTATTTAAACCTAGTTTATGTGTTTTTTTTTTCTGTTAAGTTTGATAGTTGTTATGGTGTTTTTGCATGTCAAATTCTATAGAAAATACGCAATTTGATTAACATGAGTGTTACTATTAAGTAAAGATATTAATGCTATATCAACTGAAAATCAAACTTTTACCCATATCTAGGATTTTAGACGTACAAATAGATCTTTATGGAAACGAGATCGTTAATTTAATGTTTCAGAACTAAATGAAACTTAATAATGTTTGATGCATTTTTCGAAATTCTCTAAATTCCCATCAGTTTTCCATTTTTTCCAAAATATAACATATGAATCTTG
The DNA here is from genome assembly GCA_024721215.1 of Cheumatopsyche charites. Classification (NCBI taxonomy): domain Eukaryota; kingdom Metazoa; phylum Arthropoda; class Insecta; order Trichoptera; family Hydropsychidae; genus Cheumatopsyche; species Cheumatopsyche charites. The sequence goes on from CM045587.1 coordinate 2,888,594, forward strand.
TTTATAATAATATGTGATTAATTCACGTTGAAGTTACAGAGTTAATTAAAATGACTCCTGAAATAAATTATTCATTATTCGGTGACCAAACGAATTTAGTAATTTAATGACATATTTATCTTTATTATTCAAGCAATATATTTTAGGAATAGAAAGTTACGACTATACCAAGTGCTTTGACATTTAAATCTCTCTTTAATTAAAATGTGCAGTTAATCACGATTAGCTTTGAACGAATCAATTAAAAGCACGCTACAAGAAACATTTGATGAAATTACGTATTTAATTATTTAATATGATTTCAATTTGATTGCGAACTCTCATATTATAGTCCCTAATCATATCAATAGACGCACTGAAGTTTTTTTCAATCACACAAATGTCCATTTTGAATTAGATCACTCACAATTGTAACTTACAGTGAATTTTATTAAGAAAATTTATTCTGTGTGTATAAATATGAATGAATCATTAAAGATTTTTATTTTGGGAATTACTCAAAAATCTATCCGCTCGACTTAGAATATGAAGTGGAGCAAAGTAGGAGTAACTGGGAGCCATTTGGCGCTGGTAAAGTTTAATCAGGTGCTCTATTAACCTTTGTGGAATGCTATAAAAGCCTCCGAGGAGCTCTTTTCGCAGCAGCCGAATAATATTTCGCTTAACTAATTTTGTTTAAGGGAGCACCGTCAGCTCGGCTTAACGATATTTGCGGCTAGTGTTAATTTACGGATGTGAATCTTGCTCCAGGTGAGATATTATATACTGAAACTACCGTGTGTCTGGTCATGAAGACATTATAACATGTTAAATAAGTTATTTTGGTACTGGCTTTAAATTAACTTGTTCAATTTTGATTTTTTTTTCATCAAAGATTGAAAATAATATGTGATATAACATTTATAAATAGGTACGTAAAGATTTATTAAATGTTGAAAATTTTATATAATATTTAAGAAGTGGAATATTTTAACAATACGTGTCAAAAGTTTTTTTTGAAATCTGGCGTGAAATTCAATACTTATAGCGTTTTTAATGATTAAAACTTTGGTATTTTCCAAACGAAGAAGAAAATCTGAATTTGGTTCATCGATAAATTACATCTTAATATTCTTGCAAATTATATGTATACTAATATTGTTGCTTCAGTCAAATATATAGAAAAATATGTTTATATTGTGATGTAATACACTGTGCATTGGAACTGAATATGTTACAGAACCAACTTCAACCAACATTAAATTACTTAATAAAGATTTTCTATCTGTATTATCAAAAATCACATTAATATCGATGCTGAAACATAATATAAATACAAACATTTGCGTATTCTATGTGTATGTACACTTTCTTAGTGAAGTGTGCCAACGAACTCCCAAAAGGATAAAACTTTTTCAATAAAGTGTATGTAACACGAGCAAGTTCTCGTCCAATCAAAATGTCCATGCATCAATTAAATCCTAATCCAATATAACAAAAGTTTTGACATTTATTAATACGAATACGCAAGTCGAAAAGCACTAGTTGTTTTTCACATGTAGAAATACATACATACTTTATGAAAAATACATATATTGATTTATATGCATCTTTGTCATTTTTTTTTCAATTTAAGAATGAAAAACTCACTTTCTCACAAATATATGGACTTACCATAAGGACATAGGCACTGGTACGTAGCACCTTCGTGTCCTTGGGATATGTCAACACATATCCCATTGTTGGTACATGGAGATGGGAAACAAGCATCTTGTTCCTCACAGTGGGGTCCTACGAAGCCTGGACAGCACTGGCACTCGTATCCTTCCTGGAAAATAAAATTTAAATTAATTATTACTAATTTTAATCAAATAGAATACACATTTGATAGAAATGAACCGTCAAAACTCGTGAATCGTCAAAATCTAACATTTAACATTATGACAATATCGAGCTCGACACAGCATACTTGCTATTGGTTGGTTATTAAATGAAATTCTAAAAACCAAAAGATGCAATTAACAAATTTAAATTACATTAAATATAAAGTATCATAATAATATGCCCACTACTATAGATATACAATTTTACGATTCCTGTTAACTCATATCATCAGATCTCTCAACAATTTTTCGACACTTTTTTAATCATAACAGATATTAAAGCTTTGTTAAACTTACTCAAAATCTTATCATGTTCACTTCTATCTAACAAATTGTAACTTTGTAAAACAATTGAATTGAACTGTTCCTAAACTTTCAGTGTGACCATATTGTGTTACATCAAAAATTTTCAAATCAAGTTCTCCAAAAATTTTATAATGTTTGTTTCTGATATACATACATACATATTATAGAACGATTTGTGTCGAATTTTCTCGGTTTGATACACAAGAGTGTAATATTATAATATAGAACCGAATGAAACGTAAACATGTTGTCGAACGTAAATGTACAAGCGCTTATGAAAACGTGCGAATATTTTTCAGAAGCCTGAAACATGCACCTTTCGGTTTTCGTTTACATTTTCCCCAAAAAGCTCCGAAAAATTATATTATAAATATCGCGTTACATTCGGGGAAATTTCTCTTGTGTGTTTTACGAATGCTCGCAAAATTGAAGAAGCCCTCGCTGAAAATAAATATAACTCGGAAATTTCATCCCCGAAAATAATTTCGCTACAATTCTGAATTGTGAAATATCGCGTATTATGCATATTCGAAGAAAAGAAATTTCGTTAAAGCAAATAAAGAAAATGTGTAAAAGTTTTATAGTCAAATGCTTTAAGTTCTCGTACGAAAATAAGTTAAAAATTTCTCTTTGTTTGCATAATTCGGAAAAGCTTTTCTTCTGTTTGATTTTGAAAACATTGTGCGACATTCTAAACTGAATTTTTCAAAGAAAAGTGACTCCGTAAACATATCAGTTTTCAAAGTAGAAAAAAGTTTTATATGACACGGCTTCTGCATTATAAAACTCCTCATAAACTTAAGTTTTATTTTCAAGGAATGTTTTCAAATTATTACACTATATTTTTCTCAAAATCCATTTTATAAATTTTTATGAAAAGCACTCTTCAAAATTAAATGAAAATTTCATAGTAGCGTTGAAATGGATATTTTTTTCTGTTTATATTAAATTAAAACCTGACTTATTTTTAAAATAACATCAGTTTATAAAATAAATGAAAAACTTTAAGATCAATTATCACAATGTCAACACTTGGAAGAGCCTCAAACAAAATCTATGCCAAAAAATAAATTAAAATTTAAGAAACTACGCTTTTTGGCAAAGTTTCTTCTCAATAAACAATATATCAACGAGCCTAGATTGTAGGAGAACCTAATAGAAATTTGTACACTGAAATTGCTTAATGTTATAATTGTTGCGATAAATATTTTTTACGACTTGAATAAACGTAAAAAATGAAAAGTGTTCCTTGATGTACAAAAGCTTAAGCGTTAATCACCTACTCGATTTGTAGTGGTTTATAATACAGTTGTTGAATATACGTAATTATTATATCAGTTAATTGGTATGATTTTGTGTAGAAATAATATGATATCGAAATGGTTTCGTAAAATGGTTATTCCGATGGCAAAACTTTGAATTAACAATTAATCAAACTCAAATATTTATTAAAGATATCTCCAAAGTGCTTGTTTTGCAGAAATTCAACTTGTATTTGTGTGTTTGAACATTATCCAGAGACACTTTCACTCTTGCAATATAAACGGAATTACAGAAATCTCATCGGAAAAGAGCCTTTCAGAGCCAAACTAAAATTCTATAAAGCAAAAAGTCAAGAAAGTCGAACAAACGTGTATGAAGCGTTTTTTAAATTCCATTTTTCCAAAATTATATTAATATAAATTTTGATTATTATTAGTAATGGACATAGTCAGTTCACATGAGAGTACAGAATTAATGAAAATAGCTTCTGAAATGAATAATTTAATATTCGGTAACCAAACATGCCATTAAATGGTACTCATCTTTATTATTCAGAAATAATATTTCACACCCAGAAAGTTATTAAAGTACGAAGCACTTTGAAATTTGAATCTCATTTTCATCAAAGAGTGAAGTTAATCATAATTAACTCTGAACTGCTCATATAATAACAACCAGAAACTATAACCTAACCTCACAACACATAAGAAAATTTTGCACATTTTTCTCGAAAGTCCAAACCAAACTTTTTCGCCCAACATCCACATCGACAACAACAACAAAAACAACAACAACAACACAATTTATTCTCCACGTTAATCTTTTGTGTTTGCCAAACGAGGTTGTGGCGACCGACAACAATCTAAGATTGTGTGTACATTCGGAGTAATTTCGCATCCGAAGGCAATACAAACAAGAAGACATCTTGTGGCGAATTTGCTTTAGTCCTCGTCATAAGGCGACGATGGGCAAATCAATTTCCCACATAATTTGTGTATCTAACGTAACAAATCCTAGTTGGATTAAGTTGGTCGGTTTTATTCGGCGACAATAACACCTATACATATGTACATAGATAACTGATTGTGTAGTGGTATGATATGTTTGTGTATGACGTGTCGGTGTTCAGTGTTTTTGTTATGTTGGGTTCGGATTTTGTCTGATTCTAATGAGAGTCTTAAGAGCCATTCAAAACTATTTAGTCATTTATTTAACTTAAAAAAAAAATGAAAAAATTCAGATGATATTTTTGATTCGTCGAAGACAAAATGTTATCCAATTCAAATACGAAACGTTCAGCTCAATAATCAACGTGCATACATTAAGCTGCTCCTTTCATCCGAAATTTCAGGCTTCGATCTGAACGAACGTCACGTTTTCCGAAGCTCGAGAACGACTCGAATTCAAATAAATAATGCAAACGAAGAAAACCAAAGGAGAAGCCAGATGGTGTGATTACGTACGCAAATTCAACATTGGCATATACTGATTTGCTAATACAGCGCAAATTCATTGAGTTGGACGTGGTATTTGTGTGCGATCGATACCTTGAGGTAATTATATAATTCTAAGAATTAAATGCTCGTATTATATGACGACTGAAAAGGTCAAGGGGTACAAGGGACGTTTTTGCTGAAATTGAGTTATGTACAAAAATCGCTTCTATGTACTATCATATAAAAAGATATAAACGAATTTGGAACGTGTACTGAGATATATCATCAAATCATTCGACTTCCTTCTAATACATGTAGGTGCATGCAAAACTTTTCTCAAAATCACCGCAAAGTCGCTTGTACTCCTTGGCCTTTTCTGTCGTCATATGTATAATTTAGAAAAAAGTATAATATATTGGAACCTTGCTATTTGTACAATTTAGTTGGTTAACATAGACTCACTATTCGTAGGATGCTAAACAATACAGACGAACTGAAAATTTGTGATATTTTGTTGTGTTCATTAAAAGTAGTGTAAACACGGATCTAAAAATGTTTAATGATTCAACTTGGGTTAAAAATAAAATGATAAGAATTCCTTGCGAAGTTTTAAAGTAAAACTCCTGTCTTTGATCTGCCGATTCAGTATAACACGATAATATCTTCAAGTATTCTTTTATGAATTTACCGCTTTTGAAAGTTCAAATAAGCAATTTATTCATGTGCATAGAAATAAATAATCTAATTTACATTACATCTTATGAGAAAAGATGATTCACCAATCGTACTGTTTCCAGGAACGAATTGTGAACAAATAGCATGGTTTCACAGTATTTCAATCTATTACATACACATAATGAAAACATACATACGAGAACATTATTTCGCAAAACCTTCGTTTCCATGAATTGAAATAAAACCAAATTAAAACCGTCTAGCAGAACAAAATAAGAAAAGCTGCGTTCATCGAACGTCCTTTAACTTCGGTCGAAGGGCGTTCTACTAATGTCCTTCAAAAAGTATTGAAAAGTTCTACGTCTTCAAAGCAACTTATTTCGTTTCGTTTAGCATAATTGAACGAGTAAATTTGATTTAAATACTTATATATGTTATTTCATCTTATTTACTGTTTGAAAAACGTCAAATGTTTACTATAGAGTACAAAAAACTTCTAGAAACGCTTAAATTGATCTAATCTATTGGAATGAATAAATTAACAACATTTTCTGACTGTAGCATATTTGGTGAATTTAATTCGATTATTTTAAATATTTGAAAATTTTCTGTACGTAGCATGTTGTACTAAAATTAAGTATGATCACCTCAAAAAAATCATATATCCATGAAATTGAAGATCAGATTCAGTATTTTTTTATGAATTATAACATTCTTACTCTTGCATGGATATAAGATAAGGGTATACTTGAGTTGCGCTCCACACCTTGGCATTATTTATGTGCTTTTGTTTTGCTTCATATTTCGCATCCATTTATCAAACAACACACCTTCCTGAAGAAAATTATACGGCGTATGCCATGTGTTCTGCTTATTGCCATCTCCGATTCACCGTAAGCCATGTTTAATATAAAATACAATATAATATTGTATGATGCTGTAATATTTATACATTAAAAGTAAATTGATCCAATTTTCGTCGAACGAAAGTTTTCCGACACAAACGCCAGATATAGATTCGTTAAAAGTGCTGGCGCAAAACACATTTTCCGTCTAGCGAAAATAAAAGTAACAAGTAAAACATAGAGAAAATAATGAAGAAGTTTTACGAGAATCGAAAAGAGCTTATCTTCACTTTTATTTCCCGTTTAACGAACGACGCTTAGAAATAATAAAATACTTTGTTTCAAAGTGAACAATATACGTATGTATGATGTATTATCATATTTTTCCGAAAACAAGGCACATCTCTAATGATACTGTATTTCATCCATTTTGGGTAGATTTTTTTTAATTTCATGAATATTTCATTCTATAACTATTCATAAGACAAAAAATCTTAAAAAAGAAACACCATTAAAGGCAAAATAGATAAAATTTAAGGTGTCTTGTTTTCTGAAAAACACGTTGAATATTTGTACATGCGTCTATTGCAGATACTCATTAAAATTTATTAATTCGATATCAGGTGTATATTTTGAATTATTATGTTTTACTTCTATAGATTCAAAAGAAAAACGATGAAAATTTAAAACTATTTTCCAATTAAAAGATACAGTAACGTATATAAGTAACAAAATTTTACTCTCTGACCAATAAAGAAATAATCTATAGCCCCTAACAATTAGTAACAGAATGCGGTTAATGCAGAACCATAACATCAAAAGGTTTTTTTCGGGTAACCCCGTAATATCGCACTTTGTATAATTTTCGAAACAAACAACTCAACCCACACATACACACTTAAATTTACGTAATTTTACATAATGCGACATTAAAAAAGCCGTCCTTGCATAAAATTGTAATCGTTTCAGACACACTTCGGCTATCTCTCGTCGCTTTTGAGCGTCACATCTCGAACGAATATAATTTCGGAGATAGAAGCGCGTCTAGATCGTAAAAATTCATGAAGATTCGCATAAAATAACGACATTGTCTGTTGTGACGTTTATGCCCGCCGAAATTATAGTGGCCGTCGCAGTGTGTAGCACTTTCACTATAGTACACAAAGGGAATTTCCATACGCGACGGGTTTACGCTTTCGGAGATAATTCAGCGGGTGTTGTTTCAGCAAACTCGCCTCGATTAAAAATAATTGCATCCGTACTTGTTTGTGCATATAAAATGGTGTAACGTTTATTGTTTGCGAGGAAAAACTTGGAGCGAATTCCGCGTTTCGTGATAAGCGTATTTTATTATTCGAAGGAAGGTGCTCTAGGTGTTGTGTACGTTTGTGCAAGTGACTCTCTTATAATGTGAATTTAGATTCCGTGCAATATCAAGACGTGTTATGTGAGGAATTATAATAATGTATAGTGTATCTATATACGGGAGAGAGATAGTTATATGAGCAGTTCATAGCTAATCATGACTAACTCCACTTTTTGACAAAAATGAGATTTGGGACAGGTCTTTTCACTGCTTTAGTTAAAAAACCAGAGAGTTACAGCAAATCCTTCCAATGTGATTTGTCAAAAATATGTCTCTATTCTGCAAATTTTCAACAGTTCATGGTTAAAAACTGCCTGTAACTGTATTTTTTCTGAATAATAAAGATAAATACCATTAAAATGACAAATTTTGCTCGGCCATCGATCAATAAATCATTTATTTCAGAAGCCATTTCAATTAGTTCTGTACTCTATTATGAACTGAATAAATTCATAGTCTATTATAAACGATATTTGTTTTATTATAACATTTGAAAAATGGAATAATGAAGGGACTTAAGAAAAACGTATTAAACAAATGATCGTTTTTTTCGTCTTCTTCCTTAATCGAGGTAGTTACATTTAGCTCTAATCATCTCATACATCCATAAGTTTATTTCATCTATTCAATCCGATTCAGTTGCAATGCGAACTAAAAATTACACCACTGCACTATAAACTGACATAATTACTAAATTAATAACCCACAACAAACGAACATAAAGGAGCCTCAACACGCACTCTTCTCCTGACGCGACATAAATAAAAGTCCAAAAGCCCATCTAATCGAAGGACCTTAACGGTCAATTAGCGACCCGAAGAAACCAGCCATCGGAGACTTCGCCCCCGTGGGGCCCCCATTGGGGGATGAGCCCCCGTCGCAGCTCCATTAACGACCGTCCCGATAATTTCAAACATCCCATTAACGGCCGAAGCCCGATTTACGACCGCAATAAAAAAATCCCGAACCGAAGAAAACAACGGGAATGTTTATTTTATTTTATTTCCAGCCTCTTTACGTAGAACGTGGAAAATTTGTAGGGCTGCTCGGTGTTTTCGATTTTAATTGCGCGTTTTAAGTTTGTGCGAATTGTAATCGGATGGTACTCGATAAGCTTTGTATAAGTTATGTCAGATTACAGATATTGTTTTCGTAGTTATTTAATTTAATTCCAAATTTTTACATTGAAAATATTGATATAACTGATCTGTGTAGATAAAAAATAATCTATGTATGTATGTCGTAATTTTATTTAAAGATTCCTAGATGATAGATATATTCTCAGTAAAACTTTCTAGAGTTATTCTGTACAGATTTATTATCTTATCGATTGTAATTTAAGTTTTGCCTATTTTTTTTTGTAACTTTAAAGTTTCATGGGATAGGTTGTTAGCTGTAGCAAAACTGTAGCAAATATTATGCATGACTACACACGCAATCGAATTTATCACTGAATCTGGAAAGAAAAATACAACAATTTACAATCGACTTAAAGTTTAAATAGCCTCAATCAACGCTGAGTCACAGTAATTGACGACTGATTTTCAAAAAGTGACCTTTTTTATCGATATTGAGTTAAGTATAGAGAATGGTTTTATATATGATTCAGTACCATTTTCTGTACTTAATCTAATTTCGATAAAAAGTTCACTTGTGCCCTTTGTGAAATTCAGTCATCAATTAATCTTATATCTTTTTAATGATAACTTAATTCTGTCTTTGTGTCATTCCAGTGAAATGCTACATATTTATCTAACTATATAATATCGATATTCTGTGTGTGTCTATTCATACATTGCAGTGACAGCACAATTTTAAACGACTCCAATATATTTACGAACGAAAATATCGCTTTGACTTAAAACAATAGTTTTAAAACGTTTCACGGCAGAAACGTTAAATATAAGATCATGACCGATATCAAAATATTCATCATGCATTTTCACAACCATTATCGGCGTTCAGATGTTGAATCGAGATAGAAATTATAGCTGTGTACGTCCAATCGTATTTTCAACCCTAGGAAATTCGGAAAATGGGAAAAATTGTGGCAGGGGGAAGGAAAAACGCGAATTTATCGCCGACGGAGTGGAGTCGCGTAAACATATTACGCGCTTTACGGTTAAATGGAGATCTCCGTTTACGGCAATTTACGCGCCCGACCAAAACTGGAAGATCTTCACGTACAGATGTTCCGAAAATAGAAATATTAAATTGAAATAAATTCGTGTTCGGATTGAATATTTCACCATTAGCACGTACCGTGAACTGCCGCATAAGAAAACGGTATCGTGAAGAAGCACATTTTTTTTCGAAAATAGTTTGAAGCTATCTTAGATATGTGCGTATGTGCATACATATGTGCGTATACTAAAATTGATCGTGTATGGGAAATATTTCAGCATGTAAGGATTATAATCTAAATAATAAAAGTACATATGTATATTCGCAGACTTCAAATTTTTTTTGAAAATTTTGTATTTCTTCATGATACTGTTCTCTTTTGCGGCATTCAGCGCTATTCGTGATAACACAATCCTTCTTAAAAAAATCAATTTAAATCATTTATCAAAATTAAAATTAAAATCATATTCCGATGTATAAAATAACATTTAATTGATTTCCAAAAAATACTAAAATATAAATCGTATCAAAAATTTATAAATCGGCTAAATGAGATTTTCTTACATCGATTTTCGATGAAATTAAATTTTATTGTTTTCAGAAACACGCTGTATTTTAATGTACATCAATAAAACAGTATAAATATATCAAGGCTTTGAAGGTGGTAAATCTACGATGGAAAATGCGAAAATCGCCGTTTCCGTTTATGCGCAAAATTTTAATTAAGCTCGATGCCGAAATAGCTTTGCACGAAAGAATAATATCCACGACGCGAGCTTTTCTTTATTGGATGAAAAATTCTTTTAACGATCGCTATTCTTACAATATAGATATTTAAATTAATGTAAAAGACCTTTATCCGTATTCGTGCATAAGTATAATGTGTATTACACTTTTTTCATGCGATATTCGTGCACATATTTATGGAATTTCTCATATAACTTTTACTATTTATTAGAAAATATTTAGTTAAACACGTCTTAAAATCTTATAAGCGGATATAAGTAGGCGGAGAAATCTGTTTATCTTGATTAAAATCTATTTGTAAAAGGTTGCGAAATATTATTAAGCATCAATTGTAATATTTGAGAGACGTCATTAAACTGATTTCTTTTGTCACGTGTTTCAAAAATGAATTAAATAATAACGTACATTTTTATATAGTTCATATGAAAGAACGAAGATGAAAATTCACAGTGTTGGAGAGAATAAAATAGCAATATTTTATTTCGTTCTATAAAATGCACTTCACAGAAAAATTCCTCTGAAAACGGAAGGATTTTTACTTTAAATTTTCAGCAGACGTTGCAGTATTGAAGTGTCATCAGCAGCTACTCTTCAAAACATATTGTTAAAATACAATATATGCATTATACAATACATGCATTATAGAACGTAGATATATATAATTTACTATAGTCATATATTGAAGTATGAAGCGGTTATATTAAAAGTTCTGACTTCTGAAACGACAAATTGCTATTTAATATCAATTATATTGCATATTATATGGATACGACAAAAACATAAATGCTTACACATATCTAAATTAATCAACAGTAGCTAACATAATAATTACAGGACACTTTCCAAACAAACTCAAAGCGTTCGATTAACTATTTCGGTAAAGTGAGTAAACGTTACACATTTCATTTCGCTAATCGTTTATGTATGAATAGGCTCTGTTTGCTCTTAAGCGGTACATTTGACGATTCACTTTTCGCAACCACAATTCACAAACATATAAACGATCCTATCAAATATATTTCTAATTAAATGCTTAAATTTTGCATTTAAATCTTATGTTTCAAATTTAAATATAAGCTACTATTTTATTTTAATTTATTCTGCATAAACATTTCATACCACTACCCTATATAAAAATACAATTATCTCTAGTTTTTTTGTCAAGAGTCATATTTTTAGGTCTTCCATAGATATACAATCGATCAAAATTCATGACGATAGAGAAGAACGTATGATGTTTGTACGCATTTTTCTATTTCATCACTCGCTTGGATTTTCAACAGTCCGTAGTTGAAAGTCTCACTGTATATATGTAAATAAATCTAGGAAATAACCTCAGAAACAGACCCGAATCGCTAAAACTGAATGGCCGCCCAAACTGATGTCTGTTTTTTTAGGTGCCAATTGTTCTCATTGTTGACTAAGCTGCGTGCTGCTTGCCTCGATACGCAAAACCTATATTTACTGTATTTAAATATATCTAGAAAACAATCTCGAAACAGATCCGAATCGCTATATCTGAATTACCATCCGTACTGGAGTCTGTTTCTTTAGGTTCCCATCGTCAACCAAGCTGCGTGCTGCTTGCCGCTCGCTGCTTGCTTCGATACGCAAAACCTATCTTTACTGTATATAAATAAATCTAGGAAACAATCTCGAAACAGACCCGAATCGCTAAATCTGAATTGCCACCCGGACGGAACCTATACGAAACCTCTCGTCCGTTAAAAATAAAGCAGAAACAGAAGTCGAGGGAGCATAAGACGGTCCGTCGGCCCCAGAAAACGCTTTCGGAATAATAAAACGGGGTCCAAGTGCCCACACTGTCGAATCAGAAGTCGAGAAGTTTCGCATCGCATCCGAAGATTACGGCCCTGCGAAATCTCCCACTGGAAAATTCCTCTGTTGCGAAACTACGCGGGAACAATTCGTTGCTCGATACTAAGGGATGAGGCTCGGAAAATTCTCAGAGTTGATTTTTTGAGATTTTTTTCGGGTTTTTTATTGTTTTCGTACTTTATTGAATTGTTATTTTTTGAAAAAAGTGTATTTTTGTATTAACAATGTGAAGAATATGTGCCTTGCTCGAACGTCATGATTCTATTTTGATGGAGGTGCAAGTTACAAAACGAGAAAAATATGAAATCAATCATTTAATTTAAGTTGATTTCGGAACTAGTTATAATAATAGTCGTTTAAAGCTTAAGTATAATTTACCCTACATTTTGAAAATAATGATATTTGATTATTGTCTATTGGTATAGTCATAACTTTCTATGTGTAAAACAATTCGTTTCCTTTTCTGAATAACGAAGATAAATACCATTTAATGATTATTTTTTTGACCACCAGATATTAAATCATTTATTTCAGAAGCCATTTCAATTAACTTTGTATTTTCATGTGAGCTCACTACATCTGTAGCTTATTATAAAGAAAATTTGATGTTTATAATTTCGGAAAATTAAATATTCAAGATAGTTAAGAGAATTCCGAAAATCGCATTAAATACGTTCAATAATATTTCTTGACTTTTTTTATTAAATATCATTTCGAAACGGCACATATTTAAACCTTCGTTCAACTTCAATTTTTCTATTAGGTTTAAGTACGTAAAACTCATTTATGAATATAAATAAATAGATTAGTGCATCTGAATATTAAAAATAAGATTTAATGCACACATATGAAAATTTCTTGATATTTTTTTCGAAAACATAATAAATCGCAATCAGGAAAAAAACATTTTCTTTCTAATTACGAAAATCTAAAACTTCTCAATCGAAAATTTGTCAAATTGACATTTTCTGAAGATAATTCAGAATTGACGTTAATTCACCTGATAATTTTTCACGGAAAATTATCTTTCATGAACGACTGCTTGTCAAAAAATCCCGTCGATGAGACGTGAAGAAAAAAAAATGAATAATCGCCCTTAATGAAATTACGAATCCTCCAGAGCGCTTCGGATTCGGAAACTTTTAATGGAAGCCAGAAGGTCATTTTGAGTCTTCGGAAAAATAAGAACACGCATCGGAAAAGCGGCAGCAGATGAAGTGAATCGAACAAGATAAATGTGCAAAGGGAAAGGTGTATGGAAAGTTTTCCCGGGAGTTTTTCCGCGCTATTTCGCATCCGGGAAAAACTCGGAACAAAAGTATGTACATCGATTCATCGATTTCTGTATTCGGTTTTGTGATTCTATTATATTGCAATTTTAAGCCAATAATTATTTTTTTTTATTAATTAACTAGAAGTGTCACAGTTAAGACACAGTCAGGTTCTGTAAAAGTCGTAATAGGGTACCATATATTTGATTTCGGGTTGTTCGATGATAATTTTATAATATGAAAATAACAGTCTACAGTAGGGGCATCATTAAGTCATATGAAAAAGCACTTTTTAGACAAAAATGCAATTTGAATGTCAAAGCACATGGTATAGTCAAAACTTTCTTTTTTAAATATATTTCTTGAATAATGAAGAAAAATACCATAAAATGACAAAATTTGTTAGGTCGCTAAATAATAAAATTATTTATTTCAGAAGCTATTTAAATCAATTCTGTACTCTTGTGTGAATCGACCACCTATATAGTTTATTATTAACAAAATTTGTAAATATATAATTTCGAAAAAGAAAATATTACAATTTTTTTAAGAATGTCTCAAACACGTTTGATTGTGTGCAATTACCTCAACATCTTGCTTAGTATATTGAGTCAAATTAAGCCCAAAAGGCTCAAATGCTAACGATATAAATATTTTATATAAAAAATTGACTCACCATAGAAATATTAGAATAACACACTCCTTTATCGGAGCAATCCTGGTTGTCTCCACAATTGTCCGACTTGACTGTCACCTTGAGCCGGACACACTGAGGTCCCCAACTTTCGGACACGACTGTAAAGAAACAAACAAAAATATTCAAACTTTTGACATTTTCAGACACCGGATATATGTTAGAGTTCGGATTCTTTTCGAATCTTCCGACTTTTAGGAAAATCTCGCATAACATAACATAACTGACTGCGAAGTTGTCGTTTCGAATCGTCGAAGCGTTTTCGTCGATTTTTCAGAGGTTCTATTTTCGTTTTCGCTTCTGAATCCGGATTTTGTGTTTTGACGTTTCGAAAGTGAACTGAATCTGATTTTTGTGAATCGTCTCAATTGATAAATCGTTTTTTGAAATCTGTCGAATAAGAATAGTCGCCTTTTCATTTACACAAACCATGTCATTGATGCATATATTTTTTATGTAAGTAATTCGATGAGTTTACATTGGTTCTTTCATGAAAGTATTCTTTTACTGAAACTAATTATTTTATTTTGACACTAATAAAATCTTTTCATGACCAAAATATTACCCTGATACGATGAATCTAACCATAATTTTTTTTTTCGAAAGTATTGTGCTTCTTCATAATATCGTTCACGTTTGTGACATTTCACGGCAAAGATGTCATATTTTTTATCACAAAAACAAAACAAAATATAAGAATGTGTAATAACGGATCCATTTACTGGACAGATTTCAAATATATCTCAATCTTCAAATGTTAGCAGCCTCATGAATTTTCACTATAATATTTCAACATCCATCGTAAATACGGGTTTTTCATAGAAAATCGTTCTTAAATTATTCCATTTTCATACCATTTTTTTTTCATGGGTTTACAAAACCTATATATTTGAATTATTTTTTCCACAAACTATGTTAATTTCAGTGTAGAATGTAATCACAGCCATATTTTAAGATCATAATGAGTCAAATATTAACAAATTCACATGTGTACAAGGAGAAATCTACTCGCCATAGATAGTTGCTCACATTCGTTCAAATATATTTGACGACTAAAAAGTCCAATGGATACAAGTGAGTTTGCGGTGATTTCGAGAAAATCGCGTTCAAAGTCGATCATGTACCTACATATATAAGGAGGTCAAGTGATTTGATGATATATCTCGGCACACGTTCCGAATTCATTTATATCCTTTTGCCACCAAATAAATGAGCGTGCATAGAAGCGATTCCTGTACGTAACTCGATTTTTAAAAATATCAGTTGTACCCCTTTTCGATCGTCATTTATAAAATAAATGAAAAATTCTAAATCGGTATAAATAACAGAAACGAAAACATCGGAACGGGATAATTCGTTGTGTCTCTATAGCTAAGAGATATTCGACTAGCGTTCGGTCGTCTTTGGACAAATGGAGTGTGAGCTAACCGTTTGTGTACATCTTTGTTTGCCCAATTGTGATTTGGGTTCTCAACATCGAAACAAATGGACTGAAAATCAACCGTTTTGTGGAACGATCCTAAACTGCGTTTTCATCCTCTGAAAAATATGAAACGATCGAGCGCCTTTTGTATTTGTGTGTATTTTTTCACATTTTCGATTGAATAGTGCGTTTCGATGTTTTTTCTTTGGAAAAATGTGATTATGATAATTTATAAACTCAATAAAACAATTAAAAATTAAATAATTTCAAACTACTGTCGGTTCGAATTGTTGCTGATGAAATTGAATTAATGAATCGTACAAATTCGTTTATATTGACATATAAATTCATCATTTTGATAGAGAGAGATTCCAATTAATTTAATTTAAAGTAACGAGCTGAATCGACAATCGTTTCAATTATTTTCAACTGTGTTATATTATATTTCACAAAATAATATATTGATTTTCTTCACAGGCGAACTAATCAGAACCATTCTCCACAATTCATCTGTTCGAGTACAGTTCAAGTAAGTGGATTTTTTCACCATATTTCATGATTGTATTTTGTGCGTGCATTATAATGAATTTTCAAAAAATATCTCAAATGTTCGCAAATCATATTCTTCATTTTTGCAATAAGACATGCAATTGCAATGTTCGATCATTAACGGCTTGTATTATGAGCAATGTTAAGTGCAATAGATTTGCAAATAATTTTCTCCATTTGTGCAATTGCATTATTTGATCATTGACAGTTACATTACAAGCAACGTTTTGTGCAATACTACCTGAAATTATAATGTAACGTGCAACCTTTGACCATTGACTATTTACAGTATGAGCAATATTTTTTCAAACCGTATCGCTCATTTTTGCAATACGACATGCAATTTTTTTGTTTGATCGTTGACGGTTTACATTATAAGCAATTTTAGATGCAATAAATTTTCAAATCAAATTACTAATTTATGCAATACGACCTACAATTAAAACGTTATATGCAACCTTCGACCATTGACTATTTACAGTATATATAATACAATAGATTTACAAATCACATTTCTCATATATGCAATACGACCTGCAATCCAAATGTTATATGCAACCTTCGACATTGACTATTTACAGTATGAGCAGTATTTTTGCAAACTATATCGCTCATTTGTGCAACACGACCTACAATTGCAACATCTTATCATCAACCGCATACATAACGATCAACATTAACAACAATAGACTTTAACACACACAACAGCCACTCGACATGCAAACGTCCGGGACGAAAAAAGTCCACGTCCAAAAATAAAATCCACCCCTTCTGGAGAATCTTCAGCAGTTTTTTTCATTCAGTCGCTTTTTAACCCGGAGGGATTTTAATTTGACATTCCATTCCGCATTACTTTCCCGAAGCGAAATAAGTGCGAGCGGCTTTCTTTCGGCCCTAGACGTTTTCCCTCGGGGACGAAACGCGTCACCCCTTTTCAATTCGGTCCGAATTCGTTAGCAGTGAAAGTTGTTTACGTGGAAAATACCCTTCTTAGGGGCGAAAATCGCGTTCGAATATTGATTAGGCGAATTAAATTCTCGAAGTGTCCGATTTTAATCGGCGAATTCCGATTCCGCTGCGTAAGGGATGCGCATTTTTTTTTATTTCAGTCAATTAATGCTGATGATTAATCTTTTCTTAAATTGCATGAGTTTTATATATGACGACTGAAAATACCAAGGGGTACAAGTGACTTTGAGAAAATAGCGCTCAAAGTCGAACATGTACCTACATGTATTAGGAGGAGGTCTACTGATTTGATGATATATCTCGACACACGTTCCGAATTCGTTTATATCCTTTTGCCACCGAATAATTGAGCTTGTATAAAAGCGATTTCTGTGCATAGCTCAATTTCGGCAAAAATGTCACTTGTACACCTTGGCCTTTTCGATCGTCATTTATAAAATTAAATTCATGTTTCTTAATCATATTACTTAAATAAAATTTCATGAATTTCGTGATTAAAAGAATACTTGACTTAACCTATAGTTCAATATTCATGAATCTAGCTAAATACGCTTATATGCTTACTTATACTATGATAAATGTGTTAAATGATTCATTTAAATCAAAAATCTTTTAATTTAACTGAAGCTGAAAAAAATACAATATTTTTCTTATTAGAATGTATGTATGTTTCAAACATTAACTATTTATTTTGCAATTAATAATTATATCAAAGACTGAAAGGTAATATTTGCATAAACTTTTCAACGAATCGCATGTTTATCATTACAAAGCAAAGTACGAGTAGAAAACCCTTTGAAAACTATTTTACGACAAAAATGAATTCCAATTAAAATCTTCATAATCAAAACATTTCTCATTATAAATTCATTCCTAGAATATAAATAAATTTCAAATTATCACAACTTGTTGCAAATAGCGTACTTACAGCCTTTGAGACCCATGGAATGCAATTAGAGAAATTTTCAAAAGCATGAATATAACACGTTAAATAGACTAATAAATGAGCTGAAGCACTTGTAGGGGAATATGATTTCAACCGTAAAATCAAAACTCACACAAATCTTTCATTCAAAGCTGTTCAGAGTCAAAGTCGTAATGTTTTAGCGGAAGTCGTGAAAATTGAACTATTACATTATTTTTTAGTTAAATGTATATTTTTCAATTACGACATTCATAAGATTTTAATTATGATTGTGTGTAAAAATTAAACGTGCAATATGAATTGAGCTAATATAGACATTTCGTAAAATTTTCATTCGAATCGAGTCATGAGCACTTTAAGCTAGTGGAGTTGATCACTATAGGCTCTGAATCGGCAAATTAATCACCAATTCGTCCACAATAAAAACAAATCGAAACACAACTCAATAACAAAATCGGAAACTATCATTCAGCCACAGAACGCTCCATTGAAAGACTACTGCCACAAATGAACTCGACGACCCGCGCACTGCTTACTCTGCAAGATTGCGTGGCGCGAAATTGAATTAGCCAAGTTTCCCTTCTATACACAACCGACGACAGCAACGAAAACAACAACAACAACAACAAAAACAACAACAACGACGAGGAAGACTACATCAGCAGTAGCAACGGCAGATTATCGTAATTATACGGGAAAAAGTCTCGTCTCGTTGCGTGGAAATTTCAAGCGACTTTTTAATTCACTCGTTAGCTGAATTACCTGAAACTTTTCGTTTCGATTCAGACTCGAGAGCTGCTTCGTTATTTTTTTCAAGGTGCTTGTTAATTATGTGAAGTTTCTTGTGTAAAAAGTTAGGCGACTCGATTTAACTGCTCTGAGAAATCTTTTGTTTTCGTATAAGGCTGCGGTGTTTGTATGGGAAAGTGGAACTTATAAAAATTATTATATTCTATATTATTCAATCATTAATAATTATTGCTCTGATAACTTTCATACGTAAAACATCAACTTCGTATCTCGGGGAATTAGTTGAGTTAACTATTTAATGAAAGCGAAAAGATCATCCCTTATTAATATGATGCAATTTCATTCGTGTACAAATTAGGGATTGCAATTTATCGGTAATTATCGATAAATTGCACTATTTACCAGTAAAATGGTTAATCGTAAATCGGTAATGCAATCCCCATTACAAATGTTCAACGTGAAACATTGAGTTTTCGAAAAATACATATGTAAATAATAATAAATTTCACAATAGTACGGCACTCAAAAAATAAATTCGAATCGACATTCACATTAAGAATATCGTATTATAGAATTCTACAATGAGAAAACTTGGTTCTATCATAGGATAATATTCTTACATTCATAGAAATCAAATGAAAAATTTAACGATGATCAAAAAAGTTTTTCCTTTACGAACTCGAACTTTCGTTATTGTTATGCGAGGCAATCGTCTTTAGAAAGAAATCAACTCCGTAATTGTTTTCAAGCAACGAAAGCTTAAATTCATTCGAAATCTTATAGATATTTTCATCTATCTACTGAATTTAGCAATTTAATTAAAAAACTTATACGTCATATCAAAAAAATGATTAAATCGAATTGTCGAAAAACTTCTTATACTCTATTCAACTTATTTATAATTAAATTTTATTTCTACATGGAAAAGAACATTAAACGATTCAACGATTCTAAAAAAAATCCAGATACCCCCTAGCCCTAGTCCCGTAGCTTATATTCGATTCTGGATTTTTTTCTTCGCTCTAAAAACGAATGGAAAGAAAAGAAAAGAAGTAAAGCGTTCGATTCGAGAATGAAAAGTTTGGCGCAAGACGAGGCCGGCAAAAATCTCGTTTAAAAGTTCGACAACGGAGTGGAAGCAACTCGCGTCAATCGTCTCCGATTCTGTTGGGAAAGTCTCCGTTTTCTATTATTTTATCTGCCAGTTTTCTCGTTTAGGGCGGGAAATATATATATATATATAAAAAACGCGGAGAATATCTTTTATAGAAAGTGATTCGGCCATTTTTTTATTTTTTTCGTTCTTTTGAATTTCATTTTATTTCAAAGTTTCGCGCGCTCGTGAACAGTAAGCGGACCGAAATTCGTCTGTCTCTTATTCTGTCGAACAATTGCTTTTTTTTTCATTAGGTATATTTTTTCTCTTTTATCACCGATGTTATATTACACATAAATTTTAATCGATATATGCATTGAAATATTTAATATTTTATTTATTTATATGAAGCGTTTCAAATATAGCCAACAATAATAATATCTCATGAACAGACCATGTAAAAAACTGAATTAAAAAAAAATATTTGTGCACTTTTAAGTCTCTTTACATTATATTATACATGAATATTGCAGTAACCAAAAACATTTGTCATTGCAGCCAACATTATTATTTAATATTAATAATCAATTCAGATCGAAATGGACAAGAAATAGCTATACGAAAGAGGAGGATAACTTTGGGGCTATGCTCCGCTTTTCTATAGCTGTATCCCTAGTCTATTCCGCTCCGCTCGTCAGCGGACGCCACCCATTATACTACATTTCTACAAATTTTCATCGATATATTACAATTTACACAACTCATTATAAGACATACACCACTAACTACAACTACACACATCCCTTCAAGTATCAGAATCACAATTCACTCAAATCACTATACACAGCATTCGATATTTCCGTACACAATTCGCGCACAATCGACAATCACACACTTCAGAACTACTTTATCTCACGGAACTGTGTCACCGAACGTACGTCTACGTATAATACGCTCCGTGACAGACAGATATACATCGATAGGACACATCCTTGCGAGATATCATATTTAGATACGACGGAAACGTCGTGATTCATCGAATCCGAAACTCGCACGTCGAAGCAAGGAAAACGGGATGTATCCTATGGAGATAGTATCGTATTGAATCTTGCTGTTCAGAGCTTAATGTGACTAACTCTACTAAACGAAAAATCGATGCTTTCTTAAAAATTCCCTTCGTTATTATATTTCTGACAAATTTCAGACAAACAAATTTTGTTTATAGTAAGCTTTAGATGTGGTCGATTCATATTAGAGTACAAAATTTATTAAAATGGCTACTTAAATAGATTTATTATTCGGTGACCAAACAAATTTTGTCTTTTAATGATATTTATCTTTATCTAGCGATCAGCCCGTTGAATATATCAACGCAGTTTCTACCCGTTGAATATATGTTAACGTGCAGTTTCGGAGCGTTACATGAATACACACATTTAGGGATTTTTCATACATAGAAAGTTATGACTTACTAAGTGCCAGTCTTTTCACCTCTAGTTTGAGAATAAAATGATTTTAAACTACACTCGATTCTCCAATTACCAAATGTTAAAATCTAAGAAAGAGACGGAAGTATCTATTTTGTATGAACTGTATTATATCTGTCTATTTCAGTTGCTGTTTTAACAGTTCATAGTTGGAGAGAGTGCATGTAGTTTAAATTTCAAACCATAGGTGAAAAGACCGGTCCTAAGTGTTTGACGTTTAAATTAATTTTTCGTCAAAATTGGAGTTAATCACGATTTGGTCTGAATGGCTCATTTATCCGAGGCAGAAGGTAGACGAGGCACAAAGCACATTGTAAGGATTTATACGTTAATTCGACCGAAGGCTGAAAGGGAATCGACATGATCGCGAACGCTCTCAGAAATCCGGATTTGATTCTCTTACGAGAGAGGCTTCGTATAAGTCCTCATCGATTTTGATGAAAATTTGTAGAAATATAATTTGAATGAAGATATAAAACAGTTTTGAAGAATGAAAACGAAGCTCTCGATTATTTTTTTTGTTGTCACAGATCAAAGTTTGGTATGTGTATTAGGTCTACGAACGAAATGTTTTGTATGAAGAGTTTTGACATAATTTTAATGAGATGTATTTTTACGTTGGAAAAATTATATAAAAATATACATTTCTTCAATGTTTCGTTAAAATCGGAGACTTTGTGAATCTTCTCCTTGGTATAATACGGTGTAGTCTAGTTGAGCCGAAGATGGCTTTTCTGTGCGGAAATCACGTAGTAGACTCAAAAATAGCTTTCTGTTTGAACAGTGACGTAGGAAAACCTCGTTATTTCAATTTTTTACATTTCATCCCAGGAATACGTACAATGCAATTTTAACGAACGGTGAATCAATTTTTCACATAATTTTTTTTCTAATTCAATTGTCCTTCACATCGTATTTTTTAAAGATATGATTGAAAAAGCAAATAATCAATAGCTATATTTTTTTAATTAAATTATCACTCACCAATCAGCAAATTAACACCTTCGGTGAGATCTTTGTCATAAAGTGTGACCAGCTTTTTACCATCAACAATCAATGGTGTTATATCGAGTAGAACACCTTCGGTGACATCACAATGAACATGTCCTTGTCTTGTGACTTGATAAACAGCAGTTTGTGGAGTGTGATGCATTCTGAAACAAAATAAAACAATATGATTTAAAAATAAGTCTATTAATATAGATTCATTTCTATATATTTTATATTTGATTCGAAAGCGAAGTTTGTGTGCTGAGTTCTAAATTAATTTCTCATTATGTATACAAGCGTCAGTACTGCCGGAAAAATCAAAGAAATTGTTTATTTCAGAATCGTATATCTTCATTAATATGAAACCATGTAATGTATATTATTAATTATGATCGTAAGACCTTATCGTTGAGCTCGTGTTGCTTCCAGGAACCTTCATGAATATTCATTGCTAGTGTTTCACGTTAACCCGAAAACGCTAAAAATATTTATGAACATGAAAAATAACTGACACAACGGATAAATACGTACATGACTGAAAAATCACATTGATGAAAATAGAGTTACAATAGGAAAAAAAATACAAAGATTGTTCACTTTTCTCAGAAAAACGTCTCGTAAGAAAATTGCTTACAATAAAAGAAGGGATTCGATCTAATAATGGAAACACGAGATTAAATAACCCGCAAAAAAGCGAGTAGATATATGAAATTATTACATAGAAAAATGGAATACAATGTATTCAAAATATATCTATAGATATGTGCACATGTCTATGATTGATATGTGATGAATTCAATCTGAAAATTAGATTATAATTTATGATTTTTTTATTTTTCTATCTCTTTTTTTGATTTTTTTTTCTGTGTTCATTTGTTTTGATATATATTTTCAATATGTTTTTCTTCAATTAAAATTTTATGTTAATTGGCCACCAATCTATCCGAATAAATGAATAAAATATTAGACAAATACGGAAAACTCATTAACTCTCACATAATTCGCGCTTTATTCAAGCGAACGGAAAACAATCAGAGGCGAAATTAAACTTCCAAGAAAACTAATTCGAGACCTAAACGAAAACGAACCAACACACTTCACGAGAACGGGAAAAACCGCACACATTTCCCGACCAATCAAACTCTTCGTCGTTTTTCTCGACACACGCAGAAAAACAGAACTCCCCCCGCATTTATTTATATTCACCCCAGCTAGGGTCGCCATACGCTTTGGTACACAGGGACATGTCCCGACTTCTAACACTGTGCGCCGTCCAAATAAAAACTGAAGCTTTGAAAAACGAGACATCAGTCAATTGTTTTGAGTGTGCCGAAATTATTTTTTTTAATTTACATAGTTCAAAGTTCATAGTTCGTAGTTCATATTTCAAAGTCCAAAATGGACAAATGACACACTTAAAAGTAAGAAAAGGATGTCTATATGGATATCACCATCTTTCGTATAGCTGTGTCCCTCGTACGTTCCATTTCATTCGTAAGTAGACATAGATTTAAATGACAATAAGCAAAAATGTGCGCACAGTGGTACCTGCTCTATTATTAATATATCATTGTGACAGATTTTTTGATATAGAATCACGTTTGCTATGGCACTAGTTCCGATTCAAGTAATCATTTTTTCATAGTAATCATTCTACTCATGCAATAAGTACACATTTTATTATGTAAAAAATGAAAATGCAGATTTTTTTTTAATCTCCAAACGGTTTTAGATTTGAAGCTGACGGTCATAGTAAATATTTTTACTATTGGTAACAAATTTTATTTAACACTTCAATCATATAAATTAAAGCAGAATACCGTTGACTTTAGTGCTAACACCAAAATCTATATTATAAATACACTAACGATGCTCGAAATTTTCAGACGTGCCTCGAACTCGTTTTTCAATAAAACTTACATCGATTCAAAATCAAAAAAAAAAAAAAATTCACATAAAGTGTCCCGTAAGATGGCCTGACGATTACAGCAACCCTGACCCCCTCGCATATGCACACACGTATAAAACGACATACGTATGATATAAAAACGCACGGATGGCTTTTTTTCAGTGGTCGTATTAACATCACGCAATTACTTCACCCTCGTCAACGTCGCTCCGGTGTCAGCGTCAATAACTGACAGCATCTTCATTGAGACGAGCCCTCGGCCCTTTGGGTCGCGAGGAAACTACCCTCGTAGCTACCGTTGGATATGCCTAAATTAGAGATGCGTGCGAACAAAGAGCGTCAAACTAGAACGGATTGTCATAACGCGTCAGGGCGGCTAATTGTTCCGTATACAACATGTGTGTGTAGCGTGGCCTTTTTTTTTTGGATGTGGTTGAATTTCACAGAGGGCACAAGTGAACTTTTTTATCGTACAGAAAATGTTTCTGTATATGACGACTGAAAAGGCCAAGGGGTGCAAGTGACTTTGCAGTGATTTCGAGAAAAGCGCGTTTTAAGTTGACCGTGTATTAGGAGGAGGTCGAGTGATTTGATGATATATTAAGGCACACATGTTCAGAATTTGTTTATATTCTTTTGATACCAAATAAATGAGCGTGCATAGAAGTGATTCATATGTATAACTCACTCATAAGTCACTTGTACCCTTTGGCCTTTTCGATCGTCATACAGAACCATTTTCTGTACTTGACTCAATATCGATAAAAAAAGTCACTGGTGAAATTCAGTCGTCGTTTGTACTTGCACCGGTGCAAATAGAGTAATATGGGGAGACTTGATCCTCTCTTTTGTTTTTTGCCTATTCTTCCTTTTATAAAATCATGTGATCACTATTACATATTTTAAAAACACGACTTTTCAAAAAGTAGTTAGAGACAAATAACAAAAAGGAGGATCAAGTCTCATAGAAGGATCAAGTCTCCCCACATTCTCCTACTGAGTTATTTGTACTTGTTCTAGTGTAAATAATATATTTAGTTATATTCACTCGGAACAAGCGCAATGTAGGTGCATATTAACTATAAAGATGATGCTTCTATATCAGATAGGTTTTGTACAATAGAAATAACTTGTTATAGAATTTCGTTTTATAGCAGGATTTCACTCGAAAGTTTGCTCAGAATATTTTCCGAGAATTTTAAAATTGCAAAAATGTATGGATCCTTTTCAACAACCATAAAATACCTGTTCAGGAACGATGGAATGTCAGGATTTCGCGGAAAAGTGTTTCTGGCGGATTTCAGGTTCGCAACACGTTACAATATTAAGTACATATATGTCATAGTTGAATATTAGATGTTTAAGTATTAAGTTTCATCGATAAATGAAATCTAATAATGTTAATTAATGGTTTCGAATAATCTTGAACATCCTTGTTCGATAATTTGACTATGTATTATAATTTAATCTCACGAATGCCAATATATAAGTCAATATGAAATACACGTTGTTGTTTGCGTTCTATAATTATGAAGATAGAATTAATTTTCATCTAATACAAAAGAAGCATCTAAAAGTTTCAAAAAACAAAAAAAAATTCAAACAATCATAAAAAAACAAACCAGTCTTAACAATCAGACATTAATCCTCAAGAGAATCAAATCAATATCCACACAATAAAATGAAAAGCAAAATACCATCCTCTAGCAAAACTCGTATCTTTTCATACGAATATATGAATCTATGTACACGAGGATATAAAAGTACATATGAATATGTTATGTAAATATGTATCTACATACATGTATGTATTTCTATGTTAGAACCCGCACATTTCAGAGCACTCAACTTAATTAACGGCAAAACTGCAGACTCGTATTGTAGCACACTAAGTACATACAGTGAAATCTCACTTTTACAATATCCTTGTAATTAATTTTAAAAATAAAATATCATATCATTTTAATTTTCTATTCCTTCCTTAATATAAAAAAATCAATTGAATTTTATACGAATTTAATTTCCGAAAAAAGTGAACGAATAGGAAACGGGATTTCTAAAAAAAAATTGAACCCCCTTAAAAAGATGCACAAGTGTAAACGTCGAGTTTTGAAAACTTACCGCATTCATTTTTTCCATCCCTTATTTTAAGTCCTTTAAAGTTAAAGAGACTCGCGGCGGTTGAACATAAAAACGTCAAAGTTCAAAGCGACAGTGCGAAGTTGATGCGAAAACTTCGCTGCCGACTCCACTTTTCGCATGTTGGTAAATATAATAATATTTGTGTATGCGTACGAGTGAGTGTTTTAGAAGTCTTTTAGGGCGTGCAAAAACGGGAAATCCTAACACTGTGCGACTCGAAGTCATCAGTTGAAAGTTCAGTTGAAGCTTTCAAGATTTGTTCTGTGGCGTGTGTTTAATCGTTCGAGTTTCGGTTCATTTTCGATTGTATATGACGACTGAGAAGGCCAAGGAGTACAAGTAACATGGCGGTGATTTCAAGAAAAACGCGCTCAAATTTGATCATATATTAGGAGGAGGTCGAGTGATTTGATGATATATTATATTTCGGCGCACGTTCCAAGTTCGTGTATATCCTTTTATCACTTAATATATGAGCGTACATCAAAGCGATTTCTGTTCACAACTCAATTTCGCAAAAAATTCTCTTGTACCCCTTAGCTTTTTAGTTGTATATGTCATAATGAACGAGTAATTGACTCGTTGAGTATCGACGCGCTCTATACTATCTGCATTTATTTTATGCGATATTCATAGCAGCAGAGTAGAGAAAATTATAACCCAAGCGTCTGACGGATAGATATACAATTTAGCGCTATTATAATGTTAGAAGATTAGATTAGATTATATGTGACGACGTAGCATTTTACACATATGCGGCGATATTTTAGTCAAATAAAATATTACACAATAGAAAATAAGCCATGTTTTGAAGGATTTCTGCATTTTTCAAGACTCGTATTACACCATAATTCATATGAACGATGTAAACGTTTATATGTGGACCTATTGAAACGGTTTCAATAGGAAAAAGAATAAGAGTGGATTACAGAATGAAATGAAATTCTATAGAAAATGATACTGGAATCGATCTCGCATCATACGTTTCAACAATAGGAATAAGAGATATATAAAAACACTCCAATGAAAAAACTTTATTACTTTTCTCTATATTCTGAGATTGAAAATAAGAAAACAAAATTTAATTAACTTCAAATATATTTTTTCTTGCACATTCTTTGTTCATATTTTATGTCGAAACAAGATCATCTTACGTTTTAATATACCGGTTTCATAAAATAGGTACTGCGTTTTATTAGTATTAAAAAAATGCATATTTTTTCAATTTATTTTCTGTAAAATTACACTAATTTATTTAAAAAATGGACTGCAGTGCCACATACATATTTTGCCTTTTTTTCTTGAAATATAGATTTTTTTTATAATTTGAAGCGAAGAGTTTGTTTAAGGCGCCAAATTATAATTATATAAATTCGGGGGATAGGTTACAAAAAACCGCGTAAAGCAAGGTACGAAAAGATAATTTTATAGATTTAATAGTTCGACAAATTTATAACATGTTTAAAGTTAAAAGTATACATCATTGTAATTTTATCGTTTCGCCTTCTCATGCTGTATTCCTATTTTAATTTGTTGAGTCTGATGCAACACACGAATTTGTGTGACGCGTGCTACAAAATATGTATCATATGATTTTTCAAAAAAAATGTAATTTTTTACTGACCGCGTAAAAGTGAAACCGCGTAAAATGGGCACCGCGTAAATCGAAGGATTAGTGTATTTAAAAAAATCCGACATATTTTTTAATATCCATCGACAAATTTCACACACTATATTCAACAATTACACCCTATATGATCAGCGAAAGCCCTTATTATTCGCGTCTCGTGCAGTCGGAATGCACTCTGCATACTGTAACCCACTTTTGCTCCACTGCGCCGCACTCCAGGACCCACTATGGTTCACTATGGTGTACTATGGTTCACTATGGTGTACTATGGTTCACTGTGGTTCACTATGGTGTCCTCGATGGGAACAGCTCGTCCCCTATTCGATTATGGCGGGATTCGTCCCGGAAAATGTCGTTGCCGCAAACTGAATGGCCAATTACTCCTCTCATATGTATGAATGTATATTTTAGCAGTCGTTCGAATGTACGTAGAAAGCCAACGACTGTGTTTTGAAGCACTATTTCCGTTTCTGTGTTG
This sequence comes from Cheumatopsyche charites, assembly GCA_024721215.1. NCBI lineage: Eukaryota > Metazoa > Arthropoda > Insecta > Trichoptera > Hydropsychidae > Cheumatopsyche > Cheumatopsyche charites. The sequence goes on from CM045587.1 coordinate 2,917,370, forward strand.
ATTTGTTGAATGTAAAGTTTGTTTTGATTTGTTGATGAATGATTCGATTTGGGTGGCGTTGAAAATTCGAACTGTTTATTCCCTTTTTGGAATATTCTAATACATTTCTGTTTGCTGGTAGGAATGGATTAATATAATTTTCCATACTATAGTGTATTATCCTTGATGATCGATTTTCATTCATAATTCAATAATATTCAATATCTGGGTCCTAAAGTGAGTTATCGAAACTGCACGAATACGTATGTGATCATGAAATACCCGACTCTAACAATAAGTATCAAATACAGAATCGATAAGTACATAAAAAACAGTTATAGCTTCATAATAATAGCTCAGTAATACATTTTTTTTCAAACTCATTTTATGTAATAAAACAATTAATTATATTCACTTTAATAGAATTCGCTAATAGACACTGAATGCTTAAAAGCTTTATACCGACTTTTGCACTATCCACTAGTTCGTACTTTAACATTCAGGCATCAATATTATATCACAGAACAAATAAAAATCAAACAATTTTAAAACTCAAATCTGTAAAATTTACTAATAATAAACAAGAAAAACTTCGGTCGTAAATTTTCTTGACTTTGAACGTGAAAATCGATGCACAATAACAAGACGGGAAAACGCTTTGAAAAAGATCAAAATCAAAATGCAACATCTGAATTTTATGACAAACCGTCATAACCATGAAAGACGTTATTTTTGCTCGAAGGGGGTCGTTTTTATGGCACTTTTTTGTGAAGAGCGAATATCGTTCCAGAAATGCTTCTAAATACTGTGTGTTACAAGTTTTGAATGAAAATGTAATATTTCTATTAAAATATTTTGTAAATTTTCAATAGATAATAATATTAAGAATATATAGCTATTATTTGGAAACTCATTAATATCACTAATAATGTAATGAAAAAAAAATCAAAAGAAAATTACATCGTAGTTTTACAGAAGGAACGAATTTTTTCAAAAGTCTAAGTATTGTTCTCTACATCTTGGAATTATTCCAAGATTTCACTCAGTAACAACTCAGACGTATTTTCCGTTCTTATGGTGAATTCGATACGACCTTTATGGTAAATATATGCCATGGAAAATAAAAACACGCGAAATGATTGTGTTGTATTATTCACATGTTCTTACATAAATATGCTGCATAGTAGTAACCCATCAATCACATTGAAGATAGCGAAGAATTCATTTGAACACGTACTTTTCTTTCTGAATCATCTAAATATTTATTCACAGAATATTCTTACTTTATTTTTCATTTCATATATCTGTATAGATTATTCGAACTATTGTTCATGTTAAAATAAAATTTGAACATATACTGAAAATCTATTTTAAAATTTACAACGTAATCGAATCAAGTCACACTGAAACCTTTCATTTGTTTTTTTTTTATTTGACACTGTTCGCAAAATTAATAAAATATTTTCGAGCAGCATTTTAACTTTTTCCAGCACACAACTTAGTTTTTAAAGCTTTCAAATTCAGTTAGCGAGTTCAAAAGCGTTAAAAATTCCAATACTCGAGCGGCCGTAATTTCCGCACAGTGTACAAAATCAAATTTTTGCCAAAGCCCATTGTTTTTTGCCCGTCTAAGGCCAACTTGATTTTAAGTTATACACCCTCCTTTTTTTAATTAATTAAAAAAATCCTCGACTGGGATGAGAATTGATTTATTACGGCCGGCGGGAAGAAGAGCTTTTAGCGAAAGCTCGTTCGCCGAAGAAAGCCCCCATTTATATTCCGTTCGTAATTTGTAGCTTTTTTTTCGCGAAGCTTTTCGCGTTTCTTTATGTTTTAAAATGTATTATAATGAAAAATAAGACGCGTAATCGCAATTTTTCCAAATTAGAAAAGTGCTTTATACGCGCGATAATGTCCGCAATCGTTAAAGCAAGGGTTGAGACGTGTTTGAGTTTTAAATTGTATTTCTCTATAGTAATTGCTGTCTTGATCTTACAAGGAGAGGCTTCAATGTAATCCTTGCGGATTTCGACGAAAATTTGTAGAAATGAAGTCTAAATGTAGACATGAAATATTTAATAAATAATAAACGCGAATTTCATGAATTTGTTGATTTTGTAGGTCGATGTTAAGTAGGCATATTTGTTAGGTGTACTAACAAGAATAATGTTTTGTATGAAATATTTTGATAAATGTTCTAAAGGTTGAAGTCAAAAATAATAATTTTGCTTTTCGTTGAACAATACGTGTAAAAAAATACATTTAAAACATGATTTTCTTCTAGTTTAGTTAACAAATATTTTCAGTTTTGACCTATGATGACTAAAATCTATTGAGAGTTTTCATTCTTCCCAACTATTTCATGTTTACGCTTATACTTCATTTCTACAATTTTTCATTAAAATCGGTGAAGACTACTTCGTAGCCCTTGCTTAGTATAGTAACATTTAGAACGACGTTAATGTAGATTTTTATCTTTACGGCATGTAAACCGTTTTCTTTAGTACGTCGTTAATGCTAAATGTTAATTTAGTAATATTACTTGTGTCTTCAGTACTGATTCCAAATGAGACTATTCTGTATAAATGATTAACTTTAATGAAATCCTCGAAATTTAATATTCATAGATAATGAAAATTAATGTCCCGGTATGATGAAAAAATCTAAGTGTAAACAAAATTAACAACCGAGTAAATGTGTGTTTGTTACTAAGCAAATGTGTTCCCAAATTGATTTGTTTGCAGAAATGAATCGTAATAGATTCATGAAAGCTATTTTATCGTTTTGTTTTGTGTTTGTTTTTGTGTACACCTTTTTTTCTGAAAATGTTTTCATCATCGTTTTATGTCCCTACATGAATTGCATAAAATGTTATTATAAGGATATAAATTGATGTGATGAAAATAAATAACGGAAATAAAAAGGATACGCTTTCGGTATATAAAGGATTTTCTAGATTTTGCTTGTTTTTTCGAAATAATATAAACAATTCTATTATAGTCCAACTATTTCATGCATCTGGATATATTCGGGATACAATCAATCAAATCGAAATATTATTTTCCGTGGTAAATTGAATCGTGTACTAATATAAAATACAATCTGAATTTGATTGTTACAATTGAATATAATCAATTTGTTTGTTATGACGACTGAAAAGGTCAAGGGGTACATCTTGTATGGTGCTGCGATATGAGATTTACCTCTCGGCATTTTCATTAATTTTTTTTATAAGAAGATAAAACTATTAACATAATACTAAAAGTTTCACGGTTGGGTCGTTGTATGTTCTTATAGAAAACATCGTAAGGTCCCCTATTTTAGATTTTTTTTATATGTATGTATTATTCATATATATTTTTTTTCCAAATAATCATCACCCATTCGAAAAAATACCACCAGGCTCACCCTTAGAATACACATGTATTGAGAATAACTTCACCTCACACATTCAAACCAAGAATCGTAGCACTACTATTCACTAGATGACACTTTGTTTCGCTAGACGCCACCAACATATCTCAAACCCACAAACGACCTAATCAATCTCCGATGCAAAACATACAAAACCCATTCAAACCCTCGCTCGAAAAGCACCTCAAATCACAACACACTTAAGCCGATGACAGTTCGACAACGCGTCTGTCATTAACGACAGACACTTTGACGAAGCCTAACGATTCTCGAAAGCAATAACGGCCCTCCATCAGTTAAGGACAAGACACCCCTTATCACATATAATATAACACGCAGATATAATATATGAGTTATGGGATGGCATTAGGCTCGAGACGAATCGCTTCAGATTTACGACGAACGATATTAGGCTGCACACGCACCCGGGATTAAGGAATGTCCGGACGTATTTGTCAAATGTGGGTCCTCGTGAAAAATACGCTTTTTTTGCACCACTCTGTTCTTTTTTTTCGAAGGAAACTCTTCGAGGGGGATGTGTGTGTGTGTAGGTTTTGCGGGCAGGGTTGTGGAGTCAGAATTGTAGTCGTAAAAATGAGTGATTTTGACTATTTCCTTCAATAAATGTATTTTTTTTTAATAGCAAAATGTATTTTTCAATTAATTTCATTTACATTAAAGTGAAAAAGTGAGCCAAAAGACAAAGACTCAGGAGAGTAATCAGCGCACGAAAGTAGGTGCTAAAATCGGTCGAATTCAATTGACATATGTAGACTGACTATTTATAACAATTAATTTGTAAAATTCGTTAAATTAACATTTTATCAAATGAAATATTTATCAAAAATGATTGAGCGATCATATCAATTGAAAAAAATTAACTTAAAAATGAAACTATCACCAGAATTCAACGAGAAATAAATTCAATAAAACGATGTGACTGAATCCCGACGCGGTATACACTAACACCTTTGCTATCGACTGTTTTTTTTTTTATATTGAAATTTTAATTACATCATAACAATCAAATTTTGCTGAGTTCGAATCGAAGTATAGTCATTAGTAAATACAGAAAGCCCTCCAACTATACAAACTATTAAAAATCCATGCAAGTGACAAAAAACAGAAATGCACATTCAAAATGTATATATGTGCATACGTTCGTCTCTGTATATCGTCACTCGCATGGATTTTGGACAGCTCGTAACTGGGAGACCTACTGTAAACACAACCCTGTTCGTATGAGGAATTCTCCCTGTGGGTCGAAAGGACATTATTAAAAACACGACAATATGTCGTTTCAGAGCCTTCGGCTAGGAAATGTTGTACTTTCTCATTTTTTTCTATCGACGGAATTTATTGAAAGCTTTTGAAGTAGGGGATAAAAGTACTTTCAACAATATCTTGTTCCAAATATCGCATGCACATACATATTCGGAAAATTTAAAAGAGTTTTGTTTGTGTAATATAATACATAGATATTTTCATGCTGTGTAGAATTGAGTTTGGAAATTCGATTCTGCTGGATTGAAGAAACGATATTAAATGTTTTGTGTTTTTCCATAGTGTGCAAATATTTATTTTCTGTTTGGTTTATATTGAATGTTGATTAAATTTTTATTATTTCAAATAACAATCCCAAAAAAACTGACGATACAATGAATTAATTAAAATTAACATTTCTGATTTTTTATAACGTCTATAATTTATTTCATTATGAATGTAACATAAATCGATCGATGTTATTTTATATCACCACCACTTTTGACTAAATCTGAAAAAGAACGCTTACTGCAAAATCTGGGGCCACGAAACTTTCAATAAGCGTGAAAATTCTTTATAAAGGAAACTTTCTATTTCTGCCTCCTGCCACTTTTTCATAATCTTAGCGAAACTCGAATAATGTTGAATCACGATATCGCCGGATAAAAATGTATAAATGAAAAAAGTTTTGTATTACGAAAGGTCGCAGGTGTCAAATCTCCCTCTGAGGAAATTCTGAAACTTTTCAAAGAAAAGCGTAAGGGGGTAAAGTCGAATAATATTTACCATCCTAATTGACAATGCGGAACGTTTTCATCTACAATATTTCATATTGTTAAATTTTATATATTTACACACAACGACCTAATCTTTTAAATCGTTTACGTAAAAAAAGAAAATTTTATATGAAATACATGAATCAAAATTGCATCTCTTTATGTTTAAAATGGAATCGATATAAAATTACCTGTCATTTTCACTCTTAACAGTTTGATTGATTGTATGAGTGATAGTCAATTGACTATCGTCGATCCTCACTAAGAGTATATCTCCACTCTGCACTTCAGCAGCACCTTCCCAACTTAAAACCATCGGTAGACAATCGTCTTCGCTGCCACCTGAAGATCCTGTCCCTCCTGGACATTCTTCAGGTATCTGAAATAACAAAAAGAAAAAAATTCACATCAAACATTGCACTAATCCAAAGACATTCAATAAATATTTATGCACTCATTTAACACTCGTACGTATTTTAAAAATATAATTAGAGATAACGATAAATGCTCGTATGTAATATGTAATCAAAAGCTAAGATCTAGCTATTATGCCTGATTTGATTCTTGAGTCCCCTCAATCAGGATAATTGCTATCATCCCAGTACTGTTTGTGGTCCTAAGTAATTGTCGGGAATCAGTGTCGAGAATAGTTAGAATTGAGAATGGAATTTCACCTCTCTTAAATCGTACATTATACTATTTGAATTTACGAAAGCGTTCAATACCTATACGTTTTCACATTAAATGCTCATATGTGTAATTTTGTACGTTTGTATCTATGTATAAATGTATATCGCTATATGCAGTCGATATAACTACAAATAATCCGTTAATCACAGTCGATTCAACTGCAAATTAATGGTTATTCATAGTTGGATAAATGTAACAAATATGAGTATTCAGCTCACAAAGTCAATTATTTAGTCATATCAACTGCAGATTAAACAGCTTTGTATGCATTAATTGAACGGCAAATAAAACAATCCAATACAGACAAAGCGGATTATCTGTTTTCAAAAATCAGAATTTTTTAAAAATGTAACAAATCAAATATTTGAAAGAATTGATTTAGCGACGAAAAACGACTTGTAATTTTCCATGATCTATCAAGCCTCGAACTAGCATCACGAGAACACTAAAACTCAACTCGGCTTACACAAACTTTTCACTACCGCTACACTCTCGACTATTTTTTATTATCACTTATTATATGAAATTATATACATATTGTTATCAAGTAGGAAGACTTGGTAATCCAACATGGACGCTCGCCAAAAATTCCAACTGTCAAACCTTTCATGGAAGCCTCGTTCCGTTTCAAAACGCGCATTTTCTCCGTCCCTTTGACACCGACCCTCGACTCCGCGAAATTTCCATCCAGATAAAGGGATGAGCCCTTTCCGGGGCAAAAATGCGAAAGTCGGAATAAAAAAGGACGCCGCCGTAAGAATCCGCCTACAATGTCGAATATTCGCGGGGCGGATGCTTCGACTGCGAAAAGTAAATATTTGATGTGGCACTGTGCTCTTTGCGCGTATAAATTACAGGGTGTAAGTTTTTATTTTTTCCTTTGTTTCCGGAATGTGTTGAGAGTTGGGCTTTTTTGATATTTTGTCTTGGTAGATTAATTTTAGATGTGGCGGCATGCAGTCGGTGCGACTACGAATAGTTAGATGTTTGCACATGCATCGGTTGTAAATAGCCGATCAATCACAATCGTACTGACTGCATACATGTAAAAAATGATATGAGAAGGTACTCTTTGCGCTTATAAATTACAGGGTGTAAGTTTTTATTTTTTCCTTTGTTTCCAGAATGTGTTGAAAGTTGGCCTTTTTTGATATTTTGTTATGGTAAATTAATTTTAGATGTAGCCGCATGCAGTCGGTGCGACTACGAATAGTAAGATATTTGCATTTGTATCGGTTGTAAATATCCAATTATTCAACATTCATACTGACTGCATGTATGTGCGTAAAAAAATGATATGAGAAGGTGCCCTTTGAGTTTAAATAACAGGGTGAAAGTTTCAATCTTTTTAAGGTTTCGCTTTCTTTGTTTCCATGATGTGTTGAGAGTTGGCCTTTTTTAATATTTTGTTTTGGAAAATTAATTTTAGATGTGGCCGTATGCAATCGGTGCAACTGCGAATCTAATCTAACTATATAATAGCACTATTCTGTGTGTATGTATGTGTGTGTGTCCACGTTGCGCTCCAAAACTGCGTTGATATATTCAACGGGTTGATCGCTAGTTGTTATATATTTGTTTTTGCTTCTTGCTGTCGCTCTGACGAAAAATTCTCCAATTATTTGCATTTGCACCGGTTGTGAATATCCAATTATTCGCAATCGTACTGACTGCATATACGTGAATATTTGATATGGCGTTGTGCTTTTTGAGTATATAAATTACAAAGTGAAAGTTTTTTTTATTTTTTTTGAGGCTTCGCTTTCTTTGTTTCCAGAATGTGTTGAAAGTTTGCGTTTTTGAAATTTTGTTGGTAATTTAATATTTGATGTGTCTGTGTACAATCGGTGCGAGTGCAAATAGTTGGATATTTGGCTTTGAAGTTTATATACTGAACATTCTTTTATATTACAGTCGTACAGACGGTAAATATCCAATCATTTGCAATCATGCTGACTGCATATAAATACATCTTATGATTTTCGATAAATCAAATTTGCGATATCAATTTCATATTTATGTCGATTTCAGTTTTGTAATAAATTAAATATAGTTCGATTAAATTATATTTGAAAATAAACACACATTGGAGGTTAATATGAGCTTTGTGTTTGATCTATTTAACTATTAACGATAAACGTTTTGAAAACCTTCATTTCACGTGATTATTAATTATGTAATGTAATGGAATTTGATTTCATATTCAAATAATATTGAGTGGTAAATTTTGTTCATCGTGTTACTCATGCATTTAATATATTATTTACATCAATAATTATTTTTAATAATTTATAATACATAGAATGATCTGTTCATCATATGAAAAATAATACTCAAAATCACTTTAATATTATGTATATTTGATTAACAAATATATTCTGTGAAATTAATTAAAAATCCTAATTAAATAATTTTCTTGCGAATTTCGCTTAGTAATATTAATCGTATTGCATTATAAATATTCATAAATTCTCCAAATTATCATTTATTTATTTTAATTTGCCAAATGAAATATTATTTCAGCAGTAATATCACGTAATTTCTTTCATTATTCCACTCTTACATTTGGATAATATTCAAATTATCTGAATAAACTAAAGAGCTCATAAAAAATTAACCAAACGAAATTTCAAAGGACATTACCGAAATCGAAACACATACATATACGTTCGTATCACGCTAAATTTCGACTTCTACTAAAAATTCCTGCACTAAAACTAAATCACTGAATCATTAAAAAATCATCGAAACCACATTATCTAACAATTACCAAAAAAATCATAGAAAAACAATTTATAACGAACACGGATTCGACGACAAGTCAAACTACTCTAGTCTTAGAAAGATGACCATACTAAGCTTTCGTGTACAAAATCGATCTTCTTCCTTAAAAATCCTAAACCAACAATTACCGAAACATTGAAAAATCATCTAAAACACAATTTACGACGAACATGGATAATTTTCGACGAAAATACGAACACTGTATCGCAAGGGGAATAACCGGAGAATATTAGGCTAATTTCGTCTGCTTCAGACCGTTTAGGCCCAAAGTTGCCCCTCGGGCTAAAACGCTCCACCTCCTAAGGCCCCCTTCACCCTGTCCCAGAAGGAAAAGGGGATAATTTATCCCATGGAGGCTCCACTTGGACCGACTGGGATTAACCGGACCAAATGCGAGTTTAATGCGAAAACCCGACGAAATGCCCTTTTGAGGAGGTTGATGAGTGCAACAGGAAAAGACGTCTTTTTTTCTCAATTTTATACAATTTGCATGAAATTATAAACGGAGAGATTTAATCCTTTGTACTTGGTATTTCAAGTGTATATTTTCATTAAAAAACTTTGAGATAAAAGGGTTGAATTGTATTTTTGGTCGTTGCGTGATGAGTGTAAGGGTAACGAATAGATTAATTGAAACGATGTGAACAACTGGTTTTTAATTTTTTGGAAAATCATTTTCAAAAATTACAAATTGATAATTAATTGACAATTTAAAAATTCAAAATACAAGTGAGTACACATGATATTTCTTGTACAAGTTAAGGAAAAGTGAAGACACTGGAAATAATTTTAGTTATATCCCTCTCATTTTCTTTCGGATATTTCAATTTAGATGAAAATAGTTTCAATGTAATCATTATATAAATATGATTCGTAATATATTATACTAGAGATATTTGGGTAGCATGACTTGGATCACCCAAACTGTATAATTATTAAATGTGTTACTTTAAATAGGCATTACTGGTAGTAATTTGATGACTTTTAGCAAAAACATAATTTCTTAAATTCGAAAAACAATCAAATGGAAGATAATTCGATTTTCAACAGTTTCAGAAAGACAAGAAGTATAATATAAATCCAAAAAAATCCTCGGTATCTTTACTGACCTTTGACTTGGACAACAAATTGAATAGTGAATTAGGCACTTTAAGATCTCAAGAATATGTCCAAGATAAGAATCGAAAGTTTAGATGTTATACTTCAAAATAATACGTTCCGAATGAGCTTTTCTAATCTAAAACTATCCGAAATACGTTCGTGAGATTATTCTATTTGAACGACCCAGCATCTGGTATAACACTCAATGCACCATTCACCGAGTTTATGGACTCGACAAACTGCAAGACACACAGAGTGCAAATCTCCTTAATGGAAATGCAGAACTTGAGAGTGCAGACAGTGAACGAGAAACGTTCAAACTGCGTTCAATGAAGGACATAATTATCCGAACGATTGTGTATATTTCGTTGTCATATGTGATAGCTTTCAATATGAAAGACTGCAATTTGCTTATGATTGCAATCGTGTATTGCATATCGTACAGTTTAATGAATGCTCGCATGCATACAAAGTTGAAATCCTATGATATTTCGAATATTAAATATTTCTAATGCGATTATGCGATGCTCTTTGTTTCTATGAAATTTCAATTCACATTCTGAATGATTCGTATATATTAATATATTTTCATTGAAATTGAAATAAAAGATGTAATTTTACGATGGATCAAACTTCCTTTTCAAAGAATATAAAGCTTTCAAACTATGAGTTTATAATTATTTTCATAAATATTAAATTCTCTAAGAACATTCAAAACCCTACACAACCCTTTTGATCACTGTTTAATTAATAAATTTACTAAGCACACAAATACACATCTTGTATTCGCTTGTCTAAAGACACGCCCCTTCGCTGTAGTACAAAAACGAAGACGTAACACACTGTGCACATACATACATTTGTACTTCACTATACATATTAAGCGACTTTGTAGATTTTTCATGTTCACGGTTCAGAAAATTCAAAACCGCAACATTTTTAGCGTCACATTTCAACAAAAGGAAATGCGGTGAGAGATTTTCCGCGGAAAACTCATTTTCCACGCACAGTGATACAATGTAATGTTGAAAGGAACGTTACAATAAATAAACTAACGCTTTGCTCTTCGTCTGGAAAAGCCAACAATACCTCGTCCATCCTTTAATATTATATTACATAGACCCATTTGTTAGATCAACACATAACTAATGTAATTGCTTTGTTTGATCTGTCAAATTGTTATTTTCCGAGGCGGTTGTGTTTCGAACTGTAAATATTATATGACGAGCGTAAAATTCTCTAATTGTGTTTGTGAGATGAAAAATAGGTTAGATTCAAAGATAATATTTATCTACATGGTGATTTAAAATAAACACGACTTTAAAAATACGAAAATCGTTTAAATACCTTAATTAATCAAATGTCACTGAATATCTTAGGGCAAAAGAACTTTATATATTACTATCATATTCAAGTACATACGAGAAAAAGTTATTTTTGTTATTTACCTTTTTTCTACTCTCCGTAATTAAAAGTTTTTCAGAAGCCGATGAAAAGAACACTTTTGATTAATGAAACGATCTCAAGTGAAATATTGCAAGCGTCTGCCAACATACATTTATCGAAAATTTTATTACAAATTGGGTTATTTTCAATTAACGTTTCCTATGAACGTGTTCATATTTATCGTTAAATTTTTATTTTATCAGCAATACCAAAATTCATCAACGACAATATTTTAAGTAGAATCACGATATTTTGGACCTCAACAAATCGAATCATTCAAAATTTACAAGACACACTGATACAAAGTCTATTTTCACTGCAATTAATTGTTTTCAATACTGTTTGTGAATGTCATAATAATGTCTAATAAAATATAATTCAATACTGAATACTAAATGAATATAATGAAAAAAAATTAATCGACCTGAATGTAAATGTCAATCTTCTTCAATGATATTTTTTCATCGCATATCTGGACCAAATTTATCCCGAAATAATCCAGATATAATCCGTATTATACAGCATTCCATTCACTAGGGCACACATTCAGAAAGATCCGACATGCAACGTCTCGTGACTGAGCAAACGAGATCACAATGGCCCAAAAAAAAAATCATTCAGCTCATTAATCGTAGGAAAAAGCGAGCAAAAGCTATCTGGAACCGAGCCGAGATCTGCGACCGCTTCGAAGATGGATCGAGGCTGGCTCATCGAGATGACCCGAAGGTAATTTGAACAAGGTCATCAATCAAAATGTGCGAGAATAAATAAGAACCGAGCTGGTCATCAATCAAATGTGGATAAGTCTGAAATGGTCAAGCCTTATGTCGCGTCGAAGTCGGCAACGAGATGGAACTGATGTTCGTCGTTTTTCTCAGAAGTCGTTGTGATTCGATTTGGCTTTTTCGAATTTGACTTGTATTATGGAAATTAGAGTGTTTGATAATTTAATATTAGTTAAATAAGGAAAGAGCTAACCGTCGATTAAATGTGGATGAGTCTGAAATGGTCAAACCGTATGTTGCATCGAAGTCGGTAACGAAAAGTAGAGACTGATGTTTTTCTTAGAAGTCGATATGTTAAAGTGATTCGATTTGGATTTTTTCAAATTTCACATGTATTGTGGAAGTAAGTGTATGTTTGATAATTGGAAAATAGTTGAATAAGGACGGAGTTGGATATCAATTAAATGAAGATAAGTCTGAAATGATCAAGCCATATGTCGCGTCGAAATCAAAAACGAGAAGAAGAAACTTATGTTTTTCTTAGAAGTCGAAAGGTTAGAGTGATTCGATTAGACTTTTTCAAATGTGATCTGGATTGAAATATCGAAAAAGTATCATATTATATTATAATATGATAAACTCAATCTTGTATATATTCTAAAAATGGAATTTCGTTAATCGTCCTACTTTCACATTCAAAATCTGTCACTTTATTTCATTCTGATGTATGTTCTTTCATTTACGACATTTTCGATTATAATTGTGGTTTTCAAAACGTTCGGTATGTCTGGGTAATATTTCAAGTTGACCTGACGCCACTTCTATTATTCTTTGCCAACTTTTACTGTGTGGCCTGGCCAGAAAATAAATGACAATTCGAATGAATAAAAAAATCGAATGAAATATCTATCTGTATGTTATTCGAACTGGAGTGAAAACGTTTTCCATTTATACATACATATATTGATGAAAAGTAATATTTGAATTCGGAAATGTATCCATGAGAATTTCTGCAGATATTTCAGCTCTTTATTTTATTTAAGGCCATTTATTTCACTGCTTCAGTTAACTAACCAGAAAATTACAGTCAGTCCTTCAATTCTCTGGTTAGTTAATTAAACCAGAAAAATAGGCCCTAAATATAGTTATGCCTTTTAACTTGGTTTTTAGGAGTTGATCAATAGTCTTTTAAGACTAGGAGAATTGGGCTACATCTATCAGTAACCGATGCTTCAACTTGACGAAGTGATTTAGCTTCCCTCACTTTCACCCTTATACGGATTATGCTATTTATGGCTAGTATAAGGATGGTCTAAAAACTACCCCTAACCAAAAAATAGCTAATGGTTGATTGTAAGACACAACTGAAAATCGAAAACGTAGGTCTGATTCGGAGTGTAGCCTTATTGAAAAAAAAAAAGTACTTTATATAATTTGTGAAAAAAAAATACGATTTATGTTCAAAGAAATTTCAATTTTCACATCACGTTCATTTCAATCGTAAAAAGAGAAAAGAAAAAAACAATTTTTCAGTCAACTTGTCACATCTCCATGTCGAAATATGAACACGAGGAAAAGTCCACCCTTAAATTGAAACGAGGTCGAGAGATCGACGAAAAACACGGAACGGGGCCATCCTCGATGATTAATAGTCCTGCGGGATCAGAAAAAAAGCAAATATTTCATACGTACACATTCCCAATTTTTTTTTTCCCCATGACTTTTCTTCACGAGTCGGGGAAAAGTTCGGCGCGAAATTTTCCATCGCGAACTTCGACCCCCGCGAAAAATTAGCCGTTTTTGCACGTCTCGGAGTAAAGTTGGCCTTCTGTTTGGGGCAAAAATAATATATGTGACGCGTTCTGTGTAAGGGAGTTTGATTTAGTGGGTTCGCGATATTGAAAAGCCTTGTTCTCGAGAGTCGCGAAATTCGCCGTTACGCTTCGCGAACTTCGAGTGGAAAAAATATCTCGAGTGAGGTTCCGATTTGATTTTTGCATCGGAAATTATAATTGAGTTTTAATTTAAGGTTTTCAGATTTATCATTAAACGATTCTGCGCTTTGAATACTTATAATATGCTTACCGAACGATAAGTTCTATGGGTTGCTATAACTAAAGTTTTGTCTTAGTTTTGCATGAAAAGAGAGTAATTGAAACCACGCGAATGCAAACATGATCAGGCAACAATCTATTATTGAATTGATAGTTACATAGGATGACTGAAAAGGCTAAGGGGCACAAGTGATTTCGAGAAAAGCATATTCGAAGTCGATCATGCACATTCATGTATTAGGAGGAGGTCGACTGATTTGATGATATATCTTGGCACACGTTCCGAATTCGCTTATATCCTTTTGCCACCAAATAAATATGTGAACTCAATTTCGGCGAAAATATCACTTGTACCTCTTGGTCTTTTCAATCTTCATATAGTTTCAATGATTCAATTTTGCACTTAAGTACGAATATACAATGGATTCGATCGCATACGAAAGCGTTCATTCGGCTTGCACGTTCACGTGTTCGAAACCGGGAAAACTTCGTTCATTATTCGCCCCCGTAGTTTTCGTTTCAACCCTCGGAGGATGCCGTTTTAAAAGCACCACCCGCTGCTCCCATAATTCGCATTCTTCGACGACGAGAAGAATTCGCCTCGGAAAATCGTTACTGGCTTTTCCTCGGACCGCCGCTATGTGCTTTAGAAGGCTCGACTCGTATGTGCTCAAGCTACGCGGGATGCTATTTTGTGGTTAATTTTTTTTTATAAAAAATAATTAATGGATGTTGCTCTAGAGTTTCTTTTGAACTTAAATGTGGTGCCCTTAGTTTCGCCTAGTGTCGCTGGTATCAAACTAGGCCGCCCTAACAAGCGGGTATAGACTTGGGGTGCAGTTAAAAGGCAGGATGGTGGACTTCCTTCGTAATGTTTATAATTGGTCTAAGTGCAAATACTAAGTGCACTTAGTTTGTGTATGATGCGAGTATATATAGCCACATCACTTAATACTTTTTTTTATATTTCCTATATTGTGGCTTTTCCATATTGGTTTATCTGTTATTATTATTAAATCATATCAATAATTTGAATTTGTCTGTTTGAATACTTAAATTCAAATCTCCTTCTAAGAGTCTTGGGAATAAATCGGATATTAATACTCCGAAAAATACTGACCAAGGTTATCCTATATCTGTTAAAAAACTGATTTCTTTTCGCATTTAATTGTGAAAAGTACATGTGAAAAATCCAGAAAACTTTCGCGTCGCCATTCTCTAAAAAGTGCATTCTGTATTACAACAAATCCCCCTATAACTTTCTACCCAATAAGGTTACCCCCTATAACGAATAAACCCCCTATAACATTATTTTTTCAACTCTCATTAAAATTTCCCCCTTATAACGTCAAACCGACCTCGACATTTTAGAAAAACTCACTTATTTTTCCATCTACTGCTATAATAATTATAAAAACTGACTCGATAATGCCTCTGATAACCGAATCGATCCACGATTCCACAAAGTGAAAATCTGCATTTCACGCAAACGATTCCTAAAACGACCCGTGTACGACGAGCATAATGTATGCGTGTTAAGCCAGTGCTACACACACACGAAACAGTTTCGCTCAAACGAGCCTGGGTCGCCATTAAAGCGACCTCGGTCCAAAATTCCCGAGGCCGCTGACCGCGAAACGCTCTGGTACCAAAGCGGAGCAAACCTCGAGCGCGCACTGACCGATGCGCCGTTAAAAAGTCATACAGAAGTTCGCTTGTCGTTCGCCATAACTTATTTTCAACATTTTACTATTATGGCATTCTAGAAAGTTTCATTTATAATCATTTTAGGCTGGCTCGTGGGCGTAAAACATGAATTTTACTACCATGTGTGGAATTAGTTGCGCGGCGTTCGCAAATTTCCCATTTCTAAAAGTCGAAAAGAATATGTGAACAAGATATTTTTAAAATATTTTTTATGCAAATTATAATAATTGCAACAAATTTGATAGTTAAGCCTTTGCTAGCACACACAAATTAGTGACTCTACTGCCAGGAAAATAGTATAAAACGTCACTTAATTGATCTCAATTCTAACAATTGAATTGTAGAGCTGTCACTGAAATACTTTCAGATGGCATTGTTCGGAAATTGTGAAATTGTGAAAGTTCAGTGCAAACACTTTTCGATTCCTGTAATATTGTTGAGAAAACCTAGCTGCAAGGCTAATGGATATTTAGTGTAAACATCGCATTACATACATACATATGATATATCATAATAAAACATGTTTTCGATCCATTCAATAAAATCAGAATCGATAAATCATGCAATTAATCAAATTAAAACGACACGTCATTTTGAAATCTTTCATAATTTCCTCTGTAGAAGCGTCGACAAAGTTTGTATTACACCGACTTTTCATCGTTAGCCGGATTTTTTTCTTTCTTTGACTGGTCGTAATTCACGATTTATGAAAAATCTATTGTGCTGATTCGCTGAGCTGTGAAAAATGTCAATTTTCAATTTTTCAACCTGAAAACGACTCGACGGTTTCAAATCTCTCTTTCTGTACCTACAGTGATTGATTCCTTTCGCGATTGGTGTGAAAACTCAATCTGAAAAAAGCAAAGCTCTAATTGGAAAAATATATTCCACCAGATTATAAATTTATTACCTTTTTGAATACTTTTTTATAAGTATGAAACTCATACAATTTATCTTAATCGAACAATTTTTTAGTTACATATCGATTCTTTCATGCAACAGTTCATTAAAAACTCGAAAATTCAAATTAAACTCAATATATGATATATTTAATTTTTTAATCACCTGAACGTACTTTTGCTAGATGATATCGATATTTCAATTCAATAAAAATATAATCCTATTGCAACGATTCACTTCAGCTGCTACTCAATAAAAGGAATCGTATAATCTATACGTAATTGTATATTGTAAGTAATCCATACAAAGCGAACTTCAACTCGATTTTTCAGAGAAATTTTCAAGAGTTTTCTTTCCGTCTTCACAAATATTTCATGCTCATACTCAAAAAAATATATTAAAATCAACAAATACACTTATATGCACAATTTTCATTATAGACGGGAGTCGTAATACTACTATTCATAACAAAAAAAAATTAACTCACCGTAATAGGAAGCGTCAGCTCGTGAGTCTCATTGCCTCTCCAAAGCCTAGACTCAGCAGGCAAAAGAGGAATGTCACAATCGAGTGCTTCTAACCTCTCATCTAGCCTACTAGGAGTACGAGCCGGATAACTCCTTTCGGGAACAACCGGAACCGGAGTGGTCGAAGAAGTCACCTCCGAAGGTTGAGCAGACGTCAGCTCGACAGTCGAAGTTTCGCCGACCTTCGAACGAGCAGCGGTCGACGAGCTGGTCTCCGAAGTGCTCACTTGGACACTCTTCGTGACCGATTCAGTCGTGTGTCCCTTGGTGGCCAAGGTGCTTTCGCTTGTTAAAAGCGTGGTTAGGAATTGTGACGTCTTCGGTACAGGCGATTGGGTCACGGATTTGGTCTGGTCTTCGCTTCGTCTCGTCGTTCTTGGTGAGGAGTCGGTGGTTATTGTGGGCGTGGTGAAGGCCTGACACACTATGGCCATCGCCGACAATGCGGCTACTATGTAAGAAGTGCCCATGGTGGTTCTGTGTCTCGTCGACATTCTATGCACCTGTGCTTGAAGGTTCCATCATTTTATCTGAGACTGAATCTGTAACGAACAAAATTAATTTGGTCAGAAGGTGTTTCATAAAAGTAGCGTTAGCGCATGAAAAGTAGCACTAAATTCAAACGAGGCGGATCAATCTATATCTAGACAATTTAAAATCGAAAAGAATGACATGTGACTCATGCCAGGATACGATAAAACCCAAATTCAGCATCACGAAGGAACTTAAACCTGAAATGGCTATAATAATATAGCATTCTTTTCCACACTCAAATCAAATTAAATTGAGTTTTGTTTTATATAATATACTTTCTAGCCGCATTTCTTATTTCGCTGCTGCTATTCAGTTGAAACCCCTCGAATGAAAAATAATACGAAACCTTTTTCTCCGGTGAAGAACGTTAATTTTTCGCATGCTGCAATATTAATAAACCCCCTTGAACTTTTCAAGAAATAATTACGCGAAGAAAAATCTGAGAAAGTTTTTAAATGAAAAATCAACGTTCTCTCCTTGATTTCATAAGTATGTTTATTTTCACGGAAAAAATAATGTACAGTACGGCACTCGGAGAAAAATCCCTTCGGGCGGGAAATATTAGCAAACCCTATTTACCCATAATAAAATCCATCTCGATACTCAAAGACACGCCTATTTTCATATCGAAATTTCGAATCCCCTCAGACGTCTGGATCCTAGATTGCTATCGATCCTCTCAAAGTTCAAAGCTCGAAGCGTCCACAATTTAGATACGCTCCTTCACACACACATATCTCAAGGGAGATTCTGCTCAAAAGCCGGACTGTTTTCTCAGAACTTTCCGAAAACCGAACCGGAAAAATAAACCGGAAAAAAACCTTCGTTCACGTATGGAAAAAAGGCGTTTCGCCGCGAGCTTTATTGTCAATTTCGGCGGATTTCATTTTTTTCGCCTGGGCATATATTTTGTATACAAGGTGTGTTCCAAAATTATTAAATTTGAATATATTCTGCAACAAGATAAAACTCCAATTTGATAGCCAATATATTCGGCTTTATAAACCATTTAAAATTAATCTGATCTGGATGTGGGATGAGTCTAAAATTCTCGATTTGGTGCATTTCTACGATTGTATGCACTAAACTTACATTTTGTATACTGTTACAAGCAGCAGGATTCACGTACCGTGATCACAATGAGAATAATGGAGTCTATTTCTCAGAATCTCGATTGTTCTCATTGTTGATTACTGTGCGTGCTAAATACAGCTTATTGCTTGTAGCGAAATGCAAAATGCAATATAAGAACATTGTTCGACTACGTTTTGCTGCATCGCATACTATCTTATACTTTTTCTAACTTTAATTGACTCCAAAATATCGAAATGATAAATTTCAATCATTTTCAATCGTATTTTCATACTTTGAGCTTAAAAAAAAGTCAAATGATGTTATTTTGTTAAAATTAAAGCTATCCAAACATCTACGACATCAACTCTGAAAGAGGATCCCTTTTAAATGGCATACCAAACATACAAGAGTTGGGGAAAAAATTGAATAGATGCTCATAAAGAGTAAGTTGAAGACTTTTAACTTATTTTAGAGATAGATATATATAAAAATATATTTTTTTCATGAATTATGGGACACACCTTGTATGTAAGTGCGAGTCGCCTTCATCCAGGTGCGAAGGTGACTTTGCCTACCTGCCGTGTAATAAAGACGACTGGGTCTGAAAAAAAATTTTCTCATGTTGAGGAAAAAGCTTGTTGAAAATCCTCTCGGGGGAGGGTCGAAGAAAACTGGTGTTTATACGAAAATGCCGAGAGGCTTAACTTTTATCTTGGTTCTTCGAAGTTTGGCGCGTTGTATCGGCGATGAAATGTTTAAGGGAAAAATCTGCTTTAGATTGTTTGAATTTAATCAATCGAGATGGTAACGCTTAGTTTTTAAACTGTGAGATTATCAAGCTCTTATTTCGTCGACATATTGATATATGAATGGAAAAATGAGATATTGCATTCTGCTTATGATGTGTGTGCCTATTGATTCAATAAGTTCATGGAGTCTTTTATACTCGTTCATACTGAAAAATATGTACCTACATACAAAGAAACACCATGAATCTTCTACTTTTTTCTTTTAAATACGAATTGAGTTTCTTTTGTTTAAACAGCGTGCGAAATTTAAACGAATGTTTGAATATGAAAACTTTCATTTGAGATTCAGCACAAATCACACTTTTCTCATAACAGTTTATCTTAACACTAAACAAGTCCGAGGAATTTTAGCGAAATCTTATGGAGAAATTTAATTTAACTATCGTTCAATGTACAACTGTAAATCTCAAAGTTTATCTAGTGGAATTCAAATCTTAAAGTGATTTAGTTTACTGTCGAAATAAATGAAAAATCACACGTAAGCCCAAACTGAGTTTCGAACGCAATAAAAACTTTTCAACGTTTTCTCCTTTAAAGTTCTAGTTTATGGCATCGCAAAGTTTCTAGCTCAGACACAAACGCTTACATATTACATACTTTTTTGACACAGAAAAATTTTCGGCCAACCGATTAGAATGAAAGCAATGAATTTCACTAAAGTGCTTCAGACTACGTTCAACTGCGGAAAGTAATTTAATTTTTTTTAAACGCCCAAACGTTTTTTTTATTATATTTTTTCTCAAAAAGAAACTTAAATGAAAGGAGAAAATCTCTAAGGAAAATTTTTGGTTAAAAGAAAGCGTTATCTTTTATTTCCACCCTGATTCACTCGCACAATTTTTCTTCGAATGTTAACGAAACGACTTTGTTGTATCGACACAATGACTCGTTCTCAATTTTTTCATTCATTTCTCTTTGCCGCCTTCTCCTTTATATATTCAACGTTTTAATATGAAAAATAAACAAAAAACGTAAAAACTTCGAACCCTTTTCGTAAATAATAACATAAAAAGTTTACACTACACTTGAAATTAATCCGCATTTTCATGCTTTTACAAAAAAATATCAAGATAATCCTTTTAATATTATTTTTATTCGAGGGTTTTATATTTTCATTTTATTATAACGTAAAATAATGAGTGTAGTAATATTTAAGATATGAAAAAATACAGATTTTACTTATTATCTATAAATACTTGCAAGAAACTTTATCGTATTTTATGTTCAATACAATTTTATATCTTTGAATTAAGAAAAAAAATGATTGAAAAACGTAAAATTAAAAAAAAAATCTGATTTATTTAATATAATTCGCCTCTGAATAACTTAACATCTCGACTATCAATTCTTAGATTTTACTTTCATATAATTATCGTCAAGAAAAACGATCAAACTTGTTAGATGCGTTTTTCGAAATTCCCTTAATTCTCTTCATTATTTCATTTTTCAGAAATTACAAACAAATTTTGTTTCTATTTATTATTATTTCTAAGCTATTAATATGGTCAGTTCATATAAAAGTACAGAATTTATTAATATGGCTTCTGAAATAAATATATAATTATCCGGTAGCTGAGCAAAATCATTTAATTTTATTTACCTTTATTATTCAAGAAAGTTATTTCACACATACATAGAAAGTTATGACTATACCAAATGACGACTGAATTTCACAAAGGGCACAAGTTACCTTTTTATCGATATTGAGTTAAGTACAGAAAATGGTTCTATATGACGACTGAAAAGGTCAAGGGGTACAAGTGGCTTTGCGGTGATTTCGAGGAAAGCACGCTCAAAGTTGATTATGTACCTACATGTATTAGGAAAATATCGAGTGATTTGATGATATATTGAGGTACACGTTTCGAATTCGTTTATATCTATTTTTTCAAAGAGCGATGTTAATCACGAACAGTTCTGAATGAAGTCTTTCAAAAACATTCTGTATACTTGAATATATTTGATTGAACAAAAAATCTACTTGATAATTCAACGAGCGCAAAATTCACAAACTCAATCCTAATTAACTAAGATCACTTTAGAATCCAAAACAGAGGCCCGTACATCAAAAATCGAGCGTGTCTGGCAACAAAACAGCCTCTCTCATGTATTATTCAGAAAGTGGGGAAAGTATCGTTCGCATGATACAGGGCCGGATCAAGGGGGTGGGTCCCCATGGGCCCTCATTGATTTCGGAGGCTTTTATAGGTCGGAAAGCTGTGTTTAATCAGCCGTGTGCCGAATTCGTGCTTTGCCATATACACTCGTCCCTCGATTTACGCGGTTGATATATTCCTGTAAACCGCGTAAATCGAGACTCCTAATTCATACAAAAACAGAAGATAGCTTCTGGGAAACAATCCACGTAAATCGATACTTTAAGTTCATATAAATTAGGGGAATAGGTTCCAAAAAACCGCGTAAAACGAGGCAAGAAAAGAGAATTTTACTAAGAAATTTTGTAAATTTAATATCTCGACAAATTTATAACACGTTTCAAGTTGAATGTATACATAATTTAAATTTATTATTTCGCCTTCTCACTGCTTTATAATTCTAATTTATTGAATCTGATGCAACACATGCATTTGTGTGACGCGTGCCACAAAATATGATTTTCGAAAAAAATGCAATTTTTTACTGACCGCGTAAAATGGGTACCGTGTAAATCTAGGGATGAATGTATTTCGTATGAATCGTTTTTTTGAAGGATTTATGTATCTGCATAAATATTTGAGTTCGATGATTTATTTTATTTCGGGGTGATTATTGAATCAGTTGTTGTGTTATGATAGGAAATGATTTTCGGTTCGGAGCTCGAATGGATTGAAAATAAATATTTGTGCTCTCAGGTGTTTCTTCGGAAATCGGAGTAGACGAAAGATATCGAATCGTTGGGTTTGAATTTCAAATAAATTCTCAATTCGGTTCATTTTAGCTTTCAGCGAATGTATATCTTGACTGTGCGTCAATAACGGCGTACAAACAATGAGGGTTATAAATGCCAAAAGGCACAAGTATGTATTCAAAATCGAACATCGACGATAGAAATACACAATATTACAAATTCGAAGAAATGCTGCAAGGTTAAGTGATTCGATGCTTTTAATAAATAATACTCAAATATAGAAATATTAGAGAATAGTGATTAATTGAGACCGTACAAATGCGTTCGCAAAAATCGACTTTGTTTACCTACAAAACCAATAGATACATAGAATCGACTATCGCGTACGAAAAAGCGTTGCATTGTTTTTTCATACGACACTACAGTTCTTATTAGACCTAAACCACTAATTTTCACTAGTTTCGAATCCATAATCTTTCGATTAGAGGTGGTTAACCCTTAGACACAATTTGCACTAGGATAAAGATAACGGAATTCAAATGACTTACATTCAAAATCAATACATTACGAGGGAAGCCCACCATCCCGTCATTTAACTGCACCCCAACTCTACATACGAGTATATCAGCTTGTAAGGCCGGCCTAGTAGGGTACCAGCAAAACTAGGCGAAACTACGATCACCACATTTACGCTTACAGAGAACTCTACATTAAATCATTATAAACGCTATCGCGAAAGACAGATTTCCAGTGTTCATGCGGAATTCCATCAAAATCAATACGACTCATCACAAATAAAAAAACACGACATTATTTTCAACCCTAAATTATCATCTTTGGCAACACTCGACCACACTCAGCCTCTTCAACGAGCCACCTTCGAACCTTCGAACCTTCGTCTCCACTCCAGCAGCGATGACGAGACGCTTTTTCCGTTCCGGTGCCGCAAAAGAAACCCGATCCTGTTCCGTTTTTGTCCACCCCTGTCCCCCCTGCGATTGCGTCATCGAAACGGAGTCCGCCCCTGTCTCCCGAAAAGGCCAGTGTTGCCAACGGTCATTTTTCGAAAACGATGATGGATGCGAAAAGTTTCGCCAACGTAAATTAGATGCGAACACGTGTTCGACGATTCTGATTTTGTGCGGTTTTACGATAGGATCCAAAGTTTTTATTATATCTAAACATAATGAATTTGATTTTTTATTAATTATTATTACATGTGTTCATACATAATTATTTAATTAATCATTCACTTTTAAGTGAAGAAGCAAAGCTGCTTCGTTGGAAGCTCGAAAGAGTTATAAATATTCAACTCTCGAAATGTGACTCTAAAATCGATTGAATTTATTCAACACATACATATGTAGTTGGAATCTATATTTGACGACTGAAAAGGTCAAGGAGTACAAATGATATTTTTGCCTTTGCTTCTGTGTACTCTCATATATGTACAAATAATACATAAACGAATTTGGAACGTGTGCCGAGATATTTCATCAAATCACTCGACCTTCTCCTAATACATGTAGATACATACTCAACTTTGAGCGCATTTTTCTCGAAATTATCGCCAAGTCACTTGCACCCCTTGGCCTTTTCAATCGTTATTTAAGAATTGTTTCGTAAAGCGTTAAATTAACAATTTTTTTTTCAATCCAAGTACCAAATATTTTTACATAAGAACTGATTGTGATTATTCTCGACTCTACAATATTTGACTAATGATATTAAAATAAAATGAATAAAATACAATCATTACTTCATTAATGAACTTGTATATTTTTAAAACTCAATTCAATTTACTCTGATAAATGTCAAGTTTTTTTCTCGTCGAAAGGTATATTCTACTGAAAACATGTATGGCTCAAAAACAGCATAATTTTGATATACACGTATACTATTTATAAAAAAAGCGATATATCGATAATTGAACACACATTATACAATTTCCCTGAAAAAAACTCCATATCAAATTCAATTTTTACGGAAAAAAAAAGCTTCCCGTATCCCTTAATCAAATTACGACCCGCGTTAAACCTTAACATAATGCGAAAAAGATCTCTTCGAGTTAACGCAGCCGAATCACCCTTTACCCTGTAAGTGTAACCGCATTAAGATTTTTATAAGGTCCATAACAGTTTTCAGATCCTTGTTTATGGTCGCATCAAGCCCCAAAACATTCCAGAAACAGAATTACGTTCAATCCACTCTGCGTTTATTGCGTGTTATTGCGCTAACGCTATGTTGCTGCGTAAGTGCGTATGTATAATATATTTACGGCGCCGCAATAACATTTTAATAAAAGTTGATTAAAATATCGAAAATGCCGTATTTCATCGTCGGACATGCGGTCGTGTTAATATCGCCCCAATGGTCAAACGTGTACTTCTATATTTCTCTTTGTTTTTATTTTTTTGGCGGGAAAATGTTTGCTTTTGCTCGATTTCGCGCGATATTTTGTTTTCAAATGCACACAAATAAAAATGAATACACATAAATATAAACTTATATATTTTGTGAATAAATCGGCGATTGCACTGACAAGTGAAATCCATATGATTGTTTTTTCCGATTTCATATAACTTGGTAAAAATATATTATAGTGTAAGTATAGATTCAAAATAATGATGAAAAATGAGAACGTATCTCTCAATAATTTTCCAGTTATCAAGCGATAGTTTGGTATTTTTTAAAGAACACTAACTAAATAATTTTTCTATCAAAAGTTTAATACACTAACAAATTCTTTATATAAAACGTTAATTAATTAAAATTCTTTGTAAAAAAAACTAAACTTTTACCCTGTGATAGCTTAAAAATTATCAAGAGTTGCATTTTCATCAATCAATATTATTTTATATTTGCATTAAACTACTCAACAGACAGATCGAATTTATCGTCCGATTTATCGAAAAATCTAGATCTACAATTGAAAAATCGACTGATTTTGCAGTTAAATTTCTAAATCCAATATTTTCAAACACAATTATCATACATTAGAGATGCGTGCATCATCAGATTTATCTTACGATAAACCATATCATATCATGTGTTATGTTCTAAAATGAACCGAGCACATTTTCCAATTTGTCGTCTAACTCAACGAAATATATCTTGTGTATATCCAACTCAACACATCATTTTTTCCGACTTAACAAAATATTTCGTGTGTATATCCAACTCAACACATAATTTCTACAAAATTCCGATAAAATCGATTGCAACGAATTTACACAATCCACTTTTGAGACCGATCCATCATCCGCACTCGACAAAATACCACATCTGGTCATACCACAGCAATTATTATAGATGTAGGCCTACACCCTACACCTATGCAATATTACATTTCAAATCGTAAAAGCAAAGTATCGGTTAACGCACGCGCACTCCCCAAGCGACACGTGTTAATTCATTAGCCCGCGCACGTGTACGATTTTAATTAGCTCGTAGCTACGTTAATAAACGTCAGAAGTAACGCGAAACGCGTGTCACACATACGTTACGTACCTATGTATGTTATGTACTTACTAAGGTCGACCGGGAGGCTTTCAAAGGTCCAATGAAATTGGCTCGACGGAGTGGGTGACTCGAATTAGCTTTGAAATGTGTATTCAGATGTGCAGTAGACCCTCGGTTGTTAGAATTGATTGTTATAATTGAAAAAAAAAATGAATTTTCTGATTTTTATAGTGAATTATAACTTCAAAGGTCCGATGAAATAGGCTCAACGGCGTCAGTGACTCGAATTAGCTTTGAAATGTGTATAGGCGGATCTCGACTTTAGCACAATTCGCTATTTCGCACATTTTTGAAAATTATTTTTTTTTTTTTATAAATTTTAAACATACTAAATCAATCATATATTTTTTTTAGATAAAGTCGATTTATCTGAAGTCATTTGTAATATTTTCAGCAAATTAGTAAATGAAATTCCATTTAAAATGCTAAGAAATTCTTTGTTCCATACTTTGGTCCATTGAAAAAAATCGATGAGCGCCCTCGATATCAACTGACATAATCAATTGTTTTAAAGAAATCACATGACGGATTGTGCTGAAAATTTTTGTTTGAATATAAGAAATATGCACCAATTTAATAAAAAAAAAAGAATTTCAAGAATATCTTTACGGGAACTTTTTAAATTAATGATTCCGAATACTTTTTTTATATACCACGGCTTTCGAACAATTTGACTTTCGCACACATTTTCAGAACCTTTTATGTGCGAAAGTCGAAGTCTGCCTATATTCAGATGTACAGTAGACCCTTAATTGCTAGAATTTATCGAAATATGAAAGTAATACGATTTTTCTGATTTTTACAGAGATGAATCATGGCTTTCAATCGTCTAATGGATCGGCTCAACGAGGTAGGTGACTCAAATTAGCTTTAAAATGTTTATCCAGATGTGTAGTAAAACCTCGATTGTTAGAATTGTTCGAGTAGTGAAATTATGATGAGAATTTTCTGATTTTCACAATGATACTAATGTTTACAATGCATTTTAATATATTTTTTTTAATTTAAATGTCGGTGTTAAATTATTTAACCCTTGTCTGTGGACTTATATAATATATCGACTTTCGCAATATCATAAAAATATACATGAGTTTTTTAAGAAATAATAATTTAACCTTTTGAACTCTTTATCGAATATTATTCAGAAAACTTTTGTTGATGGTTAAAAACTACAGAGTTGAGAGAAACTCTTCGGAATATTCTCGGAGTTGAAAAGACTAATATAGAAACTATACCTAGAACTACAAATATAAAAAAAAATACTAATACAGAATATAAACTTCAATATTTATTTCTATTTTACTTTTTCAGTTATTTGCCTCTATTTACTTCAGAAAATCGACTTTTTACTGCAGATGCATATTAATAATATTTATGTTGCATTCGATGTAGAGTGGATAATACGATTTATTTCGATATTTAAAATAAGCAACTATGTAGAATATAGTACTCGTTGTGAATGATTGAATAGGTTCATTTTCATATGTGCATTTCATAATTAAATGCACTATGTTAGCAAACAGCAACCTAGATTCGTTTATTTAATAATACTAGACACTGCTACTCGATGTTTATCAAGTCTATACATTTACTTCACAATTGCAGACTAATCAAATGATATATACCTAATATTTACATTCATATTCAAAATAAATTTAAATTTGAAGTGATCCATAGATTTAGAAGCATTATTTTTTAACTAATTACAAGTAATAATTAATTTCGAGAATTCGAATAATAAATATCTCGATTAATGCGGATGAACTGTATTAAGCGTAAAACGATCGTCCCTGCGTGATTTATTCGGTGATCTAATTCCGTCATTTACACCTCTTGGCTTCTAGGGCTCTCGTGATCCGTCAAAGACCCGAAGGACGAACAAATATGTGTACATATGCGGTTATCAATCGAGTGAAGAGCATCGTTCGTCTGCATTGCGATTCGCCATCAAAGCTTTGAAACGTCAACGGAATGTTTGCACTTCAATTGACACGATATGGCGAATCCACTCGATGAACTTGATTAAAACGATACGTGACTGTCTTTCGCACGTTTTCATCCCGAAATACGTATGATGTGATAGAATTTTTTGGAAGATATCGATTCGTTTGTGAGTTATTATTTCAATGATAAATATTCTCTGAAATATATTCGACATCCGTAGGAATCAAAGGGCTTTAGTATGATATGTTCTCACGGCCAAATTTTGAACAAGTCGTATTCAGAATTCAATATTTATTATATTCAATTGAAAAAATAAGTAGTATTAGAGAGTTAATAAAAGTTCGGAATTATGTGGAAATGAATGGACACTTTCTGATACAATTTAAACTCAAATTGGACAAAACTCGTGTGATTCAAATTTGTAACTTTTCATACATTCAAATTTGCCACTAACTTATGCCTCTAAAGTATGAATTTATACTGTTTTATATTGTAAATACATGATGTAAATGTACTCATTTTAGCATCTACAATATCTATAACGAACTATAATTATCAATTTTGAAAATTATATGGTAGCGAATATTAGATAAAAATGAGCGTTTTCATTTGTCATCTTTTTAGCGCTACAAAATAAGAAATGGACTAATCAATCGATATAAATTAGTATATTTTTTGGATTTAATTATTTGATTATTAAATAGATAATTTATATATTATGCGTCACACCGAGTTACGAGTCAGTAACAAAATAAAATAATTATTATGTCACCGGAACACGCTTCTAGATAAGTTTACTACGTCTGCTACTAAAATCTGATACTAATGAAGCTTCGTCGACGTCACAGTATCTTGACATTTCATATATCAACGAGTAACTCCTTCGAGACCTGAATACTACACATCCAGATAATAATCACTCACGACTTAATATACGATAACTAGTCGACTTACAAAGACTTGACGCTTCCACATTGAGCCAAAAAAGAATCATCGAAATATATTCAGAAAATAACATTGATTCGAATCGACATGAAAAATAATAAGAGAAATTGTCCTACATTTGGAAACATCTAAGATTTAAGCGTGTATTTTTTATAAATGAATAATAATTAACGTTTTTAAGATGTAGATTGAGGCCAAATACACTTAGTTATTTGTTGATTATAGTAAAAAGAAAAGTTAATCTCTCAAATTTGAAAAAAAATGACAAGTGCTGAAAAATAATTTCTTCGTCGTTTTTCATACGTGTCTCAAATATGGAACGGTGGTGATTTGAAATACGAAATAGTCAAAGGGTGGCAAATATGGCATACTGAATTTCATTTCAAAGAAATGCGTTTTCGATCCAACAAATTGCCAAGAAGTTATTTAATAACGTATCCTAAAAAAATATCACATTTCAATGTTATAGCTGATATTGTTTAAAAATATGTAATAAAATTTCAATTCTTAATATTTTTAGACTCAATATTGATATTGTTGTTTTTCTTGGTGAAATCTAAAAATAATACTCTAAGCGACTAATTTGATACAAAATTAGCAGTTGATCGAAGCTGTGAGTATTAAATATCGCGACGTTCCATATTTAGGGCAATTCCTCTATTATGAAGCATCGTTCAGTTGGATTGTGGTATGTACTGTGATTCTCAAATGCCGTTATGAATAGTAGCTTTAAGATTCCCAATATTAAGTAACATCTGAAATGGATCGTAATAATAATCGATGGTTTAATTAACGATAAGACATGTTATGGCGCGTCCACACTATGCCAACGGCTCTTGCCGGCGGCATTGTGGAGACTCGCCATTATCAACGAACAATCTTAAACGTATCAATTCACTAGCTCAGACAATATCCATTTATAAACGTCGTTATCTCGCATGCGAAATTTGCAAGATGCGACACAAAGCCGATTCGAATCCTCGTCTGTGAAATTGCATCGAATCCGCGTCGGGACTCGAATACGCCAACAACAATAAGTCGTCGTTTTGCCGGAGGGTGAGAAGTTTGCGCAAGTTTTGCATAATAAATTTTCGTTAAATAAACTGTTCTCCTAGCTCTGTTTCGAGTTTCGAATTTGCATTTCGGGCCTCGCCGAAACATGATTTATCTCGGAACGTTTTTTCCGAATAAACAAACGCGTCTTATTGTTCGCTTGATGAAATTGAACGCTTCTGCGTCATGTTTTTCATGTCGAATATCGATTGTATAATAAAGTGGAAGGAAAATCGGATCGGATGTTGAATTTCAAAATGCTCTAGCTCTAAAAAGTAGCTAAATTTTATGAGAAAAAAACGGTGTGAAAACTTTTGAAATTAGATTTTCGATCCATATTATTTAATTTTTTTTTAATCAGAACTAACACATTTTCTAATTGATTTCATTTTTTTCTTGAAAATTTTAAATATATATTTTTCGAATATTTTTTTTTAACTTTATTCCATATCCATTATATGAAAATATTTCACAAAATCATATGAAAATAAAAAAAAAAATAACTGAATTCAAACGAACTGCACTTATTTTGAACCGATCATAAGAGGATTATATTGAACAAAATGCATTCTCATTTCAACTGCAAAATAATGATCGACTAACGAAGCATTATTTAAGTGAAATATACAGCAAATCAGCCGTAAATTCACAATGAAAAATTAATTCCATTTCAAAAACATCACATCTACTAAAATCCTCATATTCAAGTGCATAATTCAGCGTTGAAACGTTCAGGTTTCACAAACGCATATTCATAACACACATTTGTATACCGGTAATGATCCATCATTCGATGTTTTCCTTTATCACACATCATACATTTGCAATGTTCCGAACACACAAGTGTAACTATGTACCTGTGCACATCGTGTTCAACAAAACGTAATAAACCGAGTATTAACGTTGCACTAGAACTCATAAATATGCCCGTATCTCGATATTCATAAATCATTTATTGAATGCTGAATTTCTATGGACGAAATTTCAGGAATGGGTTCGATTGAAATAACTCGAATTGGCTTTCATAAATATAGAAAATTAGTCGTTTTCAAATCGAATGATATTTAATTTTTGAACAAATTACATTAGTTTTGTTTAATTCGAAATATTTCATAATATGTACAAAGATCAAACGATGGCCTTTGGCAGTAAGAAGATTGAATTATTGATAAAGTGGAAAAAAAAACCGCTCGTCAATCTTCGAAGTAACACATTGAATCAAATAATAGATTCCGCATTCGCAGTAATAAAACCTTTTTTTCTTTCTCCTTTGAAAGCTCACGAAAGCAATAAAAACAACATTGACCTCTTTCCTGCTGGCGTTGGCTGAAATTGATGAAAAAGCACTTTTCCCCTTATACTTTTAAGAAAATGCGAGTATTTTCAGTCAGTAGATATCGAATACTATCGCTAATGCACACATCAAAATTGTATTTGCACGTATATTAGATATAAATATGTATTTCACATAGAAGTAATATTGTTTCAACTATCGGAAAAAAATCATTTTATATTTATAAATTAAGAACATACACAATGCCCAAAAATATATTATGATATTCATAATTAACATATCATTAAAAAAACTTTTAATGTAAAGAATTGCATCAGTCCCAATTCACGTTTTCATTTTCTCATACTAATCATACTACTCAGACGACTCATACATAAGTTCTTATATTTTTAAATATAAATCGAAAATATCGATTTTAGTTTATCTCTAAACACATTTAAATCTGAGACATTTCAAACGGCTCTACGGTCTTATCTATTGGAACCATTTGCAAATTCGCCCATAATCATTTACTTCTCTCACAAGCAATCAACGAAAA
Organism: Cheumatopsyche charites; assembly: GCA_024721215.1. Taxonomy (NCBI): domain Eukaryota; kingdom Metazoa; phylum Arthropoda; class Insecta; order Trichoptera; family Hydropsychidae; genus Cheumatopsyche; species Cheumatopsyche charites. The sequence goes on from CM045587.1 coordinate 2,949,297, forward strand.
CGTCGGTATATATGAAAGAATTTTTCATTTCGAACGATGAAAAAATTCAAAGCTAAAAGCGAAAATTGCACGATTCTGAAAGAAGCAGCAGAAGAATCAAACTTTCACATAAGTAAGAAAGTACTTCGTGTGCGAATTGGCGTTTGCGACTTTAATAACGTTCACCGGTGCTTTATGTTCTCATCCAAAACGAGCAAGAAGAACTGATATATATTTAAAAAGATGAGAATCTCCCGCCACGTAAAATAAGAAGAAGAGAAGATTTTGATGGGCTGAAAGACCTCTGGAAAAAAAATAGTAGAAGGGAGGAGAAAACTCAGAACCGCAAGAGGAAAGACTAATGGCACAAGGAACCCTTGCTCTCGTGGAATTCTTATCAGAGGGGAAGTTTTCTAATATCCCACATCGATAAATTACTCTTACCCTTCGTGTTTTTTTTGCCGAAAAAATATATGATGTAACGTCATTCACATGCACTTGCACCGTATTTTTTTCCCGAGTATGAGCGTGTTTATTGATCGAAGGTTTTGAGTTGCATATTTTCATTTCAATCGTTTGAGTTTTCGAAGCACTTTGATGCTTGATCAAACGTATGTTAATTTCATGCGTATCAAATATTCATTGGTGCATAATTAGTAGTCACTTTCAATGCGTTCATTTTACACGTTGGATAATTATTCACAAATATTTTTCATATAAACATTTCAGTAATTGGTTGCAAATACTATTAATTAAAATGTAAAAAACTTATCTTACAATATTATTTTATGCCAAAAGAAAATATTGAAGACATGAAAAAACATTCCATTTAACTCTCGATACCTAACAGAAACTGAAGTGTTAATCTCGATGAATTATTACCAGATCTTTCTCTCAACCGCAGAAACTATTCAGCATTTTCATGCCGAAGAAAAAAACCAATTCCCCATAAGCATTATGACGATTCTATAAATCTTCTAAATGGGTCTAGAACGCGAATGGAAAAGCCGTTTTTCGCATAAATTTCAATATCATCGAATATCGGCGAATCGACAATAATCACCTCTACGTTTGTCTTCGCAGAGAACACAATGGTGTAGAATAGCATTAGACACTTAAAGCTTCCACCACGATTGGAAATCTGGGAAAATTTCTGCGGGAAAGAGTTAATGAGCCGTATAGGTACAAGAAGATCCCAGGGGTCGGAAAATATGACGATTTTCCTATCGCTAGATGTCAGATAGTAAGAATATTGCAAAGTTCTGCAGTTTTCAATATTTCTGACTCAGCAAATGATTTTTCTAACATTATCTATATTTTATATCGTTCTATAATCATTTCGGTGTATCATTTTTCCTTTTATCTGCTTGGAAAGTGTATGACTTTAGTAATAACATCTATAGAAAAAAAATCACTCGATAGCTTGATACGACAATAACAGCACTATTTTTGGCCTTAAATTGTTATACGATTACGTGTATTTACCTTATAATTTACTTATTAAACTACGAAAAATCTTTACTCTTGATATTCAACGAGTTGATTATAATATACTAAGTTCTTGACTTATGTAAAAGGTATTTTCCGTTCGGAAGCTATTAAAACGAGACAAACTAAATTTGAAACCATAGAGACGAACTGAAAATGAGTTTTTCTCGCTCTAACAGCTTCCGTCTAGAAAACGAAGTTTATATAAGTTTAGAACTGAAGTACACTACGACCACGAAAAAGTTAACACCTGCAAAATAAGCAAATTTAGAGTAATACAGTATCATGAAAAACTATCAATTTATTAAACTTTCTAAAGACCTCATGAGGGAATAGTGCAAAAAATGACTTTTCAAATTCAAAACCGCTCATTTCAGCCTTAATTACGAAACTTCAATATTCTTATAACATTCTAAAGCCTTTTCATATAATCTTTGATAGAGGTCTTAATTGATTGATAATTTTTCAATATTCAATTATGGTTCTGTGTTATTCAAAATTCTCTAATTTCACCGGTGTCAACTTTTTCATGACCATCGGTGTATTATGTCAAATAAAACTCCATAGCACCTCGTACAATCGGTGGGATGGTTTCGGTGGGTGTTCGAGGTGGGTGGGATCCAGAGCCGGCGAGAGCAAGTGGGTCAAGTGGGATGAAATCGCAAAAGCCACGGCGAGTGCGACGAATCGACTCCACTTTGCGAGATTTGTCAAGAAAATGGGATTTCGCTTTTGTCTCGTTCGAGAACTGGAATAAAAATAAAGACATTGTCTGTGGCGAAATGAACGGATACTCTTTCCAAGGGATTCGCGCTACAGAAGAGATTGCTTCGGATGTTGATGACATAATATGAAATGCTATTTCAATCTGATTTTTTTCATCGCTGTTAATTCGGTCGTGGAAAATGTCAATTTAACATACCAAATCAATACATAGAAAAAGTTGTCCTTAAGTCGACCTAGTTGAGTATAAGCAATTCTATGCTAAACGACGAATCTCAATGATTATGAAAATCTCGTATCACTAAATAGCTGAATTATAAGAAGCTTAGCTGTAGAATATCTGTATGTATAATATAATATGTATTTAATAATAGAGTATCATGCTCTCGAAGCAAACGCGCACTTCAATATTTTAAACGCTGTCGAAAACTGCGAATATTACATTTTATATGACGCGTTCGCATATTATATACAACCTTCGCACGAAACTCTCTTCGCATTGTAAAAAGAAAGGTAAAACGTATAAAGTATTCAATAGGAGCCGAGCCGAAACTACGAAACATTAATTTTTCAACAGGGAATGTTCAAGGGTTGACTTTTTGCGAGCGAATAATCTTTACGACGAACGCGTGTAACAATACATTATTAAATATGATCAAAAAACGTTCATTGTGTTTCGATTAATTTTCTTCGAATTGATCACAAACACTCTAAACCGAAATTTAGCGCAAATCCCAAGCCAAAATCCATCCATGAGATCAAACAGGAATCGAATCGAAACCCCCCTATAACTCGGGATAAACTAATTTGTGCATGGGCCAAAGGACTCAGTGCCTAGTCTAGGCCCAGACTGTTTATAAAGGGCCTAGTAATGCGAGCCCGAGTGAAACAATAAAGGCTGAAGCCTTCGATCCTTTCGAAAAACCTGGGGAGATGAATTTTCTCATGCGGCGTTTACATGATGCATGACTAGTTTTCTGCAATGTCATACAATGTTCATACTGAACCGTCGACATTGACTTGATATTGATATGTGGAAACTTTTGAAAAATATTCTCTACGATTCAATTTTTCGTATACATTAGTTTGTTTGAGGTAAGATCTTTTCACTTACTTCAAATAAAGTACAATTCAGCTAGTTTTTTTTTTCTATTGAGTTTTACAGCTATCAAGTCATATTTGAAAACTCAAAGTGCTTATTTCTACAGAAAAAAAATGTTTGCTAATTTATAGATTGTTAAAGGTTAGTAAAAATATAAGTCCCAAGTGACTTTTATAAGTAATTTCTGTGGCCAATTGCTTAAAGTGGCTGAATTATCAAATTAATTGCAGAAAAATTGTAGCAACATTGGCGCTTATATCGCTCACTAGGAAATTTGACGACTGAAAATGCCAAGAGGTACAAGTGACTTGGTGGTGATTTTGAGAAAATAGCACTCAAAATTGACCATGTACCTGCACGTATTAGGAAGAAGTCGAGTGATTTGATGATATATCACGGTACACGTTCTAAATTCGTTTAAATCCTTTTGCCACCAAATATCTGAGCGTACATAGAAACTATTCCTTTTCTTGTATCCCTTTACCTATTCAGTCGTCATTTCAGATTGAATAAGCAATAATATTATGAATAATTCTTAGCAAATTATATTGTTGATATTACGATTCCAACCAGATATGTAATTTAAATTGTGATTCTTTTTTAGCTATTAATTTTTCTCACTCTAGATACAAGACTAGAATAAAAAAATCGATCATTTTCAACTAAACACATTATAATCGTACTTCTTTACTATGCGTCTCTAATTACCATGAAATGTCATAGCGTACAAGAGTGATATAGGGGCACAGTGTAAACGGAGCATTAGAGCGGCCAAATGAGCCGTGTCCCTGGATTACGTATGCAGAATGCGAGTTCAGAGGGTTTCTTTCAAGGGTTGCCCACTTTTCGCTAATCGTTCTCGTGGGGGGCGAAGCGATCGAGGGATATATTTAAGGGCGGTGACGCGTGCTATATCCGCGAGATTGATCTTCGAATATGAGAAAAACGCGGTGACATCGCAGATTCGATTTTCCGCTCGTGATTAATGTCGTGTGTGGGCTTTCTGAGGTTTTTTTTTTATATTTTGGCATGAATTGTTTTTTATTTTTTGAAAATATACAGGCCGACCTCGACTTTCGCACGAAAATGTGTTCGAAAGTCGATTTGTTCGAAAGGCGAGGTATATAAAAAAATATATATCTGGAATTGTTAATTTGAAAGGCTCCCGTAAAGGTATTCTTCAAATTCTTTTTTTTTTATTAAATTGGTGCATATTTCTTATATTCAATCACAAAGTTTCAGTACAATCCGTTATGTAGTTTTTTTATAGCTATTGATTGTGTCAGTTGATATCGAGGGCGCTCGGCGATTTTTTTTCAATGGACGAAAGTATCGAACAAAGAATTTGTTTGCATTTTAAATGGAATTTTATTTACTGATTTGCTGAAAATATTACAAATGACTTAAGATAAATCGACTGTATCAAAAAAAATAAGAATATGAGTGGTTCATTTATAAAAGTTCACATATCAAAGTTATAACCGATATTGTTAAAATAAACCTAGTGAAATTTCAATCCTCAATATTTTTAGACTCAATGTCGATCCTGTTATTTTCCTTTTCGAAATCTAACCATACTACTATTAGTGACTGATTTTATGTAAAATTAGCAGATGGTCGATACTGTATATAAAAAATATCGCAATATTCCATATCAACAATTATTTTGAACTACGATTTTGTAGAAAATGAAAACTCCCCACTAATTTTACCAACGCTGTACGTTGAAAAGAATAACCGTTCCAACCCAGGATTTTTTCATGCGAATAATATATTCAAATTCCTAATTCAGTCTACATTCTAAACCAAATTGTATTTAACATATGCAGCTGGAAATAGCCAAGAAGACAAAAGCCCCGATGAGAACGGGACGAAAGACAAACTCAATTATCGTCCTTGTGGTATTCGAGGACGACATGAGAACACGTCACGTGCAAACGTAATTTTCCACTAGAAATGTATAATTCGACTTTTCTTTTAATTAATTTCATAAAGCATATTTATTCTACATTAATTAAATATGAATATGTTTACATTTCATTAAACATATCGTGCTATTTTTTTTTCTTTTCGGTTCAATTTCGTCAGCCATAAAATATTATACTAATCGTGAATATTGTAATTGAAAATTACTGCTTGAGAATGCTTTTACAATTTATATCAAAAAATCCGAAAATAAAATGTTTTCCGTGACCTTTGATTCGTTTTATTTTTAGTAGCGATATTTCAATATAAAAATCGAGCGTATACGTTCCAAAGTGACATTTATGAAATATATAACGCGAAAGGTTTTTAATTAAAAAAATATTAAGTCACAAGAAAATAATATGTCTTTGAAAAAATAAGAAAAATAGAAAATCGTTTTCAAATTCGACAACAGAGTTTTTATAATTAGCTGTCAAAGCTGAACTATACCTAATACAAATTGAATCAAAAGAATTGCGAGAAATTTGAAAAGTCTACAATACGATCTTCTGACATATTTAAAAATCATGCGTTTTTTATACATATACGTATAGACACTTTTATGTATAATGACCTGTTTAAATACTTTTAATGAAAAATTGACAAGAGCAACGTTGCTTTGTATAATTTTGTTATTTTGAATTCGTCAAATTTTAACATTTCGCGAAATATGTTTATTTCTCATCAAGATGATAATAATATTTACAGATATACAAATATCCTCGAAGTTGAGAGAGATAAGAGTAAATACAAATCAATGAAATTGAGTTTACAAATCAAATAAACAAACATTATCTCAATACAACAACAAAGCAACCAAGAATTCAACAAACGATCAAAGAATACACACACACCATCAAAAAACATCTTCGAATCCCATCAAAACAAATATCGTCCAAAGATAAAATCGAGCAAACGTCTCCGAAAAATAAAATATAACCCCACAATATAACGCTATCGAACAACAGAGAGAAAAACAACCTCATTTTCGAGCACAGATCGAAAACCGCAAAAATCCCGCCATTGTCGCGCCACGCAAAACGCGACCGCGAAACGCGCCGAGCGCTCGTAAACGCGCGCAAAAGCGCATCGAAAAAGCGCGCGAAACCCCGTTTCGAATCGTAATTTTGGCGGGTTGTACTCACGTGTCTTGTTATGGTCGCGAAACGAACGTCAACTCGGCCAAAACTCACGAAATGCAAGCGCACTACGCCGCAGCTTCCGCGCAACTGGATGAAAATGGGAAACTCGCGCGTACCTAATAACAGTGAAATTTTCCTTCAAAATGTACAAACGATTTTTCACCTTATTGCGCATATGAATTGAGACTATATTGGCTTGATGATGATCGGAGCACACGCGTCACATCGGCTGAGAGCGCATGCGCACGCTCTCCCACCCCCTCTCGCGTTCTAGTGTGGAAAGACAAGAAGAAGAAGCGCTCGGGGGTGCGGGTGGGCCACTCACTGAGAGGGGTGAGCCTTCTTCTGGGGAGGGAGGAGTTACGGTCGCGTTGCCGTCTCGCTCGCTCCTTTAGAGCTAGACAAGGAGGGGTGTAGTTCGCGGTGCAGCGGCGACGGCGCCACTTTGCAAACTCGAAAGCGGAATTACGTAACGACGTCCGTCGCCTACGGGATTATGATTGACCGCTTTTTTCAGCGATATGCGTTTTCGATCTCTGACGAATTTGAGCTTGATTGTCAAAGTGGTGCAAATCGGAATATTCTAATAATGAGTACGTTCGTTAATTCGAGAAGTGAAAAAATATCGTTTGCGCAAAAGTGAAATTGAATCGAGTGCATTGTGAATCGAAAGTTTGCTGTTTGCAATTCAACTTTAAACTCATTAATTAAACTCTTGTTAATTATTTTGAGTTTTTTTCTATATAGTTCAATTCTGTTAATTCATGAACACATAATAATAACTGTTAAGTTATAAGTACATAAAAAAGTCACAACACGAACTTTTGTTAAACGAAGATAACGGCCATAATTTATTTATTTATTTATACAGGAAATTTCTACCCAATTTTTTATACACACACCATGTATTTAAATCGGTCATAAATGACACAGATAACCCTTAATAGTTAGTATCATTCACTTTATACAGTGAAGCCGAGACTCCTAAGAGTAGAAGTGCACACATATGTGTCACTAAATAGTTTGAGTTTAATCGAAACATACATATGAAAGGTATAGGTGATGATCATTTGCGGAGCTGTTTCATAAAGCACTAAATTAACACTTTTTTCGAATCAAATGAATCCAAACATTCAAAATATATATATTGACAGCAGTGAGAGCGTGAAAATTAAACAAAAATGAATTCATCGATTCATGTAATTAAAAACTATCAATATATATTTCAAACTTTTGAGACTTTAAACCGATTATGAACTGTTTACTATGAACTGTATAGCATTTCCCGATGTCCCAGTAACAGGTGCCCCAAAAAACATATCCTCTAAAGCAGTGTTTCTCAAAGTGGGCGTTAGCGCCCCCCAGGGGGCGTTTTAGACCTCGAGGGGAGCGTTGAGGCGCCCAGAGAAAAATGGTGGGCGTTGATGGGGGGCTAGGGAGGCGTTTTGAAATTTGCAATTTCATTGACTTTATATAGTATTTTAAATTTCACTAAAATTTATGCCCAACTACTACACAATAACGAATAATAAGTTTATATTTCTACCCTGTATGATGTTTTAAAAATTTAAAATACTTAATGTAGATTTAGTAGGATTGCCCGCACACCGTACGCAAGTTCTTGTGGATAATGTCTAAAAATTTTCGCCTGCGGCGCATTGTGTTTTAGTTTAATAAATTAAATATGAATTTGAAAAAAAATATCATCTAAGATTTTTACATCTGTTAAGGATAATAGAATCATTTTCTAAGTTTAAGAATTTGAATATGTATTTTCATTTCGGACTATTTATATGTCAATTTTGCATAGGGGTTTAATATATTAAACGGCTTAAAAGTGGTGAATATAATTAACATCCACATATCAAAAATTTCATTTTCTGAAGAGATATTTTAAGATTTTCAAAAATTATGAAAAAAATTTTCGCCTGCGGCGCTATTTTTTTTCATACACATATAATAAAAATATGTTGGGAGGGGCATAAATTTTATCATTTTAATTTTGTTTTTTTTTTTTGGGGGGAGAGCCCAATTCCATGAAAGTACCCGAGCCCGGATTTTGTAAAAATGGGAGGGGCGTCGCTGAGAAATAATTTATTTTTAAAGGGGGCGGTGAAAGAAATAAGTTTGATAATCACTGCTCTAAAGGTTTCCACCACAAAAAAAAAACATCCACCGCATCCAAATTCAAAAACGACCGATCACAATCGAATCGAAAAATCCGGGCATTCGCAACGAAAACAGGTGAAATAAAAGGGGGAACGCTAGTTCTGACGAAAATGAAAATGCAAAAGCGACGGCGCGTAATTGAATAAAAGCCCTTCGCGAATATTTGCACGCTCGGCGAAATAATACGGTTAGCCCCCGAAGAAAAACATGTTTTCCAACGTTTCGTTGTGAAATTTCGACGAAAATCCGAACGGGGTGCTCCCTGAAAATATCACGTTCGAATTAAAAGGATTTTCGTTTGGGATAACGTGATATTAGCATACGAGCCGCGGACGGACAGAACAAACAGACGGATATCTTTTCGCATATCGCCCGTATGTGTGTGCTTGTGTGATATTCGGTTATGGAATGGTCTATTGTTGGGTTTTATTCTGAAATATATTTAAAATGTTAATTTTATGATGCCAATATCTAATGTGATAATAGTTGTGGTTTGTCTTTGTGTTTGTACGTGTAACGCTTCAGCTGTGATTTGATCTAATTTGATGTTATGAAGATTGCATAAAATATATTGTACGGATAGTATACAGATCTCATAATTTTATTCTAACTGCATATTTAATGAAAATAATATTTAAATAGTACCGTGTTTAAAATAAATCACAGTTTTCTTAAGTAGATATGACGAGTGAATAGTACAAAAAGTACAAATGACAATTTTTATCGAAATTGAGTTTAGTACAGAAATTGATTCCGTATCGTATGTGTATAGAATCATTTTCTGTACTTAACTCAATTTCGATAAAAAAAGGTCACTTGTACCCTTTGTGCTATTCACTCTTCATACTATAGAACCCATTCAAACTTTACTTCAAACACGAATACTATATTTTTTCTCATATAATATAGTTTACATTGAAATTTACATGGTCAACTTTAAACGCGCTTTTCTCGAAATCACCGCAAAGTCACTTGTACCCCTTGGCATTTTCAGCAGTCAAATATAATATATAAAATATTGCTCGTCGAAATCAATCGCATCCAATTTATATCGTATAATTGCACTCAACATTTACAAAAATGAGAAGTAAACAGAAGAAAATAAATTCCTATATAACCCTGTCTCTCGTTATCTTTCGTCTTTTAAATACGATCTAATAAATATCCTTTTTCGATAAACACAACCGCAAAAAGGAAATCGCCTTTTCAAAGGATCTCTCAAAGGATCTTCGCCGATTTAGCGCTGAAGCGAAAGGAACTCGCCAAAGAAAGCTAAACGTTTTAAAATTGAAAACCGCCACTAAAGCAAACGAAAATTACTTTATTTTTCACACTCAATTCACTTTTGCAATTTGAAATTGCAGCGGTTTAGACGAAAAGAAAAAATACATCTACATATTAAGCGATACTCACTTGAAATGGCGTAAAGGTATAATTTACATATCGATTACTTCTCAAAAATAAAAAAAATACTGAATTTTTCAGGAAAGAGATTTTAAAATTTATAAGGAGAGTGAAATTATATTTCCGATGTTTTCAATTATTATAATCGAATCGGAATTGAAAAATAATAGAAGATTCACCGCTAACGAGCCAAGTTCGACTGTAGACTGTAACTTGTATAAGCACTTGGGATTATTTTTCAATTAGGTGAATCGAAATTCTAAATTGTTATTTTAAATGGAATTTAGTTATTAAAACGTAATTTAAATTAAAGTTTACTACATTTTTTCTCATTTTTTTCTAAAAGTGAAGTCACTATAAGCTCTAAACAGCTCATATATTGAAAATAATCCTAATCTTAATCAAAAAAAATATTCAAACGTCTTCAATAGATTAATTTCACTAATCAATCCGTACGTTTCCCTCCATCCATCGAAACTCACATGACCTCATAAATATATCAATGTGAAATATATGACGCCTGAAAAGGCCAAGGGGGTACGAGTGACATTTTCACCGAAAATGAGTCAAGTACAGAAATTGCTTCTATATACGCTCATATATTTGGTGGCAAAAGGATATAAACGAACTTGGAATATATACCGAGATATATGATCAAATTACTCGATTTCCCTCCTAATACATGGTCAACTTTGAGCGCTCTTTTCTCGAAATCACCGCAAAGTCACTCGTACCCCTTGGCCTTCTCAGGCGTCATATGTACATACATAGATATAAGAGATGAAAACTCGCAATGCGGATCCGGAAACGAGATTTTCTTTGATTTCCTCGGCCAACGTCCCTTTCGAAGGTTCGTCTTGCCGAAGATGCGCAATTTCCGATTAGGTCTTTGTGCGAAATCGAACCGCGTCTGTGTCCTTAAAGGGTTTCGCATAGAAATAACGAGTGATTAGGCAGGTCGACTCATTATCCGATAAGTGATTAACTTCGATCCGAAGCGCGTTTTGAGCCCTTCGGGAAAAGTGCGGGATTAGTTTGAGATCGAACGTACTTCGGAAAGTAGTCGAAAGAAGGGAATAAAGATAATATTTTCTAATCAAAATGAGTTTTTATATGAAAGATCGATTCTTGAACTATTATTTTGTATGATTTTTGAAATTGTTTAAACTTAAATCGTGGCTAGAGACCAATATATACATGGAAAATCGTCGCTATGATTTTATGATTATAGGTACTTACGATTTTCGCGAAAAATATGACCGCGCGTTGAAATCTAATTCACTAACTGAAAAAATAAATGAAAACACGTGAATCGAAATTAAAATAATTTTTGAATTTTTAAATCAACGATGAAAATAATTATATTTACTATGATAACTGTGTGAATTTTCAAATAAAAAAATTAGTTAATTGTTATTTTAGATTCATATTGTTAATACGCATAAAAATCTAATCTATTTCATCTAATAAATGTGTAATGAGACCAGTAATTTGTTCGTGAATAATCATAACAATATTAATAAAAAAGATCGATTCATTATATTTTCACATTTTGTTTAATTTCGTGTTTGAAAAAAAATCTATTCTAATGTACATACATTGCAATATGCACTACGACTGAACAAGTTTAGATGAATTAATTATTCCAAAGATATTTTTTATATATATTTATATGAAAATTATATCAGAAATATTTGAATTTTATATTTAATAACATTTATTACCACATCACGAATTTTACTAGCGAAACCAAACGTTCGATCGGAACGTGTGTAAACTTAATCGGCGCCGAATGTTCCCATAAAACCTCGATAGACTTCGAAACGTGAATGCTCCTTTTGTTTCGCAAATTCAATTATATTTTTCAGATATTCCTTCGGCATCAGACTTTATTAAAGAGTCGCTAAAGCAAAGAGTCCAAGTTTTTTACGACGACCGAACCGTGAACGCTTTTAGATGCGTTTGTAAAATTTTATAGAAATTATACGGCCGCTTCGAAAAGTTTTCGAATTTTGAAGTATTACGAGATGCTCTTCAATTTTCATTACTGGAATTAATCCGATGTTAAAAGGATAACGATTCTATATTGTCTTTTATACTGCTAGATCGATAGATTATACGTATCTATTTGAAATCTAAATATATTTTAGTAACTTTCAAACTAAACTAAATCTTCCGATTTCGTGGTCATTCTTCTCAAACACCGCGTAAATGAAAATCACTTAAAAAAGACTAGAATTTTATAAAAATTCAAGGAATAAGTTTTATCATATTAAGTGCAACAGATAATTTCAAGGTATCTTTTAATGAAAAAAATAAAATAAAACATGTTATTTATATATTAAATAAATAAATTTTAAGTGATTTTTTATAAATTCACAAATTTTTCATTTTTCAAAAATTGCTGAATGGAGATATTGACTATTAAAATCTATCCCCATACTAATTGTAAGACTGATCGAAAAATAAACGAAAATATCTCATAACATGATAAGTGTTATTTGAAAAAAAACTATACAGATTGGCATTTTTAAGTTATCTATTGTCACTAAACAAGTTTCGTAAACATTCAAAAGATTTTTTTGAAATCTCCTTATAAATATCCACTTACAATATTTCAAAAAATAATTCCTTTGACATTAACGGAGTACACTTTAAAAAATATCAAACGAACTAAATCTTACCATAAACTAAACAGAATGAAAATCGGATAAAACTCCTTTCAGGTTTACAAGAGACATACACATGTATCAAAGCGTGTTTCTTTCATCTTGAAATTTTAATAGCGATCCTTTGTCGTCGCTTAAACTCTTCTCCCCGACAATGGAAGACCCTTCGTAGATCGGGAATTTGTCGTTTATGTAATTCTAATTGTGATATATCGACACGATTGTTATCGGGGATACGCTTTGTGTCGTAGCACTTCTAGTGCACAATGGCTTTGTAGGAGAATATTTTCTCTGCGTGTCGTTTTCGAGTCAAACTTCGCTTATTGAGGTGAAATGGCTTAGGTTTTCTAAGAAAAAAAAATTGTACGAATTTTATTTTATTATACGAAAATTCTGTGTATGGAAAGTGTGGGATGATTGGTACAGGTGGAAGATTGATACGAACAAATTGAAAAAACCTAGAACGCAATATAATTAAGATAATGGCTTGAATATGGTTCTGATAGTTAGTCAAAGCTTTTTCTAGTTATTAGGACTATATTTTAGTAATTCTCATAATTGTGTAGTGTTTTTTTTTAATTCGTTTGTATCAATCATCCACTTGTACCAATCCTCAAAATATTGGAAAATTCTTGTGTGATCTGATGATATTCACATGTAAATATATCAATATAGATCCTGAAATCATTTATATGAATCATTTTTGAAACCAAATAAATGGACATATGTATATAGAGAAAAATTCCATAATAAACTCCAATAATCACATTTTTCCATCTTTGCCTTCATTTCATCAATTAGAAAAATTTCAACGCGCATACAATCACAACACAAATCAATCATATAAATAACCATTCATAACTCACCAATGAAAAATTTTCTACTACTTATATTTATGTACACATAAAGAATCGATTTTCACATTTTATAACTCGTAATAAAAATTTACTCATATAACCCGACATGAAGTGTGAGGGAAATCTCTAGAGCCGACTACAGTAGGTACGTCACAGCCTCAAGCCATAAAATGCGCAATTTAAAACAAATTTCACACTAGAGAGGACACAGGTTCGATTTCTGCAATCGTGTTTACATCACGAATCATATTACCTCCATATACGATTTTCTATGTAAAGTCACCTGTGAAAATTTCCATCGCCTAAAACCAAATCGAATATCCGGTGCATCTCGGACTTGCCCCGAAGCGACAAATCCAATAAGCTACGAAATATTATGGGAAAATTCATATTTCCCATATTCTAACTGAAATTCTATCGTACAACACTACCTAAAATCATTTATAAACTATTTTATCAAATTATATTATACAAACACACGAAATTGACTCGTTATGTCAATAGATTTCAATAGATCTTTCAATGTGTACTCCATTTTTCCACTTTTACGCTGTCATGAAAATGATACAAAACTTGTTCGATAACAATAGAGAACTCAAATAAACTAATTTGTGAAAGGATTCCTTCAAAAATACTAACGATGCAATGACATATTATTGTCAAAATTTTTGTCCAGACTTAAGTGTGAAGATAGATTTTGACATTCGATATCTTTCTCAAGCGATTTTAAAAAAAATAAAAATTTATATTATTATGAAAATTTTACTCATTATTTAATATTTTAATAAAATATAAACCATACTTTATTTATTTTTTCCATTTAAATATATGTACCTTTATACAGAACCGAATGACTGCTCCACTTTTATAAAGGAAACTATCTTTTTAATTTGCATGAAATTCTAAGACTCGTTTTACGCGCTTTCAAATTACACGATATTCCGCGTAAATCGAGGAATGGGTGTATTCAAGCACACAAAATTGCCCATTATGACAATAAATTTCCCCTATACGTACTTATTACTGTGAAAATGTATTCTTACATAAAACCAAGCTATCGCTAATTATAGCAACGTTATATATTTCGACGATACATTTCCATTAAAATTAAAAGGGGTATCCTTTATTACTGCTACTTATCCGATAGCCCAGTCCTCCGGGAGCGAGTTTCAATAGTCTCATCGGACTATCTCTAGCACTAAAGCTAGCACAAGTCGAGTATCTGTCTTAAGGAGGGCAGTTGATCTCTTGGGTTTGTTAAGCCCCGTTCTGATCCTGACTAATTCGAAATGTTGCGAATCTTGCGAAATTGCCGTTCGAAACATATGGATTCGATAGGATTAGATTGGTATATTGGACGGTTCGCAAATCTATTGAATTGTTTTCTTTTTATTTTTGCTGAACTGTTACGATTCTAGTTAACACATACGTATGTTTGATTGAACGATCATTTGATCTATAGTGTTATAATTATTTTTTTGAGAGACATCTATTTATAAATTAAAAATTTATTTATTTTTATTTTAGTTGTTGCTATAAAAGTCATATTTTTTATATTGACAATATAGATAGTAAATATAATTTATCTTTTTTTTATGTATTTTTTTATTTTATAATATATATACAATAAATAAATCTTACCTTTGTATTATGTTTTCTATTATTAAGTCTCTGTAGCATCGGTGGTTCAGTGGTAGAATGCTCGCCTGCCACGCGGGCGGCCCGGGTTCGATTCCCGGCCGATGCAATCTTTTTTTTATTACATTTTCTTATTTTTTTTAATACAAATAATCATTAATCATAAGTATTTTTTATTCATTATCATCATATTATAAAAAAAAGTTAAAATGGTTCAAAAAACATATCTGAATACTCATATTAATGATGGAAACCAAAAATTGAATCATATTTACGTAGAACTATAAAATCATTCTAATATACAAAAATAAAATTGTTAAAACTGAAAATAACATTTTAATCAGCATGCATGTGTTAAATAAAGTAAGAAAAACTTTAAAAAATAAGTAAAAAAGTTTTTCGATCCTGCCAGGATTCGAACCTGGAATCTTCTGATCCGTAGTCAGACGCGTTATCCGTTGCGCCACAGGACCTCTCAGGTATTAGGTGTAATTTGTCGCAATATAAAAATACTATCATTCTATTTGTGAAAAAATATTATAATTTTAATCATTGTTTATACATTTATTCTTCTAAATAAGAAACATTCCTTCATTATCTATAAAATAATTCACCCAAAAATACAATTTAGACAAAAAATAATATCCATTAAAAATTGCATCATATTATGAATTATGATGCAATACTTTTAGAACAATTCTACAAAATTCATAACGTGAATGTGATACGACTAATTTTAACAATTCCGATTCGCGTACATCACCCATAAAGTTTTGTATGAAAAAGAGGAAAATGCTCATATCCTCTTCCATCTGCATTTGATGCGAAAATAACGATGTCATCACCAGATCGCGAACTCTTTGAAATATCATCATATTAAAATTCTTATTTCACCATTTATTTTATCAAATACGACTATCAGCATTAGAGTAAAAGGTATAAATATCATATATCCGGCAGATAGGTAATTTTTTTTCGATTTTCGATTAAAATAGTTCACATTGAAAAGGCCACACAATAGTCAGAATTACACCGATAGAGCTCAGGTGAAGTCGTTACTCACAGTTAACACAGTTTGAAATATTGCCGAGTAACCGACCCGAAGCCCTTGTGACCTGGGGTGCCACCCCAACTCCGGTCTAGAGCTATTTAGAATTTCAGAGCTATTTGGATACTTATACGAGCTATTCATTGAACGATGTGATTTAGTCCATTAAACAAAAAGTCAAGAATTTTTGATGCATTTTTCAAAAATTATCTTCATTATTCCATTCAGGTCAGTTCTCATTAGAGTACAGAACCTATTATAATAGCCTGTGATATAAATGATTTATTAAAAAAATATGTTAAGATACATATACATATGTATGTACATATTTAATTCGTTAACTCATACGTCAAAATCATAATATTTTAAAACAAATGGATATAACTTCATCAGGTTATTTTTTTGGATACAATCCTGCATTCCCTTTTTTGGTTCAAAAAAATAATTTTGGTTAATTTCAATAAAATTTTCAATATCTATACGTTTCATAATAAATTTGAATATTTTTATTTATTTTATACATTTTTATATGTATTCTATAGTTGAATATTTTACATTCTAATCTCAAAGATAATATTATAGTTTATAGTACGTACAAATATTATCATTTATCACATCTCGGTTAATCGTCTGGCAAACATTTAACCGTATTAGAATTGGAATCGGACCCCAGAACAAACATCCATCGGAAATCGTATTAAGAAATTGATCGAAGACCTGGTCCCTGTTTAAATCGACAAACATACGCATTAAACCATCAACCCACAAGAAACTGTAGGAAACTAATAGGGTTGAACCCACGAACAATTAAGACTAAATCAAATTATAATGACAATTAATTTGAAAAAAATACGGCATGTAACAGACAAATAATTCAGTTAATCGAAAAACATATTCTTATCTAGCATTTTAACAAGGAGGTCAAAGATCATACTCACTGATTTTAACGATTGTAGACTTTGATAGAAATGAATAATACTAAACTAAGAAAACGCAATTCTTAATCGTTTATCAAAAAAAAAATACACTTGTAAAACTGAAAAAATTAGAAGTATTATTTCAACGTATTGTTAGATGATTCAAATTCGATCTAACGAAGAAACTGACCACAAAATACTGACAATAAATAAGTAAATTAATCATTGCATCCCTAAATACCTCAATATCATCTTAAGGTACCAGAATCGAACGATTGCTTCGAAATCGGTGGATATTGTCAATATTTGAGCCTCGACCAAAGATTGTGTTCGAAGCAAGCAACGAATTTATAACGTGTACGTGTGCTTCGTGGAAATTCGATTGTGCATCGTTTTATGGCATTATCGAAGTTCTAACGCAGGGGATGTTAATCCACTAAATGAGGATCATTAATATTTTTTATTAATTCGATAATTTCAAGTGAATTGTATGGTTATAATGTCATACAAAATGGAATGACGAAGGATATTTAAGTCATTTTGAAAACCCATCAAACACATTTCGTCATTTTTCTTAGTCGAGATAATCACAATCAGCTCTCAAATACACATTTCATTCTTATATTATATTTTATATCAAATGCAATTTTTTTATGATCCATTCGCGTTTTCTCGGTCTACGATGGATAACGAAGTTTCAAACCACTGCTTTATAGATGCTACGAACAACCAAGAATTATATTCGAGAAGTCATAATGTACGTGTAATATCGTTAGTCCTTGTCTTATATAAATTTCATTTCTGGCTTTAGTTTTCGATTTCGTTTTTGCGTACGAAGCAATTTGGCTGCCAGAATGTATTAACATTACCGTTTCCCTCGCCAAATATTTCATACCTAGACAACGAAGTTATTAATGAAATCTTCGCAAGTGAATATGAATATTAGAGTAGAATTTACATTTTTACTGTCCTAATTTAATATTCAATATTACATTGCATTTGTAATGAAATTATTCAATATACTTTAGTATGAAATAATTCACATATTATTAATTCATGAATTGAAAAATATGTTGCTTTGTAAAGTGCTTTGGTACAAAAGCAATATGATAATGATAAAAAAAATTGAATCGAATTGTAATGAGAATGTATTCTGAAGCTCTTCATCATTTTTTCATCGCAAATAGCATTTCTTTTGAACCTTTTCAAAAAAATGAAAATGTAATGCGAATTTATCTTCAATCATAATGAATCTTTAATATATACACATCTCACTATTTATATTCACAAGAATGTATTCGGAAAATACGTTTGTAATTTTGTATGAGCTTTAAAGGCTCCTTAACCACTTACTCTATCACAATTAAACTTTACACAATAATTGTGTCTACATCCGGGAATATTTTTGTTACACTGTCAAATCAACGCAACACTTCATCAAATAATATTAATAAAAATCTAATAAAAGTTTTAAAACATGTTATATGGGGTTTGCACGTTTTTGAAAAAAAAAACACCTTAAACTTCATAGGGGGAACCTTATAGGAGGGGACATTATAGTGGGATATCTTATAGAAAAGGACATTATCAGTAGATTTGCAGTACCATACAGTTCACAATCGGTTCAAAGTCTATAAAGTCTCAAGCTATATATTTTAATGATTTCCCCATAATCATTCACGATTTATGTAGTACTCCTCCATTGAAGCAAAACAGCTTGAAAATCCATCGTATCCGAAATTGAACACGTTGCACACACAATGGTGACGTCTATACAATATAAAGTCCTTCCATTTTATAGATGTGTTCGACCAGCTTCTGTAGACAAACAGTTTGTCCATCCTCGATAAAGTTAAATTGGGGACCGGTTCCTAATCTTGGTCATTGCACAAAATAAACACCGTCGGCTCTTTGTGAGTTTGTATGTACTTAAATTATACGCATTTCGCTTTCGGACATTGCGACTTGTGAAGGGTTCTGTCGGATTAGCCTAATTTTGCTGTGAGTTTCGGTTAAGAAATTCGATCGTTTTACATTTTTTTAATATTAATTGGATTCTAATCTAATAAAATTCTCATATTAATTACAAATTCGCAATTCACTTATACCAATAACAAAAAAACATTCAACTTCTCTACATTATTTGAATCGAACACCGATCGACCAAAACCTACAATTCCTTTGAGACGCGAATCTTTTCAGTCATAATCGATGACTTTTCCGAGCAACGGGCACAAGTCGAAGGAGTCGAAACAAATAAACAAGCGAAAACAATTCTTCTCCACTTCGAAGGAACGAATCGACACGAATTAATGAGGACAAGGCAGCACTCGACACTAGAAACGAATCCTCACGAGAAAAGCTCGCCGAGAATAATGAAAGCCTTTGTCGAATATACTTTTCAGCCGCTTTTGTTTTCTAGTTTTTTTTATATCGTTTCAGAAATGAAAGATTCTCTCTAAAATTATACAGAATATTGCAATGTGATTCGTTTATTTTTTCGGTGTTGTTCTGCAATTCAAAGATCTGCGATTGTTGTACGTATCTGGGTTCTCGCAAATTGGAGAGGTTTTGTCGGTCGATAGTTTAGTCGAGCACTTTTTATGTGATAATTGAAATGTATCTACTTTTATATATCTTCATACTTTTAAAAAACCCCTGAATTAACTATCGGAAAATAATAGTACGAAAGATGAAGCTGTTATCAAATTCATTCGAATCAAATATGTCGAGAGTTCTATTTTTAAGAACTGTTTTATAATGATTTATAATATCGTTTTTTTTTTATAAATCAAATATTTGAAAAATACATGCTCGATATAAGGGGAGGTACCATATTATATTGATTTAGTAAAATGACATGTGATTTTCGCTAGGATTATCCGACAGGATTTTAATTCAGCATCAAAAGGATGCTGAAACCCAACGCGGTGTACATAAACTGCTACGATGTCGATTGGTTATATTATTTTTATATTTTAGTAAATGCAGCTGTGAGTTGTCATCGTTAAGGTTTGATCAAATATTGTATGTATATATTATCAGCTGCTAAACTATAAATATTGAATCAACAAAGTAAATTACGATACGTTAAATGACAATTGATCTATGTATGTATGTACTCGAAAACGTTAAAACTGAAGACTTTTCTTAATAAAAAAAAATATTATTCAATTGTATCAAATGATAACAAATTTAACTTGACCTATCGATTAATTTACAATCAGATGTAATGAAATATTTTCTGTTATATGTATTGTTATGACATACAATTCAAATAATTCTTATTTCAATCGAAACCAAAATATATATTCGAAACATTTTAATGAGTCGACATTTGAATATTCTTTCCGAGAATCGCTTTCGACATTTTCTTTCGCAACTTTTTTAAAATTTCCGGTTGTTTGGCCGAAATTCGGCTCAATTAAGCCTCGCAACAAATTAATAGCGACGTAAAGCGTTCGAATGGGATAATCCCGTGCTTTTTAAACTCGAAACAAAAATGGCCTAGGTGAAAAAGGGAGCCTATAATTAGGCCGAAAGTCGAGATGACGCGCAAGATCTTATCTGCATAATTAAAAAGGGCGAAGACGGCTTCAGACTTTCTTACAAAGCGTGAAAATATAGCAGCCTCTGGAAAAATAAATAAATGTCAAGTCGACTGACCTTATTTCGGAGCCCCTGAGTTGATTTTTGCTGAAATGAAAAGATATCGGTTTGCTTCTAATGCTGCTTCGAATTATACACGATGAGTCTGAAAGCTAAGGCATATAAGTGACAAAAAAATTTTTAAGGCAGAATTTTTCAAAAATTGTGATGGTATAGTCTCTGAAAAATATATAAATGTCTGAGCTTATCATAGTATCATAAAGTATCATAAAAAACTATCGGTGTGCTTCTAATGTTACTTCGAATTGTATGAGAAGTCAAGAAATATAAGTGAAAAATTCGAATCATTAAAGTTAAATTAAGTATTTCTCACAAAACGTGAAAATATATCTAGCTCTAAAATACATGTGTATAAATGAATATCAAGTCATCTTAACTTCGTCTTGATGTTTTTATAATAATTTGATTCTAAGTACATGTACAATGCAAATATGAAATAATGTCAACTAGACATCGCATTTCTTATTAAAATTCTAAGAATTGTGTGTATATATTTTTATTAAAAAGATCATAATCCAAAGAGTTTCCCCTTCATATCTCAATACAGAATTGTATTATCTGTTGAAAATGCGATTTTAGTGTTGAAAAGACTTTTGTTCTCGCTAAATTGAATTTTAATAGAATATTCTTATTACTAATTAATTTATTTCAGTTGTTTCAAATTGTAGCAGGAAACAAAATATTTCAATCTATTATAGAGTGAAGTTGAGTTTAATTTAAAAAATTAAACGAAAGCATACACTCGTGACGAAACAACCGCGTTGTAATTAAATACACAATGACACAACATCAAAAATTTTAACTTTACACCCGATAATAACACATCAATATAATATAAACGTTGAAAATTTAAAGCGAAAAACACACCCCTCAGCGGAAAAGTCGCACACTTTCAAAGCGAAAAAAATAAGGCACGAGAACGAAAAGTATTCTGCGCATCTTTACAAGCTCGTCGACCAGAAAATATATTCCTCGGGGTGCCTGAGGCTTTCAGAGCAGTAAATATCACTCTAAAACTATAGATAGAAGCCAGTGGACTATAGCGCGTTATATGACTAATGCGTTTCCCTTGTCCCGTCCCATTACCGCTTTCCCGAAGACACTTTTCAGAACGTGACGCCTTCGAGGAACTTCGATTGCATCCGACTCTTGCATACGTTTGTGTGGGCTTAAGTTAAATTCTGCGTCGATCGATTATGTTCTTTATAGATAGATTCATCGGATTTGGAATGAAACATGAATGTCTTTTTGAATTAAATCGTAGCATGACGTCACCCTGCGAACGCATAGTGAAAAGTTTCATTGTCTCTTTCGCGCACAAAATATGTATACTGTGCGTGAAACAGAAAGATTTTTCAATATGTGTTTGCAGTGTGACGTTATGTTACGCGTTTGTTCGCCTATGTTGCATGTGAAAGTATAGATTATTGAAAGACTAACTAACTCTGGTTAGTTAATGTGTATTTTATACAAGTTCTGTAGAAAATGGTGTTTAATGCTCTGCACTGAAAAAAAAACTCGTTTATTCAATCAAGTGTATATATTTTTTTAAGTTGTATAGTATCTACATATTTTCAGTTTTAAAATTTGAATTTTAAATAATTCAACCCTCACAATATCTATTCAAGTCAACTATGATGCGAATTCTGTCATTAATCATTCTCGAAAAATGTTTGCAAGAAACAACGCAATGTAAATGCGAAGCTTCGTACTACACGTTATATTACGTCAAATTTTCCTACCAAGTCATTAATCGCAAGAGCACGTCATTTTTTAACTATCTATTTTTACTAAAGATTACCTTCATATGCGAATAAAAAAGTAATAATTTAAATATTTACTAAACGATTCGTGAAAATGGTTCCTTGGCATTTTTTTTAGAATAAATTCGCATTTCATTAGAATAAATTCGATCGATTTTAGCGCAGATTACTCATAAGAACTCCTAGCCATAGTAGCTACTCCTTTACTTTAAAGTGGATGATTAATTGAGAAAATAATAAAATATACAATACTTGTACATTTCTAATCGACCTCTTGAAACCGATAACCATTTTTTCAAATTCTATCTTCCTTTTCAAAACCATTGAAATTTAACTTATATATGAACCATTCAGAAATAAACATGACTAACCCCATAAAGCAAGAAATCGAGAAAAACAATCAAACGTGTTCAATCCATTTTTCGACATTTCTTCAATTCTTTTTTAAGAAATTTATATTATTTCGCTCGCACACTAAAAATTTAATATGTTGCTCTCTTTTGACGTCTCAAACAGATGTGCGCCAACCATTATTTTTTTTCACAAGAAGCAGATTTAATCACATTTAGCTTTAAACGCCTCATATATACCTTCGATAACAACCACTTAAGCAAAGGTGACTTTCAAATTTTCCCAGCAGAACACCTGACATTCGTAGATAAATTTTAGCGGCCATTAATCAATTAGCAGACTGTTAATTTTAAAGACGCCACGTCACCGTCGTACTTCCACCTGATTTGATTCCCTTGGCTACATCAAAGTCGTTAATCCGCCAGGAGAACGTCAACATCTAATATTTGCATACGTAATAAGAACATGCTTATTCGTGTCTTCTTTGACGAATTACCCTCGTTTGAAGTCGCGACGAATTTGCGTCTCGTTCGGCTTAGAAAATCGTCAGAGTGTAAATTTTATATCACTACTGACTCTTTAGTTTTGCGTCGATTTGGATTCTAGATTGAATCGAACTTTTTTTGGAATTTGTTGTTTCCAAAATCTATTCGAATCGTTAAAATGATTCGTTCAAATGAGAGGAGTTGTGCGAGTTTAAATTTTCGTGTTAGCGGTTTGTTTTCTCTGTGGAAAAAAATAGTTTATCATTCGATTCGATGAAATTGTTATATTGATTCATATGTTTCTAACATATAAAATTAAATAAAAAGTTCAACGAGTGATTTTCGCTTTAGATGTGATATTCATTATGCAATATACAATATAGCATCTATTGTACTAATTATCTCTTTATCTTTATGTTTATATACTGCACTATTAACATGGATATAGCACTTGAGATTGACATTGCTTTAATTGCAAAGTCAAAGGCAAACTATTAAACGAAACATAGAATTGCAAAAAAACTACTGAAAAGTTACTGAAATTAAAGCATTGAAAGATCTTTCTTGAGTGATTTAACAGCATGTTATTTTTTTTAATTTAGAATTCGATAGTTGTAATTAGTAACATACCATTGAAATGAATGAAATTATACAACTGTGATATTAATAAATTGAATATTCTATATCGATTGTTTTATTTTTATTTGAGGAAATCAATAATGGATAAAGGCCTATAAATTTTAATGAGTTATAAAATTTTTAGAACCGTTATAAGCTGTACTATAATATTATCTCAAAAGTGTATGAATTTATTGTTTTGCTAAGCACTTATCGCTTGTTTATTTTCGTAGATTCGTATACGTCCAAAAAACTATATCTTACAATATTTTTTTATCTTGTAAAGTACTTACATTCGTATCTTCAGTCGGCGCCAGAACTGATAAATAAAATTGACAACACCTTAATATTTTTATTCTGTACCTAATCTTCACTACACCATAAAACCATTATGAAAATCAAATATCACATATCTATCACTATGTGATGCAGATATTATACTAGCAATTTCGTAAATAACAAAAAAATCTATCTAGAATCGTTCTATAGATTAATAAAACTAACACACCTATCAATATGAATAATGTCTCAATTAAATAACTTCAAAACGTCTACGCAAAATCCCTCGTTGAACTATCTCAAGAAAAAAATCACCACACCACCAAAATATAATCAATTCAAACACCACCGCTAGTAAAAACACCCACTTTTCACACACCAAAAAAAAAAAATACGCCGCCATACTAAAATAACAAATGGCCGCCGACGTAACATTGCGCAGACCCCGTTTCAATCATCGCCATGTGTTGTCCTTCGAGATTTCGTCACTTTTCGCAATACGCCGGAATCTCAAACCTTGGCATAGAATCTAATTCTAAAATATAATTCTTAAAAGGTAACAACATTTCCTCGATATTAACTAATCGAAAAACCGCATTCGAAAATCGCACGGCGGCCATTTTGCGAAATGGCGACGTGACCGCGTGGTGTTTTTTTTCCCGTTCGGCGGCCATTATCCTAACTCGGCGTGAAAAATGGCCACCGTCGATCGGACGATATGAAATATATTCAGAACGAGCTGGGCTCCTTATTTTTTACGCATTTCACTTACATACTCTTTTTATATGATTTTTTTTCTCGCTTCACTTCTCTTTACGTCTGATGAAATATCGTTCGATAAGTATTTTTTTTATTTCACAAATTCAGATTTGATTTTCAAACATATTTTTTTTTTTTTTGTTATATTCGAATTATACTAGCTGTTGTGACTAGGAATTGAATTATTGATTTACCGATTACCGATAAATAAAATAACAATTAAAATACCGAAAAATTTACTTTAAATTATGAGCATTTTTGCATAAATTACCGTCAAATAACAGCCCCTAGTTATGACTCGACATTGTTCGAGATTCCATAAACTTTAATTAAATTATAAACTATGCATATCTATAGAGATATTTATTGCGATGGGAAACGCTTTCCTTTAAACTAGACTCCAGCTAAAAATTATTCCTTTTTTGTTCTAGATACAACCAATTTGAAAAATATTTAGTTAGATGAATGATGAATGTTCCTCCTTGCATAATATTTATATTTATTCGAAAGTGAACAAAAATGGAAAAAATATCTCTAAAAATGTTTATATTACAGTTTCTTGATTTTTTTAAAGTAATTTTATTAAACGTCTAATATTCGGAATCCTTTCGATTGTAAAATATAATAATACAGATTCTTAATGTGTTCATAATAACTATGAAAAACTTCATTATAATCGACTAAATGACAAAAGAACGCACAATTAAAACGCTTATTTATATTGATACAGACTTCACCATATAAAAGATATTATATCGCAATAAGAACACACATATAATATATTCTTCGATTCAATACACGAGCAACTAAAAAGACCCCTCAGAATAAGATACAAACGTTCACAAAGAGCCGGGTCAAAGTTGAATACGCTACATGTGAGGTTGAAAATTCATCAGACAACCAAACCGATAAATCGAAGGCAATTTAAAATCGCTTCTTTTATTCATCTTCCCGCCAAAAAGGACGAACAGATCGGGAATCGAACGGGAAAGCTATATCGGGAAAATCCGTAAATAATACATGCAGGATGCGCGCTCTTTCTTCATATATTATTTCTTCTTCGCATTTAACTTTCCGTACTATTGGAGGGCTTTTACTTTGCAGGAAATTGGAAGTCAGAAACAGTGAAAAGGGTCAGGATTTTCACGGAGACGCATTCGGGAATTTTCCGAGCTGCGATTACATGTGTCGCGTTTCATTTGGCAATTTTTTCTAAAAAATATTTTTTCGATTTAAAAAATACATTTATAATCGATTAATAGAATGATTTTTTTATTTTTAAGAATATTTCACTTTACAGTCAACGATATTATTCATTGTTCATATTCAATTCAACAGTTCAATGCGCGAACATGATACGTGTAATGTGAGCTGAAATGAAAAATGTTTTTGAATTGCTTATGCGACTATTATAAGCATGCATTATGTAAACGCCGCATAAGAAACAATGTAATATGAAATCTAAAATAAGATATTTGGTATAGTCATAACTTTCTATGTGTGAAATATTGAGATAAATACAGTTAAATTGTAAAGTTTGACGACCGTAGATATAGTAAATAATTTATTTCAGAAGCCATGATAATTAATTCCGTACTCTAATTTAAATTGACTTCTTCCGTTGATTATTATAAATAATATTGTAAAAATATAATAATAATGGAGGGGACGAAGTGAATTTACATAAAAAATGGAAGATTTATAAAAAATGTCCACAATTAGCTCCATTAGCATATTCAGGAAAAACCTTCAGAAGCAAAAAGATTATATCGACGATTCAAATCAATCATCTATCTGAAATATTTCTGAAAAATTTACGTCAATGTTGTAAAAACAATAGACTTATCGAATTAATCTATCAGATAAAGGTTTTAATAACATGAACAACATATTTCAACAAATTTAACAGTAGGTACCACATATTTCAATTTAGCATGACAATTTTTATGACACGAACTAAAAAAAAAATACTGTGAAACCGACGCTAATGATAATCAAACAAAACTCTAACCCAGACAATATAACCACAGCTTTCGAGGGAATCGTTTGTATAAAAATGAATAATTCAAACGGTCGCTGAAGGGTGCCGGACCTTCTCAAACTCTTCCTAAAACCGATAGAAAATTATACGTAGATGTGTGAAAATATATGTATGTGTATAAGACTTATTTCGTTCTGAAGACGGTGAAAACTCTGTTTGCTCCCAACCGGCATAATGATTTGTAAATTCATCGTATAGTAAGTTGCGCATTATGTAAACGGCCGCATTTACATTTAGCCCTAAAAGATTAGAGCCTTGTGTGTATGTTTCTGTTGTTTTTTATAAATATTTTGTTTTTTGCAAATAACACATTTTACAATAATTTTCACAAATGACCTTTTTTATTAATATTTAGTTAAGTACAGAAAATGGTTCTTTATATGATACAGAACAATTTTCTGTACTTAATTTTGATAAAAAAAATGTTTCGTTTCGTTGATTCCATGTGACAACAAGACACTGATATCTAATAATCTTTTTTTGATAATAGTAATACTGCTAATAAGTTAGGGGAAAAAACAGATATTATCTTATCAAAAAATGTTTCATTTCTCAACAACAGCGTATTATTTATATAATTCAGAAAATTTTTTAAAAATATAAAAACGATTTTAAATAGAAAATAATTTATTTTGAACAAAATCGAATGATTTTACATCATTTTGTTATGGACATATAAAATTAAATTAGTCATCAAAATTGAGAAAATATGAATAGTGTCAAGAAAAATGTTCTAACATATTCTACATATTCAAATTTCACATAGTAATTTGTTTTCCGAAGAATTTTCTTCATCTACAAATGCCCATCGTTTGCATTCACATAGAATTAGTAGAAATAATAATTTATAATTGATTGGAGATTTATATAAGAAAATATTTTTAGAATTCTCACTAAACATAAATCTTTATATCAATCTTATCGATTTTTCGAACTCACTTGATTCGATTCAAAGGCAATGAGATTTATCAGTATTTGTTCGGCTTACGATTGAATCGGTCGTTTTTCAATATAAAGTATTAATACCAAATCGTTTTCATGAAAGTGATAATCTTCATATATTCAAGTGTCATACGATTTTTGTACATCATTTTGTAAAAAATGTATCTAAAATTAAATTGAAATCTTCATGTATAAACATATAGAAAATTTAATATCAATTGGATCGAAAATTATAATACTTTGGCTCGATCAGGTGTAAAACTCGAATTCGAATAAGGCTACATAAATTTGGAAAAAAATGTTTCATCAACCGGTCAAATATAAAGCGAGTCCTTACACAAATCCGAAATCGTTTCGAACTACTCAACAATATGAGAGAAAAGAACGCGATTCATTCGAATCTTGGCATCATTCCGATGGTGAACGAAGAAATTTAGAGAGAGACTATGAATTTCTTCAGCAAGAACTCGATGCTCTCAAAGAAAAAATTAAAGCCAGAGATTCTACACACGAATATAGCAATGAAACTAGACAACGTGAGTATTTCAACGAAGAGAAAGAATCGAGCAAAAATATTACGTTTGTCGAGAGGAGAAACGAAATCGAAACGCGAGATGAAAAAAATCACTATGAACGCGAAACAAACTGGAATCGTGATGTAGACGATAGGAATTTGAGAAAACGAAAATTAGAAGAATCACCCATAGTGACTACAGAAAAACCATTGATGAAAAATAAAAGTGATTCCAAAAGAATATACATATCTCCGATTTTCGTTGAAGATACTAGAGAAAGTTTATATCAAGAAATTTCAGATCAAATGAGTAAATCTTCGTGGGAAGGAAAAATCACTCCGATTCCAGATAAAGGATTATTCAAAATACAATGCTACAGCGATGAAGGCTATAGAGGAATGAGAGCGTGGATTTATAGATCTAATATTATTTGTCGACAATTAACGAACAAATATGTTAGATCTTTTCAAGTTATGGCGAAAGGTCTATATTACAAAACTGATCCGAGAGAAATATACAATGAATTTATCAGAAATGGATTTTTAATCACGAGGGCTGCGAATGTTTTTTGCAACAGAACGAAAAGGCCTTTGAACATTTTCAAGTTGACTTTCGACGAAAAACAAGACCCCAAAGCAGTGTATGATGTGAAAACGATAAATTTTCAAAAGGTGCTCATCGAAGAAGTGTTCGTTAATCCGAATCGAGCATTTCAATATGAGAATCAAAAGAATTTCAATCAAACTGATGGCAATTACTATAACAGAAAGTCGTTTTGTGTCGAATGTGGAAAAGATCACGAAAGCTCTCAATGCCAATCGACTACAGAAAATTCACAAGAATATACCATTCGCAAAAGAACACATACAACAAATTATAAAAATCATTTGTATTCTAAAGAATCTGAAAATATTCGAATAGAAAACATAACTGAAAAAATGGTGACCGAAGAAGAGCAATACAGAAAACAACAGATGGAAATAGAAAATGTCATAGAGAAAGAACAAACTGATTACAAAATGGATTTTAACAATCATAAAATCCAAAAATTATCATTAGTACCTATTGGTCCCCAACTTCCTACAATTGGTTCAATGTTAGATATCATACAGCAGACTAACGAACTATTAAACAAACAAGAAGAACGATTGAGTCAACAAGAACAGAGATTGAACCAGCTGAATCAACAATTAAACGAACAGGAAAAACGGTCGAATCAACAAGATCATGAAATTAAACAAATAAAGCAGCAATCAAATCAACAATGTCAAATGTTGATTCAGCAAGAGAGGCAAATTAAGGAACATGATCAGCAATTAAATCAGCAAGAGCAAAAGTCGAACGAACAAGAGCAACGATTGAATAAACTAGATGAAAATGTATTGAGGCAAGAACGTTTTAATCAAGTATTTCAAAATAATATACAGGAAGTAGAATTTAAAGTAGGTTATGTTTTAGATAGCAAAGTTCAAAAATGATGTGGTCAGGACAACAATCTGAAATACTTATGTGTGGAGTAGCAAATATTCTAATGTCAGTTCAAGATTGTCATACATTAAATTTAAATTAATAATATGCATAGAAATACTTATGTACATATCATATGTAGAAATATCAAATCTAGAAGCTAAATTATTTTTTTATTTTTCAATGTCTTTTTGGATTAAAAATAAGATAAAAATAATTATCTAGTGTGATACGTACTTTAAATCAACAAAGGTATCATAGATACAAATAATGCTAGTAATACAAATTTTGATTCAGTACTTGTTCCATAGCTATAGA
This sequence comes from Cheumatopsyche charites, assembly GCA_024721215.1. Lineage (NCBI taxonomy): Eukaryota > Metazoa > Arthropoda > Insecta > Trichoptera > Hydropsychidae > Cheumatopsyche > Cheumatopsyche charites. The sequence goes on from CM045587.1 coordinate 2,979,605, forward strand.
AATATTACATATAAATATATAGTTGGAAAAATATTTTATAAGAATAGTCTTAATTGAAATTTTCAGTTTAAAACACATTTAACAATAATTTCAATATAATAATCATACCTACAAAATATAAATATAAGATTTTTTTTTAATATTGCAAACAGATCGACATATGATTAACATCGAATTAATTTTTCGAAACGAAGACATAAAATATATTTAACATTAAAACCTTATCACGATGTATAATAATATAACGTTTATTTATGTCTAAGGTACCATTTGACCCCGCTTCCCTCGGCAAAAGGGCGAAAACGTTATTTTCACTTCATATAATCCGATATCGTTATGTGGAAATGTAACCCCACCAGGGCCTAGATAACCCGGAAACGCATATAAAAATTTATCTAAAGACACGAAGGTAAAAGTAAATTCCGGAAAAGGAAGATAATATTTGCAACAAGCTCAGTCAACAAGGGGACATAAGACTTTCATAAGATAACGCATAATAAACGATTTTTCTATTTAGATTATAAAATATAAATCACGCTTCCAACGCCCTATTATTTTCTGATGTTTCAGTATGAAATATAAATCATAACTTTGAATTCCTTCGATTTTCGATATTTAAAATAATTTTTAATTAAAGCAATACGCATAGTGAAGAATCGACATTGTGTAATACAAAATTATACATATGTATAAGATTTTGCAGAAGAGTTTGATAGTAATATTTTTTTGAAAAAAAATAATAAGATTTCCAATATTTAATAAGATACAAAATAAAATATATTAATTTGTATTTTTATACTTATAGAGTTATAATATAGTATTTGAAATAAATTTGCAATTATATTAATATTTTTGTTTCATTTTTTTTGCACATTTAAAGCTTCAAAATATTTATTTAATGAAAAGTTGCATAAATGCATTAAATAAAATATACCTAATAAATAACGCATTATGGTTTGAATCTGAACATTCAGGCAGAAGATCAAACAGACAGACACGTTGCAAAATAAATATAAAGTTTTTATAAAAAAACCAATAAAATTACGCTTTCAAATTAAACCTTAAAGGATAAATGTCTAAATTTAGATATTACAGCAAATAATAAAAAACTCGTTTAAACTATGATTCTGTGAGATAATATACCATTAATATCCGATACGTTTGAAATCTCACGTTTTACAATAAAACAACTGCTCTTTTACTGACGGTTGAAGCACGTTTCAATGGACATTATATATTTTTTGTAATACAATTTAAAAATTTTCATCATTTAAAATCCATTTGTTTTATTATTTGTATCCTACAAAACTTAAATGAAAATTTAATATGATGTCAATTTTAAACATGAAAATGTATGATACTAATAAAACAGTTATTTCCTTCGTTAATATTTAATTTAGTCAATTATTATACATTAATACAATATTGAATTCATTTAGTATGACAATATTCATTTATTGAACTATGAAATTAATTAACTTCATGTGAAAAACAAAACAGAGTGAAAAATATATTCCAAAAACAAGGAATGGCGCTAAAAATATCTGCCTGAACGGATTTACTCTGGAAAAATTCCCAAAATGAACCATCACACGCCTATTTTAACTAAAAAATTCAAAAAAGCTTCGGCTTTTTTATTACAGCCAATTGCTACGCGCGAAATTCGAAATTCGCGCGCTTCACAAACTTCAACGGGAGAAATTTTTAATTCGTACTCCGTTGTGCAAATTTGTCGACGGATATTTCGATTTTCAGTGGAAAAAATATTTGATGCTTTGAAATTTTTTATCCAACATAAAATACTCGTATGCAATATTTCGATACGTGAAAGAAAATATTTCGAAAATAAATCTCAATGAAAAATTGCGACGATTTAACTTCAATATGAAAACCTTTTTTGTTTAATTTAACTGTCGAAAGTATCTGAAAATTTTTCTTATATAACTCGCAGTTTGACAGAGTTTTCTATGCTAGCCAACTTTTCGTGAAAGTTTTCCATATCTAGTTCAGTATTCGTCGAAAACGATCCCGCATATTCACAATGTTTTATGTGTGTGAAGCATTTCTTATAAAGAAGCGAGGTTAGGTCTAAACTGGAGAAAATTCATTCCCATTGCGTGCCAAAGAACGGAAAATAGGAAAAAATCTATGGAAAATGGGACAATTTATGGGAAATATTATGAAGAGTTTGGGTTAAAGCGTATCGACGATATGTCGTACTATCAAAACTTTTTTTTCTATATCGAATTCGATACAGTTTTACTGACCAGATTGTTATCGAAAGTCGGAAATATATCCTTTTTAATGTAAACATATAAAAAATGTGTAATTTTTTAATTGAAAACCATTTTTATTTTATATTATGATTCAAAACTATCCGATAAAGTAGTAGTATAAAGCGTTTGTGCATCCCGAGTTGAGCTTCAGTGTCCTTGTAATGCTGGATTCTAGTCTTTATTAGACTGTCAAGTCACATTTTGTTTTTTTTTTTAATTGATTTTTTACTTAATCGTTTGTTTCGAACATTTATTTAAAAAAAAAGTGATATTTTTATGATTTACGAAACGGTTTCTAGTATTGGATACCCCACCTTACATTACATTAATTAAATAAAATTTAAATATACCCACCAACATTCATCACATTCATGAAAATATCCGAACACATTCCACCGCATAATTCACAATAAGAAACAAATCTATCTACATATATGGAATATTTACAATGAAAAAGAAACAAACAGAAGAAAATACGAATTTTCCTCTCGTCGAAAAGAATATTGCACAATATAAATTTACGAAGGAGGAAATAAATGGATTGCAGGCGAAAAATACAACGTGGCTTCTATCAGATCGCTCGGAAGTCTGTTGGATCTATCTGTTGTTTTACCTTCGAAGAAACAAAATTTAACTTTCGTTTATTTACGACGGTTATCTTTGATTCGAACGTCAACCGTATCTCGAGCAGGTGAAAAGTTTAAGCGCCAACTTCGTCTTCGTAGCTCGTGTATAAATTTTTCTTCGAATTTTCCCACCAGATTGTTCGGTAAGAAAAGCAAATGATGATTTATACACATAGATATATGATTATTACCTTCGAAATATTAATCTCCAGTCCCTATTCATATTGAAACGTACATTAGAATTCAACATTTTTTTTCTCAAGTAGAAGTGAAAAATAATAAAAATTTATCAATTTTATGAATTCGAAGTTTTATCAGTTTATACTTGTAATCCGATCGAAACTAAGATAATTCAATAGATAACGTTGTTTGCGACTGAAAGTGGGAATCGAGCGCCAAGCAAAATGTTTTCAAAATAAAACTTGACGACTGAGTAATTCCCTAAGAAGGAAATTGAACGAGGCAAGAACGGAAGAGTCTTGCAAGCTGTGAAGTGACTTCCGCAAGTGCAACAAAACCTAATTATGCAAATAAATACTCTATTTCCTTCAAAAGAAGCGCATTCTGTATAGAGAAAATAAATGCAACTCGATTAAAAACTGCCCAACAGTCTTAAAAAAAATACATTAAAAATGTATATTACAAAAAGGAAAATTATCAGATCTAATATAATGATAGTTCTAATTTGTCTGTCTGTTAAGATGACGCTCAAGCTGCAATCTTCTATGCGCTAATGTTGAAACCCAACATAGCATTGACAAACGCTTTATCAGCTGACTAATGTACAAATATAATATATTATATTCGAAATTACAATTCTACATAAAGGTTTATATGCAAAATTCATTGTATCCATCAGTTTGAAAAACAGAACGAAAACTCGTCCGCGTATAAATCGCAGTGTTTAACTTCTCTTAATATTCCTCGGATAGCACGAAATTCGAGCAACTTTGATAATAAGCAAAATTAAATGTTATTGTTGTGGGTTCATCAACGTTTCGCTTTTAGTGCTTGTATAATATTATGGTAGCAGACTCCGCTCTTAAGTTTGACTGAATCAAACTTGAACCAATGTACGATATTGCGGTCAATAAACGTACAGTACAATAAAACGAAATTGGTCACGAAAAATTAAAGAGATCGTTCCGGAGAGTTTCGTATCGATTTCTCAGCCACTGTATGGTCAAAGTTGCTCTAGCTCTTAATAAAATTTCATAGTTATATACCTATAATACATATATCATGTATGAAATCGATGGGTATAAAAAAATATCTGCAGTCTCAATTTTTCAATCGTTCGAATTTTTCATGAAGGAATACGATTTATTTCATAAAAATGTGAAATAAAATATATTTTTATATATCAATTTCAAAACGACAGGCATTACTCTCGAACGTTTCATCGTTGGATTTTCCTAAATCCAAACAGTATTCCTTAAATCGTATATAGATACATATTTGTATGTAAAATTTCACAGCTTTCGGCGATAAATCAATGCAAATCGCCGTCATTTCATCGGTCATATTTCGCATTAAATATAAATGAACGTTTACGTAATAAAAGTTACAATGATTCTCAAAAGATATTTTTTCAATATGTATTATTTTGAATTCGGAAATTTATATAAAACACGTCTATTATTTTTTTTTTGTGAAATTTTTTAAATACACATTTTGAATTCACGATACTGAAAAAGAAACCGATTTCAGAAAATTCGAAAACTCTACAAATGTATTGATCATTCTAGTACACCCATTTCCTCCTACATTTACAAAAGTAGCACACTCCCTTATCAGCCTAGCAATAATATTTGCATAATCTTATTTCACAGTTGCGCACCCCTCATATTTACATTATTATTATATTTGTGTATATTTTTACTTATATTTATTATACTTTCGAAGGCAACTGCACTAACGTCAACTAGCACAAAGTACAAATTCAATCGGAAGTCTTTGAAAATATTCTGCGTTTGTATTCATGAAAAATAAGTTGCAATTTATTAAAGAATTGGCCGTGAGATTTTATAGAAAAAAATGATTGTTTTCGTAGAGAAAAATCTCCAGATCATTTTTATTCAGATAGCATAAATTAGGCCAAATCTTTCAATTGTGTTAATGATTACAATTATCAAATTCTATAGAAGAAAAAAGTTAACATGTTGCTAATCGTAAGTAACTAAATAAACAATTGAAATATCGAGCATTATATTTTTGATTTATTACTTTATAAATAATTTTTCAGAAATATATGATAAGATAACATTGTTTTGCGCATGTAATAAATCGATTTCATGCAATAGTTACATTCATGTTTATTTGCGTTTTATTCAGAAACAAAGAAGTGAAACTAGAAAATAGTATCCTTTATTTTACTTTAATCTGGTAAATCTAACTTAAGCAATTTAATCAGTTTCATTACGAATTCGTTCATTTGATAAAATAAAAATCTCTTAAACGAAACACGCTCTGGTGCCTAAACGCAATCACCAATATAAAAGGGACACATTCGCACTTATTATATAAATATATACTTGTACTATAACATTTCTACATACGTTTACTATAACAATTTCCAAACACATGCATAAAAACGAATATACAGAATGTTTTCATTTCTAAATTCATATCAATTTCGAAACATCATGTGCACAATATTTGGTATGTTGATAGCACTCAAATCTAGTCATTCATGTATACTGAATCGACACATCACGCACAGACGTTTTATACCCCTAGTGAAACTCTAAAAAGTCTCATGGTGATAGGATAAGCTGTCAAAAGTCTATAAATCACATACATACATTTACTATGAGACTCCGTGACACGAAGTACTGTGTTAATGCTTCATATCGCGGGTATACTGTGTATTTTTATTTATTTATTATTTGACTTATTATTAGATTATTTGACTATACACTCGAAGATGTTAAATTTAGCACACCCTGTATGTGGAAATTCTTATAGGCCGTACGCTGGCGTTCAGTAATGATCTCGGCAATATCATTATACGGAGCGGAAGCCGTGTTTGCTTAGTTCGAAATAAGCAGAAAGCGAGAATGCGCACAAGGGAATGACAGAAACAGGCACACGCACCGTAAACAACTCGGGGAAATCTTGCGGAAAATTAAAATAAATAAAAAAAATTGAAGGAAAAAAAAAACGGAGAAATTCCAACCTTTTTTCGGGAAAATCCTAGCTCCGGCACTGGAAAAATCGCCTAGATAGCGTCGCGCAAAAGATTATCTATCGGAAAAGGTTTGAACGATCCAAGGCTTTTCTTGCCCTTTGGTTTCGTTCATATACGACTATACACTATGTCCTCCAATAACGAACTATCAAAAATCCGCGGTACAGAGATAAATGTGTGTATTGTAGTTTGTCTGTCTCTCTCCCGTGGATTTTTGACAATCCGTAGTTAAAAAAACTGCAAAAAAAATATTATGTATTTTGCTCTTCAACATTAAGGTATGATCTTTTCACTTTTTGACCGTTGAATTAACTAACTAGATAACTTTATTTTGTAGCTGGATAGACAGTTAATAGAATGCCTAAGACAAAGTATAATAGAGTACAGATAAAATAAATAAAGTCGTATGTATATGAATGAAGCATTGTAGTCAATCTAACTAGTAGAATAAATTTTAGACCTATTATATTTCATGACTTTGATTTATGTTAAGATTTTTTTCGTAAAATCAATCTGAATATCGGTGTTAAGGATACCTAATGCTCTATATTTATTAATTCTTTAAAATACAAAAGAAATTTTAATTCTATTTAATGAAAATTCATCTAATTTATAGTGTCCATAATGAATTCCTCTAGGTAAACTCTATAAAAATTCGAATTCAAATTTACAAACTAACAATTTTGTTCATTCGTTGTTACACTGTTAAGCTGTTATAAAAAAAAATCGATTCAACCAGATCCAAGTCAGAATATTGGACTCTTTCGAGACATTCACTGCAGCACGATCGAACACACACTCATATCCTCTTATATGTGCAATGTAATATTAGGACTTTTTCAATTTCGAGCTTTGGGCGCGGCGTCAAAATAAGCCGCTTACCAATATTGATTTATGGGCCACATTTTACGACCTTATTTTGAGAGAGGAAGCTGAAAAAAATACATCGATATCACTACGCACATACGTATAATATATGTATATCAAATATATTATACTCATATCGAAATATACGAATTGGATGAAAAAAAGTTTTATATTAGTAGTCACTGATGTTCGAGTGTGCGGTGCGAGAGAATTTCTAAAGCTGAAATTTTCAGCAAAATTTTTCAGGATGAGTGGAAAAATGTTGTAATTTATCATCTCTGAAAAAATTGTTAGATTTATTTATTTTATTCGAAAAGCAGAAATTTTGAGTTTTGTTATGCTCGGGTTGTTTGAACGTATAGGCGACATTGCTATAGGATGACTTTCTATAGCATGCCATTCGAGATATTAATTTTATAACATGACTATCGATAGACGTATATATGTATTATTTTTCGATCGATATTAACTTTTTAGCGCTAATTTTTATGTGTTTGTTCGTGTGACGCTTAAGTTTCAATTCACTCTACACTAATGTTATGAAAATTGCATAAAATAGGCGCAGATAATACAGTGTACGATCTTATTACTAAATTCTATAAAGGTGTGTTTTGATATTATCAATGAGTTGATTACATGTAATTTACATAATAATAAAACATTAATTCCAACATTCTAAGGATCTAGTTTTTTCCATAGAAAGTCCTGTTATATCTTCGTTTCTTATGCAAGTTTTCAATATAACTGTAAAATTGTAGATGTATCAAATAAACAAAATATTATTTGCTGAAGGAATATTCTATGTTCGATAGAAATTCAAGTGAGAATCATAACAACTTTTCAACTAGAGATACACGATAATAATTTCAAATATCAAACTGAAACTAGAATGCACTTTGCAGTAATGCAACGACGCTAAGTGCATTTCGAGATTTGAATAATTTAAAAGCTGCAATAACACTGCTACGTCTATGATACCACCTAGAAGCAGACCAAATCGAATATTCAAAGATCAGATAGCATGGAACCGAAGCGATACGAATGGAAAACGATATTACTTTCAGCTGAAAAAATAATACAGACTTTCATAAACATCAAAAAAATTCAGATTGTATACATTTATATAAAAATATTGAATGTATCTTTGTATAATTGAAACTGAATCAATTCAAATCTGAAAAGATGATGCATACAAAAGATGAAAGATTTACATGAACAAGGTTCCGCTGAAGAAAGCACGAGATGTCGAAGATTTTCCGCGTTCACTTTGGTTAAATCTTGGTCGTCTAATTTTATATTCATTGCGGGTTTGCATTTGAGAAAGAGGAAGTAAATAATGATAAGGAAAAATTTTCATTCGTCTCTAATAGAGTGTGACTTTTGTCGTCACTACGTGGTTCGCATTTTAAAATTTCAACCCCAAGCGTCTTGTGGTTCAAGCGGCGAGTAAAATCTTGTTAAATTTTCATTCAAAATCTAGCATCAATAGTACTTCTATCTTACATATAAATGATTCTGAAATAAATGATTTAAAGTTGTTTATTTTTAATATTCTAAAAATATGTGTATATCACACATAGAAAGTTAACACTATACCAATTTCTTTGACATTTAAATCACATTTTATTGCCAAAAAGTGAAGCTATTCACGATTAGCTCTGAAAGACTAATATGACTTTCACCTGAATCCTACACAAAACAAGCATCACAAGGTCTCTAAAGCCACACGTGACATGAGCAAACGCTTCATATCACTAAATATAAAACAATTATACACAATCAATAAAATAACATTATCATTAAACACAACCAACAATAGACAACATATAATATATCAGACTATCACCCGAATAACATCGACTGCAACACATTAACATTTCTGAACCACTTAATTCACTGACATTAAAACGGAACGGGTTCATTTTCACTTCTGCGCCATAAACAAGCCTACAAAAACCTTTTTATTCCACAACGAAGCTTGCCAAAAAGCCGAATGGCTTTTCGTTATGTGGGTCAAGATCGCGGCTTTTCCGACACACATTCGAACCTTACAGAACTAATCGCTACTAACTCCACTTTTCGAAAAAAACAAGAAATTATATGCTAAATTACTTGGTATAGTCATAACTTTCTATGAGTGAAATATCTTTCCTGAATAATAAAGATAAATTGCATTAAATGACACAATTCGTTTGCTCATTCATTTATTTCACAAGCCATTTTAATTGAAACTGTAAGTACTTTAATGTGAATTGACCACATCCATAGCTTATTACAAACAAAATTGTATGTTTATAATTTCATAAAAATGAATAATAAAGAGAATACCGATAAGTGCTTCAAAAATGTTTCAACTTTAATCTTGATTTCTTGCATAGTGGAGTTATTCGCGTTTAGCTCTAAAAGACACATTTGTCCACAGAAGTCAACCGATTTGTTGGCAACAAGCGACCGTACCGAATTTGCCAAAACGTATTATATTTATATATTATATAGGTATATGGAATGAATAAAAAAAAAGGCAATAAATTCGTTATAACGGTGCCAAAGTGAAATTGGATCGTTACGGTCCCGTTGCCAACCTTTCGCTCCGGAAAACTCTGCTCTGTCAATTAATCGCTCGGAAAATGTAATCAAGTTAAAAATGCGATGCGCTAATATAAAAGTAAATCCGATGACGGTGATTATTCAGAAAATTGCCTAATTATGTAATTAAGGATCTTTGTATTCTTGATAATGGAAAAGAGTTTTTTTTTTTCGATTTTGAGATGGTTGTAATTCAGAACATCTCAGGTTTTTTGAAATTAATAGAAATAATACGCTATTGTTATGTGCAATATGTAATACCTCGATTATCCGGACTAAAATTGCACTATCAGTTTACCAGCAGATAGTTCAATTTACTGGTAATTGGCGGTATATTACCAGTAATCACCGGTGAATTGCAATATCTAGTCTAGACAACTTCGAAATGAAAGTAGTGATAACCGATAATCTTTGTAATCTAAAAAATACAACTGTAAGAGATCAATTAAATTCAGTTTAAATTATTTTTACTTGTAGTTTCTATAACTAATTATCTATTTATGATTTTGTATTTGTGATGTATTCCATTATATCAAATATAGAGATGTATGAATTTTCAAATGAAAATTCAATAATTTTCCCCATCTTCAATAAGTCCCTACACATATAAGTTCGAATTTGAACAAAATATAATCCCGACTAATAATCTCGTTTAAAATAATTGAACATAAACTCAAACATCTATTTACATTTAGACGTAAAATTGACTCATGCAAAAGCGAGAGCACGCACCTTCGCACAAACAAAACTTTGTTCGATTTCAATAACAATGGTTCGCATTTATAAATTTTCGGTGTATTTTCGTAGCTTTGAGAAGATTATGTCGAAGCCTTCGTCGAATATTTTCGCTTACAAACACCCGAAATATACTTATATACGTACAGGAGTAAGCTTGTTCGTGTTTTTGAAAAATTTCGTTACGTGCACGAAAACTCTTCCCACTCCGACGAAGAAAGTTTCGCAAGGGAAGCGCTTCATCATTTCAACAAACAAGTCTCAGGGCTTAGTATTTTCTTAGATATTATATAATCAAACTATTACCTACTTAAATAAAAATGCATGTTTATTGCTTATAGACTCCTAAGCGAATGATCTTTTCAGCTCAATATTTTCCAGAATTATTGTCTGACAATGAAAAGGTTTTTGCAATCATTACATTTCAGTTTTTCATATACATACAGTATGCACAAAAGCATCATGGGAGACATTTACTGCCGAATGGAACGGAATGGATTAGGGACATAACTATAGGAGTGAAGGGGATAACCATATCCTCCTCTTTTGTATAGCTGTATCCCTAGTCAGTTCCGTTCAGCTCGGCAGAGAACACCCCCCGTTGTACCGCTACGCTATCACTGACATGTATAAGATTAAGTACATGTATTTGTATTACATAAATTATTTTTTTGCCGAAAATGTTCATTTTTAGATATTTTTCAAATTAAGATAAAAATTCGGAACAATTTAGACATTATTGCCGTTTCACGTATACAATATTAATACATTTTCCGATATGAAATTTCTAAGGAGCAAAGAGCGGAGCTTCTTCCTGAAACGAATGGCGAGAGCCGTGCAATTTTTCTTGTTTATTTTCGGAGCAACATCGTATCCGGAGCCCGTAAAAGAGCTTAATATCTATGTTGACACTTTTTAACAGTTTTTCGATAACTGTTTCCGACTCGGAACGAGCCCGCCTCAAAATGACAATGTAAAAGCCAATAAAAGTCGTCGTGCTTAAGCGTCCGCAATATAGGGGAGATTCGCTTAATTCTAGTGCTTTTTTATGATATTTTTATAATATTTTATGGCTGCGTTTTCATTCTGTTCTTTGACGTGATTGCTCAAATTGTACGATCAATTTGGTAGCATTGCGGTATGAATCGTTTGTGTACGCTGCGTCGAACTTCGGTATCTTCGTGATGCTAGGTATGAATTTTAACAAATCCTGTAGTCATGTGTTTTTCTTGATCGATATGATGCTTTGAATATTTGATTCCAAAAAAATGTTAATTTTCAGATATTTCTTACAAAATTAATCCTCTTCTTGTCTGTATCGATTAAATTTGATCGAATTAAACGCCGTATAATATGCGTTAATATAATACTATTACACAGCTTCACGCAAAAAAAAACAGACAGACACAGACAAATCAAATATTAAATCTATTAAAAATAACCTAAATAATGATTAGAAAACTCAAAATAATATAAAAATACGTCAAAATTTTCCGAACATCCGAATCTCCCCACACACACGAAACACAACTCCCGTCAACGAATTACGACTAAGTTCGCTTTTACGACGTTTCTTCGTCTGAACATCGACGTCGAACCGAAATTTCGCGGAATTTATTGCAGAATACACTCGTAGAACACGCATACTCGTACAACGCGAAATGCTCAACCCTGACGTTTTGAATAACACGTGTGTAAAACGCGAATCGTTCCCAGGCCGCACATTCGAACCTAGCTAAAAAAAAAAACGCTTGCAAATTTTCGTCGAAAGCCTGAAAAGTTCACTATAGCAATTCTGCAGTTTGGAGATTGTCAAAGTGAAACGTTCGCGTATTTCATCTCGACGTTTCGAACGGACATAGTTAAAATATTATGTTACGTATTGAGGATAAAATAGGCCAAGAGGAGTGAGCGATTTTGTTTTTAATTGAGTGAATAACAGATATTGCTTTTATATAGATGTGACGACTGAAAAGGCCAATAGATACAAGTTACTGTGGTGATTTCGAGAAAAGCGCTTTCAAAGTTGACCATGTACCTACATTTATTATATGGAGGTCTACTGATTTGATGATATATCTCGGCACACGTTACGAATTCGTTTATACCCTTTTGCCACCAAATAAATGAACGAGCATAGAAGAGATTCCTGTGCATAACTCAATTTCGCCAAAATTGTCACTTGTACCCCTTGTCCTTTTCGATCGTCTTATGATCATGAAATGCTTCATCAAATCAATCGTTTCTCTTAAAATACTTATGCAATGGTACACTCTCAACTTTAATGACGTTTTTCTCGATATTGCCCCAATTTTACTTGATCTTCTTGGTCTATTTCATCGTCGTATACATATGCATTGGTATTCTATAATATAATATATGCATGTATTACATACTTATCTACATACATATTTTACCTGTACAATATTTTCGTCGAACTATTTTCAATGGGTATATTAAACATGTCTGGTTTCAGGATTATTCATAATTTTCATTACAACTTTTCTGAAAATATGTATTCTATCGAATACATAAAGTTTTAATTAAATCAAAGTTAGTTCAAAATTGCGCTTATAACAAACAGCTGCAGCAACAATACTTAAACGTTAACAAACCTCTCTCAACTTATATTAAAATCATACTCGTGATTCATTTTCTATCATCGATAATATAAATACGTTTGAGTGTATATGTTTGTCTGACTGCAAAGTCAGTATATGAAATCGACGATCATAATATAATATAAAAAATAATTTATTTTAAAGAGTACTTAATTTGTATAAATGAATTATTTCAGAATTTCAAGCATTGCACTTTTTTTTGATCGATGTATATTTTTTGATTTTGCAAGTCTATATTTGAAAACCGTTTAGTAAAGCGTTTAATTAATACTTTTTCAAATCATATAAATGAAATGATCGATCCGTTAATATCAATTAGCACCTCAAAGACGGCAGATAATTTCAAGAAACGAGCAATTTTTCAATAAAACCTCTCAAAATCAAAGAAAATCTTAGAAACATATTCAAATATTTTAAAAATTGACTCAACGTCAAATCCAATCGGACTCATCCCCAACCGGTTATGAAAAACGACGCGCGATTCTCGCACGAATCAAACAAAACTCGGACGCAGAATCGCAAGAATTCTGAGCCCGACGCGTCATGCACTAACTTCCGACTTCAAAAACCGAATTCCAAAAGAAAAAAAAAAACGATGTTAAAGCACAACTAGAGGCCAAAACTATCCGAAGGGCTCGTTTTCCCAGTGGGGGCGCGAGTTTTCGCGCGCCGGTAAAAGCTCGCCGGCGCCATTAAGCCGCATTTTATGTCGGCGGGCAAAATTGTTTGGTAGTTTTCCGATTAGGCCAACGCTTCCAGAGACTCGGAGTTTTCGCCCCTGCTTCGATAGGGTGCGTTCACACTCATTTAATTTACTAGGAGGCGTATTTGTTTAGAGATATTCGCTTAAAGTCGGTTCAGTGGCTGTCGAAGCATTCGCGGGTCATAGACAGATGTATAGTCGTTCAGTGAATTAACTGATTTATTTGATAGGTAGGGATCGACTCGTTGAATATATCGATGTAGTTTTAGGGCGTTATATGAACACACACACGCGCAGAATAGCGCTTTTATGTAGTTTGATACAAAAAGTTGGGAAAAATTCTAAAATATGTTTGTTTTCCATAATTCTATTTATTCAAAATTTTAAATATACAAATTTCGTTTATACAATATTAGCTACGAATTAGAGTATGAATTTCATCAAAGTAACCTCTGACATGAATCATTGTTAATTAGATTATATGACCAATCAAAAGATAATGAGCAAATATGTATGGAATGTGAAACTTACTGCAATAGCCATAATTTATATTATCTATATTATAAATACGCTAACGATGCTCGAAATTTTCAAGCATAGCCGTGAATCGAACCCGGGTGTTCAATTCACAAGCCCGCGCCTTACACTCCAAACTACACGTCGTAATTACGAAACTGCATTGTTTAACATACATATTAAAGGCGAAAAAATTTTTTTTATTTCACACATAGATGGCACAATACGAAATTTGATTAATTCCGAACTATTTTGATACACTTGCGCCTACTGCTAGTGTATCATTAAAAAAGTCTTCTGATGTAGAAAAACATCTATTGTGAAGACAATTTCAAATCGCATTTTTTTTTTTTTTATTCTAAACATACTGCTTATACAATATATTTTTTTTTCTATAAAAAATGACAAAATTACCTAATTTTTACTTCTTAACACATTCTGATTTGATTGTAAGACTGGTGACTATAATAAATATTGTTACAATCACACCTATTCGATACTTGCACCATTCTACTCATTTAATTCAATTTTCTCACCAAGAAGACTATCGCATCATTACATTAAGCATTTTATAATCAAAATTAGATCTCGAGCATTTGACATTCAACAGAACGATTCTCGTGCACCAACCTACATATGACAAACATTAAGCTCATCCTACTCTCAGACAACGAAACTCAACATGCTCGACATTTTACATTTCTCTTTCACTCAAACAACTCCTAGTAACAGCAACCAGTAGGTACTTGGAATTCCGCATGCCCCCTGAAAATCTGTCCTTCGCGATAGTTTTTATAACGATTTAATGTAGAGTTCACTGTTAACATAAATGTGCCTGTAATTTCGCCTAGTTTTGCTGGTACCCAACTAGGCCGGCCTAACAAGCTGACATAGAGTTGGGATGCAGTTGAAAGGCGGGATGGTGGGCTTCCCTCGTAGCAACCAGTAGGTATGAATTAAAAATAAAAACGTACAATTTGGAAAAAACTGAAATGTGTAAACGCAGCTTTCGAACCCCCCAACGACCCCCCTGAAATATGTATCCTGGGGGGCGCGTTACGGACCCGAGTTTATTTCCTCCTCGTTATTATGGCCGTGATCCTTTCTGCCTGCTGTGGGCCGACTGCAAACAATAAAAAGAACATTCTTGCGGCTGCTGTGGAGCCGAAGCGTTCGCACATTCGGAGGAATGAGACCTCGCCCTCGGACCACTACAGGGCTAAAGGTCGATTCACATTGTAAATTTGTCTGAAATCGACTTGTCGATACTTCTAAGGAACACTGGATTCATGCTTGTTCTGTGAGTGGGGAAGAAAGTTGCGTCACATGGTGATGTTGATGCTACGAAGAGCGAGTTCATACGCAAGTGGAGCGACCAACGCCACAAATTGAATAAAGGATCAAACCTATACAACACAAATTAAGTGTACAAGTGACTTCGAGAAAAGTGCACTCAAAGTTGATCATGTATTAGGAGGAGGTCGAGTGATTTGATGATATATCTCGGCACACGTTCCGAATTCGTTCATATCCTTTTGCCACAAAATATATGAAGAAGCGATTCCTGTACATAACTCAATTTCGGCAATAATGTCACTTGTACCCCTTGGCCTTTTCATTCGTCAAATGAAATGGTTATATAGGCATCTGGTCTGTCTCTTTTTTTCAAGTTGTGGCGTTGGCTACTCCAGTTACGTGTGAACTTACCTGAAGGAATACTGGATTTCTGTTTGAAATTTTCTCGCTCGCACTTTTGTGCTTTTTATCGTGAATCGGAAAGAGATGGTAATATAAGAGTCGCTTCATAGAACGAATCGTCTAAAATTGATATATTGATACATTTAAAGAATACTGTATTTCCACTTGCAATTGAATCGTTTGAACTCATGTGCTTTTTGATAATTAGATATAGCCAGGTAGAGTAAAAAAATATTCACATCCAATCATAATTCAATTAAGTTTCCAGTATTTAATGATGAAAAGAATCTGACAAAAAAATCAAATCATAAATTAAGTTTGCTATCACATCCATATACAAATGCTCATATTCAAGAATAGTTTAAGAATATCAACTAGCCACATAAGTTTAATACAGAGAGTTGGAACTAATTGAGAATATACTTTTCTTTTGGTCTATTTGTGGTTTACTTAATTATTCTTGAATATATTCATGTGTAACTGCACCCTTAGACTTGTTCCATAATGTTGTGTAGGGTTCTGTCAAAGCGAGTTGATGGCCTATGGGAGTCGGTTTTGTTTGATGGCTTCGAAGTGGTTTATGGAAGAATTTATTCGGATTGTTCGAATAACTTGTGCACAAAGGTCTTTTTTTATATGCACATTTTTAAATTCAAATTAAACGAACTTCCGCAATAAAAACTCTATTATTTTAGATTGCAGTACATCTACAATATTATAAAATGTTGATGTTTATAAATTAATTTATAGTATTTATTTAATAAACATTGGATTATGCATTAAAATTCAACAAACAAAGAGAACACGGCCCGGCGAAACATCTGAAATTATTTTAACGATATTGTGTACTTTGCTTTCATACTTCGTGCTTTTCGAATTGTTTCCACTACAAAGAACAACAGAGGCCGCGGAATAATTGAAATTTAAACAATAAAAGATTTACGCCCAAAGTATAAATATAATATGGGGCGAGTCATTCCGGGAGAGGAGACATAATTGAATTAATTCAATTCAGTATTAAATTTTATATGAACTCATCAAAATTCACTCGCAATAATAAAACAGGCCTCTGGCGAAATATTTCCACCTGACGAGAATATTTAACGGCCGAATATATTATTAGGTATTAAAACGTTCGCGGAAACCAGAAGATGCTCAAGCAAATGAAACTAGGATAATTTATCGCCATAGGATAAATTGGCCGTTTTTCATTCAACTCAATTGAATAATCTTTATATATATAACAGCTTAAATAAAACTAGTAATTAAATTTATTTATACTACGTATGTTTATGTATTTATTTGAATCCGTTTGTATTTATACTAGTAGTTAACTGTGCCGTGGAAGCGTACTTTTCACGCTCGAGTTAAGTTAATTTGATGAAAAATTTCTTCGGATTTGTATTCGTATCGCAATACAAATTCATTAACGATTACGTGCAATTTTCCATCAGATAAATTTCATGCATTTGTTTAACGGAAAATGCAACGGATTCTATGCATTCACCGGCATTGAGCCAACAAATACGAACTGTGTGCTTCAAAATCACAATACGTTTATCAATTTATTTTTATGCTAATTATTTCAATTCTCAATATCAAATTCAGTAAAATTCATATTTAAGGAAATTCGAGGTACAACTAAACAGAGGGACACAACAGGATAGTGGGAATTAGAGGATATCTTATTTTTCTCATTGAGAAAGTATATTACTTTCACCAAGTGATTGTGCGTTAAAGTATTGACATTATTTGAGTTATTTTATTTTATGAAGTTCACGAGGGTTCTATTAATTTATTATGACTTTTAACTCACCCCAATTCTACATATATCAGCTTGTTACGCCGGCTTAGTTAATTTATTATGACTGTAAATAACATAAAGTTTTATTTACAACCATATTCATGTATTTTTTAATCAACTATTTTTTAAAAGATTTTAAACATTATATATCTATCCCGTTGAACCCTCAATTCCCCTAATTCAATTTATGAAAGTATGAACGAATTTCGATATCAGCAAACGTTCATTGTACAACTCAAAAGAAACCTAAACTCACCAAATTTCCACAATTGACATAGGTTTTCAAAAACAGACATCTACACAGTGAGCACCAATTATCATACCATACGAAGGGAGCGACTCCCTTTAACGAAACAAAAGCAATTATCTCTAGTTAATCATTGCCCTATAACGAAAAGAAACCTGCTACCCCCTAAAATAAAGAAGCCTTTGTGCCGGCGAGTGTAGATAATGTTCTTTGTCCGAGAGGGTTGAAGGTTAGAATTTGAGCAAGAGGAAACCCTCCAGCTAAAATACGAACCATTGCTCTGATATCCCTTAAGGGAAGCCTTAAATTTGAGCTGCGGTATCAGATCTCGGACACTGAGATGAAAATTGATATGCGTTTATGTTCTCTAGATAAGAATAATTGTTGGTAAATTGAAAAATTATATGTGTGTATTGCAAAACTTTCGAGATCTACCTTTGTTCGTGGAAGTCGCTTTTATTGTGTAAAATATAACCCTTAGTGCTCACTAGGGAAATTTTATATCGCAAATTACTATAAAATAACAAGTGCTATAAAATGTAATAAAATACATATTTTTTATGTTACTTTTTTCGAAACTAATGTGTCGTTTAAATAAATATTATATACCATCACATACATATTATTTTTAATGAGCCATTTTGAAAAAATATCTAGTCGTAATTTTTTGGACCAATTTTTATCGATACTTGCACTCTTTTTCTTAAGTGAATAATCAGTGTGTAGTACATCTATAACAGTTCCAACCTCTGGCTGATTTATTTCTCAAGTTACTTATTATATTTAACTCTTTAAACTCCGTATTGAGAGTGATTTGACAACTATTTACTTTCCATAACTCCGTATCGAATCACACTTGATTTTTTCTTATTTTTCAAAATATATCAAATTTCTTTATTTATTTTAAAAATTAAAAAATATTAAATTTAATAAAAAAATAACTTTCAAAAGAATTTTTCGTTTAATTTTAATTTTGTACTGAAAAATAATTATTTTAGTAAACGCTTAAAAGACCACAAAATTGCGAAAAATTCTCTGAAATTCAAAGGGTTTATACACATCCGTATTATTATTATGCATAAAAAACGATTATCAACCTGTTCAAAAAACTAAAATAAATGAACACGATTGAAATCAAACATTTCAGCACAAAACACGCACATAGATACCATAACATAAATACTTGAGGATTTAAGCGGATCTAAAATAGATTCAATTAACCTTCCTTTAGTGTTCCGTTCTTGCGACTATCGCAATCACCCGATATATAATATAATATAGTATAACATTATATATTATAATACACGTTTGCGAATGCGGACCATCATAAAAGGACCTCTGATCCTCGTGCCCTTCGCAAAGTGGCTTCAATTAACATTCCTTTCTTAATGCAAACAAGCCCGGTCATTAGAGTAGGGTTGCTACATTTTCGAATTTTCCGAAACGTGATGTGCTTCCGAGGAAACCTTCATAAAGATCGCAATTTGTGTGTGTCACCCAAATATTTGTTGCTTGAATCAAAAACAAAAAAATACTTTTAGTCAAATAAAAAATTCCTATAAAAAATAATAATTACAGACAAATATAAGTATAATTCAATGATTTATTTTTCATTAACAAATATATTTTTGATTAATATTATGATTTCATGAAAATTTAAAAAAAATTGTCATACATTAATATTAAATTAGCTCGTTATATTTTTGCAATATAAATCATTCTATACAATCATTTTACCTGATTACTTTCTAATCTATTTCTTCAATTATTATCATATCTTCCAAAATGTAATTTTCTTGGCTATTACTTCTTGATCTATTAATTTCCCAACTGTCACTTTCTTCTTCCCAGCTATCAACTTTTGAATTATAATCTTTCCAACTGTTACTTTCCCAACTGTTACTTTCCCAACTATAACTTTCCCAACTATCACTCCCCCAACAATCGCTTTCCAAGCTATAACTTACCCACAAGTTATCACTCTCCCAGCTATTGCTTTTTGATTTAAAATTTTCTATTACATCATTTTCCATGCTGTAAATCATCCAGCGATCTCTTTCCGAGTTATCATTTTCTAATTTTACAATTACTGGAATATTACTTTCTGAGCTATAAATTTCCCAGTAATCATTTTTCGAGCTATTAATTTCCCGGCTGTTGCTATTTTGTACGAATATTTTCGGACTGTCTATTTCAAAACTATAATTTATCAAATTATAATTATCTGAATTATCACTATTCGAGCTATAACTCATCAAGCCATATTTTTCCCGAATATCACTTTCCAAGCTATCACTTTCCGAGCTAAAACTTACCCAGAGTCTATTCTCTGAGCTAATCGATCTTCTATTGTTAATTACTTTTCCTCTACTACGTTTTCTTAAAAAGATTCTCTTTCCATTGTTTCTTCCACGTCTTCCATTTCCATGTCGTCTTCTAAAATTTACTCTGTTATCATTTCTTCTGATGTTTCTACGTCGACCAAATTTTTTTCCGCAGTTTTTGACGATAATTATTCTTTTGTAATCATCATTGAAACGTTTTTTTCTGAAGTTGCTTCCTAATATTATTTTTCCAAATTTTTGTCGAATGTATTTATTACCAAATTTTGCTCTTTTATAAATAGCTTTATTATTCTTATTATAATATTTACGTTTATTCATTTTATTATTTTTTTTTCGGCGAATAATCATATTTTTGCGCATTTTTTTCATGTTTTTTCCTCGAACTTTTTTTCGTGATTTATTCAAACCGATTTTTTTGCAATATTTCATATTTATCCTTCCTTTTGAAGTTCGAAATTTAGTTTTTTCATCACCTAAACAAATTGATACAGAAAGATAAATATATAATTAAAATATAGAATAGTTTAAAGTAAATATCTAAAAATATGTTCTAAATGCGATTTAAAAAAGTTTAGTTCTAGTTATCTAATGAAAACGTCATTTCAACAGATGAATTTTATCCTTATTCTTTATTTTATATTATATATAAAAAATACACAATTTCAAACTTACCAGAGCATATATAAAAATTGGTCTTATCGTACAAAAATTGGATGGAGTCAAATGTTCTTTTCAAACCATTTTGATTTCCGTAAAATATTATTTTTAGAGTATCATCACTACTGTTATCAGAATCTGAACTACTGTGTCGTCTTGTCACAAAATTGCATCCTTTCCGCGATATTTTGTAATTTAATGGCTTACTTTCGCATTGGACGATAAACGCTAAAAACAATATTTACTTGCTCATTTGGATTAACATTCACACATTTTTTTTAATAAAATAACTAATTCCATACACTTCACTACACTTACTTAAAACGATGAAAATCACAAGAAAAAAACTAAATCGCCATCTGAATCGTTCGACCGCCATTTCGATTGTGCGACGCGATTAATCATTATGTTTATTTTATGCCAAATCAATTTTGGCAAAGCTATGGTTTCCAACATTTTTCCAGTCAAAGACCCCCTTTTATATCTGTCTTATTATTACGTAATTATAACACAATTAGAATAATTAATCAATTGCTATTGAATGAGTGCAAATTCTCTTGTCCAAAATAAGTGAATAATGTCTGAAAGAATTCTTTATGAATAAAGTATTATTTTATTACAAAAATATGATTTATTAATTATTTGATAGAATATTTATTAACAGATAAATGAAAAATATCAAATTGATTCGGTGGATAAAATTAATGAACTGGTTGAAATATAATAATTCTGTTTTCAATATGAAATAACGTCTTATTCAATATTCAAAAACATGTACATATTTAGATAAACACTTGTGTAACGTTTGCGAATTTTGATTGACAGTCTGAAAACATTCACACATTTTCCTTTGAAACATTTCATATTTTTTAGTAATTTTCACTACATACCTTCCTTCATCAAATAATGTACGTTTGTACATATCAAATTTTGAAAGTGACAACCTATCTCCGTTCATACTTTCGTGATGTACGATAAATAAGTCCATATCAATCAACCGTTTTTTTACGCAGGTACAATAACGAACAGATTAATAAAAACAAGATTAAAAGAAGATTTTTCTGATTTTTTCAAATGATAAATAGGATAAAAACGAACAATATTACTCTCTGTAAAGCTCAAATGAAGATTTCATCCAATTCGAAATTGATTCAATGAATATCATAGTTCGTTACCATTTTTCTGTGTCGAAATTAACTGTTTCACCATACATTAATCAAATTTTGTGAAATAATTTTCGCTTAATTTTTCATTTGCTCTATGAATACATTAATCCACTTTATAACGTAACTTTCTTTAAAGAATATGCCGGTTATGTCGTTAAACATTTGAACGATTTTTTTTACTCTCATTTGAATTTTCATGATAATATTTTGTACAAATACATATTTTGAATTCATTTGTTCATTAGAAAAACGTCAGTGGCTTTTTGTCCTTTGATCTTGCTGCATTTCTAATAAAAAAAAAATGAAATTTTCCTCTGACAAAAGCCTTTATATAAAAAGAAACCTATTTGTACGTCATACTGGGTTTTACTGTATACGGTTATTGATTTCGATCGTTTTTCTAAAAGCCTAATTGAACGCGTGCCTCGAAAAGACTGACCTCCACCCTCATGAAAGACCTTAAGAGTGTATCTCACCAGGATCCTGCGTCGACCTCCGACCTTAAAATGGCGTTTAATTAATGGTCAGAGTCATAACAAAGGGACGAAGGGTCGACCCGAGATGCCTCTATCTTTTGACCGACTCAAAAAACTAGGGTTCGCCGAATAATTTAGAAATAATCGGATTTTTTTTTAATATAGAGCATTTAAGATAAAACAGAATGGAATTGCTTTTAATTTGTCCAAAAAAATGCTTGATATAAAAATGAATGAATAATAATATATGTAACGATTTTCAATGAATAACATTCATTTTGTACATATACAGTCTCTCAAGGAATTGATCGTACTTTTTTTTTCAATTATTTATATTTAAATTTTGTTAGTGATTTTAATTGATTGAATAATCAATTAATTATTACACACTCAACATGAACCAACATTCATTTGTTTAGTATTTAAAATAAATTCCTCATAGCAGTTCACAATAGGCTTAAAGTTCATAGAACAATGTAGTGTCACTGAAGCTAGTTTTATATGAAATTGCACACATTGAGCTTTGAAATTTTTGCATTTGAAATGAGTGTATTATGTGCATATTGTATTTCAAAAACTTTCTAGGTTTTATGAAAATTCCATGTTCTCGGAACGATGAGCATAACTGAAGTTGCATTTCAATAATGGAGTTATTTGGTTTCAAATGGAAAAAGTATTCACATATTCACGTATTCCTGTTGAAAGTAATATACGAAAAGAACTATTTCTAAAACTCATTTTATAATTTTCTTCAAAATATTTATGTGTAGAAACGTTATATAATTTTGCAAATCTCGCGTTCTTTTCTTTATAAATTCAAAATTGTATAAATATACTACCATCGAATCCAATTAGATGAAAACTTGATTATTTTCATAATACAGGATATTATTAAATATACAAATGTTGTTTCTAATTTGAGAATCATAATAGAATAAGGAATATGATTTAATGAAATAATCAAGAATAATTTTACAATTACGTACTGTGCAAAATTATGTCAACCAAAACATGATTCTTCTTCGAAACAAACACAATTATCCCACATGAAAATAAATTAACCATATTGTGAATCATAAAATTAACATTTTATAATTCATTTTTCGCAGTATATTTTACGAAATCTATTTTTCAAAAAATCGATGACTATGAAATCGAATCATCGATTATTCAAGAACGCAAGCAATTACCTAATTGGACCTCTGCACGTTCGCAACATAAAAGAACAAATGGCAGATTTCTTTGTGGATACTAGTGCTACGAATTATTCAACGCAAATTGCAAAAAGAAAATACAAAAAGTCGCTCACGATATTTTAAATGTGCGAAAAATTCGCTAAAATGAAAAATCCTTCAGAGATTCTTCGCTTTTTAGATATTCGAAAGCGCGATTGTGAAAAATTATTCATATCATAAATTCAAATGCGCAGTAAATTTAAATCGATTTTCTTGCAGCAAACGAACACCAGTATATAGCCACATGGAAATTTATAGAAAATGCAAACTTTCTGCTCATTTCTACAGAACGTGATATTCTGAAAATATACTGAAACGGCACTATCTGCGTTGACCACGTTTCGTTAGAATTGACTCTATCTGTGCACTGTGAAAAGTTTAACACTTTGAAGCTCTAGTAATTTATGGCTAGAATGCTAGCTGGCTGTGCTATCTTGAAAGCGAAATTTCTGCTGTTACGATTTTCGTTGAAAGACCTTTGAACGAGTATATTTTCATCTGTCTGAAAAAAAATCTGATAAATACATTT
This sequence comes from Cheumatopsyche charites, assembly GCA_024721215.1. Classification (NCBI taxonomy): domain Eukaryota; kingdom Metazoa; phylum Arthropoda; class Insecta; order Trichoptera; family Hydropsychidae; genus Cheumatopsyche; species Cheumatopsyche charites. The sequence goes on from CM045587.1 coordinate 3,003,882, forward strand.
AAAATTGCATATTCACGTTTTCGATCTAATTTAATTTCATCATACTTAAGTGAGTGTGAAACTTATACATGCGGAATCAATAAGCTTTCGTACGATCGATGAAATATGTATATGATCGACTGAATCAAATATTTTGAGGCCACAAAAATAACTAATAATGAGCAGAATGGTACTCGGATCCAATAAATATGATTGTAATGCTTTTTAAAAGGTTTTAACAAAAGGAAAAATATTCACTAATTCTACTAGCCTCAGTTCTAAATGCGTTTGGAGAAACATGTAAAGGTATTTAAATTTTCTATGTGAAAATATGAGCACTTACAATATGAGTTGTATAATTAGCATGAAAAAATGAAAATGTAAGTTGAGACTCGCACTAAAGTAGACGTTTTTCTACATCAAAAGCATTTTCAAATGTTTCATAAATTACGACTATTGTACTTGTCATCACAATTCGTACATTTTAACCCATTATTATCTTTTTCAAATCACAACATTCAATCTTCAAAATACAAATTCAACATCACAATCCGACAAAACATCATCAAAAACATAAAATTATCTCTATATACATTCACAATACAAATCGACCTCAAAGAGACGCATAGCGTAAACAAACCCCCTCATTGAAAATCCGAAGGCATTCTTCTGCAATCATGTTTGCCCAACGGTTCCTGGAAAGACTCTCGCGAACGCTAATTCCGGGGGCGTCCCTTTGATTAATGGCCGGGGACTGCGCCCCCTGAGCCCCCTGAGCCCCCATGAGTCCCCCTGAGCCCCCCCGGGTCCTCGAGGCCTCTGTAGTGGCCATAATTAAAAGCAAATACGCGTGTTTCGCGCCAAAGTATGGGAAAAGACGCTCTCGCTAATTGGGCGAGAACAATAGGCTTGTTCTTGTTTCGGTGTTTCGTAAAAATTCACCTAATTAGCACGTGTACGACGATTCCTCGATTTACGTGGTAGATATGTATGCTCTTGTGTAAATCCGAATAATATCGTTGTGCGAAAGGTGGCGCTAAAATCGATCGAATTTCATCGACACAAAGAAAGCATTTATAAAGTGTAAAATTGACGCTTTTTCCAAATCAAATATTTGATAGAATCGATCGATCTTTCATATTAATTGATGAAATAACATTTGATCAGCAGCATTACAAGGACATTGAGGCTCGACATGGTATGCACGAATAGTTTATGCTGTCGGCTATATGCAGATTACATTGTACATTTATATATGTAAATACTAAGTCTAAACTACATTTGCCATGAATGAAGTCATTTTGAAAAGAAAATTTAGCAAAAAAGTACATTTTGCTCTTTCATTCTAATTTGAATGCAACGCCACGTAGTTACATCGCTGCTGCAATAGTGCGATAGTGGAATAAAGTTTTTCTTTTTTATTTTTAGGGAAAAAATTCTGACACCAATGCAGTTATATTTTATATGTTCATATAAAACTAAAAATTATGTGTGATATTTATAGAAAAATTCAACTTAGGTTCATATTATATTAATACGCATTTTGTGATTAAAACTATAAATATATAGCTTGATATTGTTTGTGAAGACGCAAACTGTATTTGGCTTAAAATATATCTACTAAAATGACTCTCATTAAAATTAAATGGATTTGAAAAAATCTATAGAAGTAGCTTTTCATTTCATTTCATTGAATTCGCTTAACTTAAGCACCACTAAATCGTCTATATCTTATTGCTACCAAACACATGAAAACAATTTCTATCCTTATGAACCGGACGTTTCACTGCTTTATTTAACTTGAATTACAATCAGACCTTTCACTATGAATTTATCTTTGTTGTACGAATTTTTGACAGCAAGAATACTGTCTGTAACTCAGTCGACTAAAGCAGCAAAAAGACCGAACCTAAGTATAAATTTCTCGAAAAATATCACTTGAACCCTTCGGCCTATTTGGTCGTGGTATAAAGTAACGTATTGCAGGATCCTTATCGAGTCCTTAGTGCTCACAGTTCGACGGAGGAGCTAATGGCGCGTCTCGACCTTCTGTTAATCAGTACAAAAAGCTAGGCCCCTGCTGAAATTACTGAAAACCGACCTGAAAACAGTCGACCCGTGAAATCGTTCGCTTTTTAACGTTTCAATCGATCGTTCGATCCGTGGCTAAATGTGACCGTTTCCGAGATAACCGTTACTGTAAAGCTTGAATTATAGTTAAAGCTTCAAATTCCGATTTTATTATATTTGTTGTATGTATATGTCATGTTATATCACCGTTTATATAATAATTTATTTGTTTTAGATAGTGGATATGAATACAGCTATTCATATTATACTGTAATGGGCATGGAAAAGTGAACGCTTTTTGGTGCAGATATTTTCGATAATGTAAGTAGCATTGATGTAAGATTATAAGTATGCAATGAATGTATCGAATGATTAATAAACATTTTATTATGTATATTAATATTTTACTATGTGTTGACTTTCGATCAACGTTCGAAAATTAAGCTTATTTTTTTTATCAGAAAAATTCAAATAACTCCACTGGACTAACATGATTTAGCTGTAAGTTCATTAACATGGGCGTAATTAACTGTCAACTTTCGCACCTACCTATAAAATAGCAACATAAAATACATATTTGCATGTATTAGGTTGGTTATTCGAAAATATCGAACTTATCGGGATTAATTGTGATGGAATTTAAATCAATCATTTTCAATATATGTTTTCAACTTAAAAAATCTCATCGTATGACGATTAAAAAGTAGCAATTTTTAAATCATCGTTTGAATCAGAATATATGTATTCTTAAAATTTCAGAATATGAAAAAAAAATAACGTATTTAAAATGGAAACGGTCTGTTTCTAATGCAAAATTCGCATAATTGGCGCACTACTACGTGTTCTGGCGTACATTGTTGAATTTTCGCTTTAAAACGGAGGTTCTCAAACTAGCTATGGTTTTGGATTTTTTTCACACCTAAAAACATATAGGTTAGAGTTGTCGACATTTTAAATACGTACATTGACTACTAGTTTACTTGACTTAAATTTACGTAGTTGAGACTGAAAAATAAAATGCTGAAACTGATAAAACTGCTACTACAAAAAAATGCTAAGTAGGCAACTATATTATGACATGAAAAATATAAATCAAGTGATAAATTATGAAAATCTATATAAACTGAAAAATCCTTTTGTTTTAAATATTAATTTTGATTTAAAATTTTTCGTTATTAGAATTTCATTAAAATGGCATTTGTTTAAGTTTCGTTTCGAAAGATTTCTCGATATATAAAAGTAAAATATAATTGTATGAAATTTATGAAATAATATAAATTGATAATGTTTGAAAATTGCTGGTTCAAAACAAAAAGCCCATCGTCTTCCAATTTAAAGAGCTTCTTCCGTCTCGCCTTCAGCCAGCTCGTTTTTCACGTCAAAAAACATTATAGAATAAAGCTCTAGAATATTTGTTCAGAAATTTTTCATTTATGAGCTTATAACACAAACTGTATCCCATATAAACGAATGCTTTAAAAGAATCACATACTTTAACATGTACGAATAACTATCATTATAAAAGCACTTATTGTGTTTTCATAAAAGATTTTTCATAATGTAGTTCAACAAAGCAATTCGTTTAGAAAGATGATATTAAATTTTTATTAGTCAGTATTTCCATTATTAAGGGCCGATCTTTTACTCATATTAGTTGAAAAAAAATATCAGCTCTTAATAACATTTTTGATATAATTTATATTAAGTCTGTTGAGAAATATCGATACATACAGTCATCCCCCGTTTAACACGATTACCTCACAGTTTTTTCAATATGTATAAACATGATTACTCATATTAAGATTCATCATATAAATGCATTTTTTTCTATAAAACATCGCACGCTTATTGAAAAAAAACTTGTGAAATAATAGCGTTAAACGGGGGACGACTGTATTTATATGTATCCAAATTAAAAAATATTACTTTTTATTCATATTATAAATTCTGCAGTTCATTCTAAATTCAAACTGAATTCCTGAAAAAGCATAGGTACCGTAAATCCCATTTTCCCCAGCCGCTGATTACCGACTGCGCAGTCAGCATTTTGGCGCGAAATTTTCAAAATTCGAGCAAATTTGAATTTCACGTATCCCAACAGCCACCGGGAGTCGGATGCTTCCGTACAATCAAGATTTTACACGGATTTAATTATACGGAGTCGCGACACGCTAAGTTTCAGTGTAAACGAGAGTTAACTTTCAGCTGAAACTAGTGCGCGTACGTTTGGAGAAAACCGTGTTTCGTTCCCGTGGTGCTTTTTCGTTGATTAAATAAGTAAATTTCGATTTGTTCTGTGTGTTTCAGGTTTTGGTTCAACGTGTCGGAATTAGGGATTGTTTTGTCGATTTTCCGGATTAACGGTAGATGGTCTGATTTACCGATAAATTGCAATCCCTAGTCAGTGTAATTTTAATTTCAACAAGCTTATTTAAAAAAAACCATATAACTACACTTTAGTGGAAAAATTAATCAGGTATTTGCGAAGAAAATTTGTAAACTAGAATTAACCCTTGCTGAAATTCTACTGCTTGCCGCATCTGTTTTACAAATAATTATAAATCATGTCAATCTGATTAGAATTCTGACTTATGTTGTAATTTATTGTGTTTGTTCTAGATAGTGTCTTTCGGATGTTTCAGGTGTCACTTTTTCATTGGAAAACTAGAATGAATCTGTCAAAATATGGTAATTTATGATGCGTGTGTAGACTGTGCATAATATTTGCTGCGGCTAGACTGCAAGAAATGTTATGTAGATTATAAAATGTTAAATGTAAATTTTAAATTATAATGATAATAATTAATATTCTTCCAGATGTATAAATAATATATATATAAAGTTTCATTGAAATTGAATTATGCACAGGAATCACTTCTGTGCACGCTCGTTTATTTGGTGGCAAAAGGATATAAACGAATTCGGAACAGGTACCTTAATATATCATCAAATCACTCGATCTCCTCCTAATACATGTAGGTACATGGTCAACTTCAAACGCGCTTTTCTCGAAATCACCGCAAAGGCACTTGTACCCCTATTCGTCATAAATCTACATTCAATATCCAAGAAAAACATTTCACACATAGAAAGCTATGACTATACCAAATACTTTGAAATTCAAATCTATTTTTTTTTCAGAAACAAAAATCAATCACATTCAGCTCTGAAATTCTGATAAATACATTCGAATAAGAACTATAATATAATGAAAAACTACCCCAGCATAAATGTGCACGTCGTACAGAGCTACCCTCGTCACTATGTGGACCTCTCCATACGATTTTCCCATCCCTTGGGCCAATATCTTAAAGATGGGTGGTTGATTTGTCACGATCCACACCCCTTCAATCTTCGGAGAACACTTGGAGAGCTTCGAGTGGAAGCAGCGCTCATCTGTCATTGTTTTGACGATGTTGAAATTTTGCACGTTTCAATGTGATCCGAGAGGGAAAAAATTGGTATTTTCAGTTCGTCGAGGAAACAATTGATAATTTCAGGTTGTTTATTGGAAATGTATGAAAATCTTGTGAATAACTTATGTGACTTGTTTAGACTGATTTGCTATCAGATATTGTATAGATTCTCCTTATATAGCGTAGCGATATAAAAATTTTATGTACATATTTAGAGTTGGGATTCATTAACCTTATGATGCTGAGTGGAAGTACTTTCAAATCCTGACAATAGTCACATATCATTTTTTTTCATTGATACGATCGTTTTTTTTTTTCAAATATTTAATCAATTTAATGTAAAAAACGATTCCTATAAATAGATCCCCCATCTTGTCTGATTAAATTTAATCGATTGTAGCATCATCTATTCATGTACTAAAATTACTTTATGAAGTTTCTAGCCTAAATTCTCTGCTTCGCATCAAATTTAATTATTGTTTGAGAAAATTTGAAATACCTAGGAAGCTTAATTCCCGTGCACGCTACAGATACAGACCCTATTGTTCACATTGTGACCAAAATGTCACGCCCTATCACTGCTGCTACCTATCGCACGCACGAAAATCCAACTTTACAATAAAATAAGAAGAAAATCAAAAATATTTTACAGATCAACCCAAAAATATGTCACCCTTTCAAAACCACGTCCATATCTGTAATACTATTGCGCAATAAAGAAAAACATATTGTCGCCGTAAATATTTTACGCCACCTCCGCAAATTAGATGCCACAATGTTTTATTATGGCGCACATATTATATTGTATTGTATTTTCGCATCGTGTAATAAAAAGCTCAAATCGCTAGACCGCAAAGGGTTTAATTAGCTCATAAACATCTCGCTCGATGCGAAATTCTGCCAGAGCAATTTTAGCATCGATGCTGCATTAATCCAATTGCGCAAACAAGTCATTTTCGCTCTAATTAATTAGTGAATCTGATTTCACGTGGATTTTGAATGTGGATAGAGATTTCTGTTGTTTATTTACTATTGATTGATATGAATTTTCACGATCTCACAATAGCTTTTCAACAACCTTACTATAAGCTAACCCAACTTATCGAAGCAAAACTGCACTAAAATTCTGACCTGCAACAAAACTGTCACTTTACAGCCTCTAGACATCTACTCTGACAAAGAGACTTCATTAATATTCTCACCGATTTCTATAAAAAATTGTATAAATGTAAATTAAATATAGATATGAAATAGTTGTGAAAACTAAAAACTCAAGATTTTTTCAGATATCACAGATCCAAGTTTGGTATATTTGCTATATGAAGTAACAATATAGATAATGTTGGTTGCAAAGACAAATGTTCATGATACTAAAATATTCATTCATAATTTAAAGGGACCTTAACAAATACACCAAACTTTAACCAGCTATAACTAAAAATCTATCAAAATGCTCGTGTTCATTTTTTCACAACAACATTCGACGATCGTAAAGGCCAAAGGGTACAAGTAACATTTTTGCCGAAATTGAGTCATGCACATGAATCACTTCTATATACACTCATTTATTTGGTGGCAAAAGGATATAAACGAATTTGAAACGTGTGCCTCAATATTTCATCAAATCACTCGACCTCCTCCTAACACATGGTCAACATTGAACGCGCTTTTCTCTAAGTCACTCGAAACCCTTGGCCTTTCCAGTCATCATTTCATATCTACATATATTAAAACCACATTTCTACAAAATTTCATCAGAATCGACGCCGACTATTACGAAACACCTCCTCGTAAGCTTCAAAGCTCACTTTTACCCCGAAACCGATATCCTCATGGGACTAAACGGCGAATCGTGCCAAGCTGGAAAGCCTCCGCATTACGACGATCATCTCAGCCCGGTACTCCGACACCCTGGACACCCTGGATACCCTGGACGCCCTCTGGTCGCTCTCTGGATGCTCTGGATATTCCGGCAGCCGATGAAAAGGCCGTGGTAATAAGGCCTTATCTCGAGTTTCCTCCCGCGTGCACACATTACACCGATTGGACCTGTTTCAGGATGTGAAGGTATGGAATGGTGATTGCGTTTTATTTCCAAGATTTTTTTCTTTCCCGGGGAAATTGTGCGGCTTTTCGTTTTTATTTTTCGTTCGTTCGAGTTGGAAATTTCGCTTTTCGGTTTAGGTACAGTATGTAATCGATTTAGGTATGAGGATTGTTGTGCGTTCGACTAATATTGAAGGAGGTGAGTGGACTTGATTTTTTTACGAGACTTTTGTTTTTTCAGCATCAGACTTACTTCTAGAAAATTGTATTTTAAAAAATATATTGTCAAATTAAACTTGATCAAATTACGAATATATTGACGTTGTTTTTTAAGTGCAATAAGGCAATTGAATCAAAAAAACAAAAAAAGAGATCAAGTCTTCCAAAAGGATCAATTGCCCTTTATCTCCTATATAGATTTAAATAAAATTATTGAAATGAGTTTTGTTTTTATTGACCAATATTTATATGAAAACACTTCAATTTATTTCAATATATTATTACAAAACTACTGTTAATGTTTACAGAAACTAATTTTCTTCCATATACATCAAAATTATGCCTATATGTCTGTGCTTTATAAACTGCTTTATTTCTTATCCTAAAACTGAAAAGAAACTTGCTTTGCACATTTAAGATAATTTCTGCATCATTAAAGATGTAATGATTTTTTTTTACTATACAGTTGCCCTAAAATCCATAGTCTCGAGAAATGCCAGGAAATGAAAGCTAGTTGAATATAATGAAATTCAATACACACACTCTTAAGACACCAATGCAAAAAAAAAAACTATACCAACTCTTCGCACAAACCTATGAAATTGTTAAAGCTTACAAGTCCTTACTCGAGGAATAAACGTGTAAAAAAAGCATAGAAGCTGAAAAAATATAGAAGTTTCCACGCGTATCTCGATAAACGCGTTCGAACTTTAAAAAATAATATTTTTCCAACGGAAATTTTCCTGAAGCGAAGCCCTTCTGAAATCCTCGAGAGCGGTCTCCTCGGAAGCCTCTCTCACTCGAAGGTAAAGAAGACATAATCGGTCACGTCTATAGTTTTATCTTTTCAGCCTTAGCCGACCTAATCCGACTTCGCAAGATCTTCGAGGTGAGCTCCGCATAAGGCCGAGGAGTGCCCAACGGAAGACGCCTTATGAACTCGTGCGATTATTCGAAAGAGGCGATTTTCTTTTTCGGTGCTGGTCAGTTATGAGATTTTTCTTGTTATATAATGAGTATATTATTTTGTTGATTGATTCGTTTCGAATGAGATTATTCAAATCAGTCATAATTAGGGTGATAATACGTCACGTTTTTAAGATCACAAATTACGATTATAATAAAACAAATAATTTGTTACTCTCATGAAATGAAATGAAAAATTGATGTTTAACGAGCGTTATTACATTTATCTCAATTTATGTTATCGAGTTCAGAAAGCGGTCGAGTGACATCTATCAATAGTATTTTCAACTTTCATAATTTTAAATGTATTTTTTTCCTATTTAACGAATTCAATTTAGTTTTTGAACACCTTATAGTATTAAATGATACATTTGAATGTTAAAAAACATTTTAAATCGAATAAAAAGAATTAATGGAACAAAAAGTCTATTTCAGGGGACACCCGGGTTTGAACCGGGGACCTCTCGATCTGCAGTCGAATGCTCTACCACTGAGCTATATCCCCTGCGGCAGAGTTGGTTTAAAAAAAGGTATATAATTTCAAACAATATACATATATCATACATATACATGTGAAAAATATTTTATTTTGAACAATTATGCCAGTATTTTCACTGCTTTAGATAATATCATATAATAACAATCAATCCTCTAACTTCGAACAAGCGATAAAAATACCAGTCCTAAACGACATAAAACAATTTGCCTAGCAATCCAATAAATTGTTCCTAAAAAATCATACCACCATACTATGTATATTTATAAATATTAAAAAATATATATAAACATAGATAATTCCTAATTACCTACCCATGAATTCATATTATCATATTTTTTTTAAACAATGAACATTCCTTGACTTTAATAGTATAGCGTATTTAATCTGAAATAATAAAAATGACAACACAATTGAATGTTTCAATTGGTTGTGCAGCTATCAATGTTGACCTTTCACATTTCCCACTTGTTTATAAATTTCATTTTTTACAATATTGTTATTCAGTGATGTTTAATTATGTTGTGGAACTAGTGTCAACAGAATCAAAAGTTTTCTTGCAAATCAAATATTAAATTACAAAACAATTAACAATTAATCAGCTCTATAGTAAAACCACTGTAACTATCTGATACTCTGAACTTAGAATCCAGCAATAAGAGTTCAAATCTCATTGTCGATCTAGTTAGTGCAAATCGTAAAATACTTTTTTAAACTTACACATAACGATTCTCAAATCAGTTGAACTATAGTACCTTATAATTTTGAGTGTTCCAATATTTTTATTTATTTTATAATAAAATAAGATAATACAATATTATCTATATTCATTAATCATTTATTTTTATAAAATTCTTTTATAAACATACAATTGATATAAAGTAAAATAATAATTTACATTTTAAAAATCATGCACTGAATGTATCAGTTTATTTTTTCTAATGTCACATCTTCGTTTCTCAATAAAACACCAACTAACAAAGTAAACAATTATAATAATGATTCAAATTCATATTCAATGATAAAACAAAATATGACACTGTATGCAAAAACCTCTTTTAAAATGATTTTCATACATTATCTATATGACCCTTTAGAACCCTTTTGATTCATTGTGAAAATATTTTTGATTATCATCAACACAACTATCACAAATAAGGCTATGAAGACATCGGGAATCATCTGATAAAATATGGGCATATCTTGACCTGGCGATCTCAAAATTGTTGCATTTTGACCATTCCTCAAAACATACTCAACCCAAAAGATAGCCCTATCTAAAGGAGATTGGGGTTGATCTCGAAAAATTTTTGAATAAATTTCAGCATTTTTTCTGAAACTGGAAAGAGAAAAGAAACTTTTAATTGATAATTAAATAAAAAGTTTTTGTAGGTACCTATACTTATCCTTTCTACGCTCATTGATCATACTCTGATAAGGCGTATACATATGGCTATCGCCATATGTATTGTCTATTGAGAAAAGCAACGACAACAAAAATGACAATAGCCATATATAATCACTGCATGAAAGACCTTACAGTGCATAGACCGAATATGTGCATATTATAGAATAGATTATGAATTTTTGTTTATATTTCTTTAATAAATTAAGACTTGAGTCGTATTGAGATGGAGTTTGGGCAAAATTAAGCTAGATTTACACAATATTTTCCAGACCATATCAGTTGAAAGCGAAAAAATATTATCTCAACAAAAGAAGAAGACACATAGTTCGCTTTTTGTCTACATACAAATGCAAAACATATAATACATGACTCTTTTCCTTGTTCAAAATATTATTTTCCCATGTAAAATTTTAAGCCAGCTTTATGATAACGATATGCGTAAAATAGACAAGTAGGTACCGATTCATATTATTAAAAAAAGTGAATTTCACCTAGGATCGTTCAAAATTTGAGACAAAGAAGTAACGATTGATACCAAATTCAAATCGTTATACTCAAGCTTGAGAGCCATCCCTCTTTCCACAGCTCTTGCTGCATTATGCTTTTGATCTATCATGAATGGTATTATAAGTTGAGGAATTCCATACCAAGTCGCTTCTTGGCAACTCAAAGCACCACCGTGTCCTATAAATACTTTCGTTTTAGAATGAGCTGAAAAACAAATGCATAGTTCAATAAACTTTCAGATAAACTCATCAAATATTCGACTCGAGTGATAGTAGTTGCATGTCTGTAGTTGAATTATTCAATCTTGTACTTTATCATGTTATTTGAGAATAATTAATTGAATTATTTGATATTTTACAATTATTAGTATTTACCTAAAATATCGTTTTGTGGCAGCCACTTTTCTAACATAACGTTAGTTGGTATTTCGAATTTCATCAAAATTGGATCATACTTCCACAAAACTCTGTAATTCGGAAAATATTCGAATACTTTTAGAAAGAGTTTCACATTATTTTGCGAAAATGTCTCTGCTTTGATATTTGTACCAAGAGCAAAATATATTACACCATCCTTTGCTCCAGATATGAATTCAGTCAATTTCTGAAACGACTTTCATAATTAAAATCTAGGTAAATATTTTTTTTATAAACCAAAAGTCGATTGAACTCACTTCATTTAGAGGTTTCGGCTTTTGTATTTGCATACCTCCAACTGGTATCACAGTCTGGAAGAACGGTTGCAGAACATCATATGGAGGTAAGTTGACCATTGTCAACACAGATGATCTAGAAATTGCTGCAACATCCAAATCTTCATTCTGAAAATATTTTCGGGCCATTTGATCCTGTTCTGGCATCATTCTAACTGTCCTCACGAAATTGTCGTAAATATACAAAATTGTGTTGTAAATACGATTTATATGACTGATCCGGAAACCGACATCCAAATGGTTCGCTGGATAATACGCAGGGTACTGAGGGTTTCCAGAAGCAGAAGATATGGCCACTGGACAAGTTGAAGCGGAGATGCTGATCAACGGTGGATTTTCGAATTTGGAGACAAAACCGAGCAAGCAATGCACAGCAGCAAAATCGTGAACCACCAGGTCAAACTTGAAATTATCTGGGTAAGACATCAGAGTTTTGAAGCCTTGACTCTCTAAAACTGGAATGCATCCATCTGCCCTATACAATGCTAATGATGTTATAGCTTTGAATGGATCCACGTTCACCAGCTGGCTGTAATTGTTGTTAGCAGTAAGAAAATGCTCGTAAACATTTTCCAAATGGATGAATGTCAAATTTGGAATCATAGAATTGTCGATGTCCACGCTCAGAACAGTTATATTATGACCACGGTCGGCCAAAGACTTCTGTAGAGTTTTCACCCATATCTGATGACTCGGAGAAGTCAGACCGGCTAGCCAGAGTATGTTGTAGCCAAATGCTTGGTGAAAAGAGAGCAGCAACAACAATTTCGGCAGTCCCATAATACAGCAAGATGTTGACTAATTGTAACAAAATTCATTTAAGTAACCTACCTATCACATTGTTATTTATGTATGTCATTGCACTTGATTGACAAACATAATTGACACTGTATTTTGTTCGGGGCTATCACTTTGTTATGTTTTAATTATTTTGGTAATTGAATAATACAACGATCTCTGCGTTTATGTGATTAGTGTTTGTGAAAACTGAAAAGCAATTGAAAATCAACAGCTACATGCTAATCCATGTTTTCAGAATTCAATTGTATAATATACCTAAGTATATTATGTAGGTATCTATACATAATAAAATACCAATATAATATACTGAATCAATAAAATCATAAAAAATAGAAAATAATCAATGTTTATTGATACTTTATTAATCATAAATACAAATATCAACACTCAAATTAGACTCATTGACATAGAGCTTTAGAAAACTATTTCAATTTTATATAACTATCTACCTATCTATATATTTTGATCTGTTTCTAACTATTTACAAATAAAAGGATTTAAACTGAATATAAAAATTTTCTTTAGAACATTTCAAGCTACCGAAGGAAAAAATTGCAAAATCAATCATTTGAATTATCTCTAAAAACAATACGAATAAATTATGTAATAATGACTTTTTCGCAATATATTTCTATATACAATATAATGAAATTTAGAACATAGAATATATTACATTATTAATTCAAAAGTAGCTATAAATTCACTGCAAACTCACAAAATTTAACAAAAAACCTACTGTACAATTGGAAAAGTTATTCTAAGTCATTAAATTTACTTAAATACTTCTTTTGTCAAAAATAATAATTTAATTCCCTATGAAATAATTACAATAAATATATTAAAATAATTTTCTGATTATTAAAATTTTTCATTGAGAATTCTAAACTTAAATTTTAAGTTGGACCATTATCGTTGGAATGCCAACTCTTTCTTTGCTCTTGTTCTTGTAATAAATTTGCTCTAGATTTATTCAACATGTTAGATTTACTTTGTTTTTTAGAACCACGCTTACTGCTGATTTGTGCAAATTCAATTTCTTCGATTTCTTCAGGTATAGAATCTCTACGAGAAAGTCGTTCATTGTCAACTAATATAGACAATGACATGTTTTTTTGATTTAATTTTGGAGCACTTTGTGCTAACTGAAATCATTTTCCATTATAACTATTAATCGTTAAAAATAAAACAGATTAAAAAATCTTGAATTACAACTTACTTTGTTATTACTTGTTCTATCTGTGTTCCGCCAAAGAGACGGATTTGAAATATTGTTTTTAGTATGATTAATTTCCAAAGCCGATTTTAACAAATCCATTTTTGATCCACTTCCTCGAGCAGTTCCTTTATTAGAAATCTCCACATTGCTATTCCTTCTAGTACTGTTGCTACGACTTCTATAAAGCTCATTGATATCTCCTTGAGATAACTGAAAATACAATTATTGCTTCAATAATTTCAATGATAAATGATAATAGTATATTTTTATAGCAATTAGTAAGCCTACTCGCACTCTTGAATTACGTGGCAATGATGTTAATGAACCAATAGGATTGTAATGAATCATCATTGATAGACGCTCCGTAGATACCATTGTTGAAACTTCTTTAGTAAGTGGTTCTGCATTCACCTTATCTCCATCACCATTTTCTCCTTTAATAATTAATTATGTTTTTAAATGAGTCCTCATTATATAATACTTATATTGGATAATATGGGACAACACCTATATCATCAATATCTTCATCATCATCAATATTATCACTAATATTTCTTAACCAAAAGTAATGTAATAAACCATAGCATATTCCTCCCAAACATGCTATGAGACCCATATAACGAAAAGCTTCTCTTGTACCGAAAGATGAAATTAAGAATCCTCCTCCAAAGCTCCCACTACCTCTACCTACAAAAATATTATTATGATTTTTTTTCTTATATGTAAAGTCTATATGTTCATTAAATAAAAGTTACCTAAGCTAAAATGAGCCATCCCTAAGACACCTATTAATGTTGCCAGTAAACTCTTTGGAGCTAATAGAGCGCAGTAAGTTGCGGCAGCCACCCACATCAAATGAACGGAGAGTGATTCCATCGCTTCAAAGGGAAAACACCACCATGCGTTTCTGAAATAGTTAAATTCTCAAACACTGCTCTATCTGTGTAAAATATTCTAATACTTCTTACTCGATGAATGAATAACCAACTAATCGAGCAGCGTGAGAGAAAAATGCAATTACAATTACATTTACATGACCAACTTTTGCTGTAATCATTTCAGCACTATACAAAAATGGCATACTACTTAAAGTTCCAACAGTTACTGTTATACCTGAAATATAACTGTTATATTTTTTGATTTCACATTTACATTTTGAAGAAAAATATTAATTTACCTAATAAATAATTTGGAGCACCTAACTCTTTTAGATATAAAAATAAAAAAGATTCTATAAAGCCCCAAAAATTTCCTAAAGCAAACAAAAAAAATATGAAAAGAATAACATGAGGCATTTTGATAATTTTTATGAGATCTCTGAAGAGATTATCAGCTGGTAATTTAGCTCCCAAAGGCATCATTAAAACTGTTAAAGCTGAAATGGTTAACAATACATCATATGTATAAAACGCAGCTGAATAATCAGTATAACCTGAAAGTATAATAAAAGCAGGGATTAAAATGCAGATAAATTTATTTTAAAAATACTTATATTGTACCCACCCACAGTTTTACTTTTCATGTCAATCAATACTCCTGTAATAGGAGAAAAAATAGCCATTCCTATACTTGAAAATAATCTTTCTCTACCAAAATCTCCACCATACTTTTGAATCATCGTTAGTGCAATGGGATCCATTATAGTAACACCAGCAGATAACATTATAGTACCAAGAAATCTTAGAAAGAAATATATCCAAAATGTCGTATCGTCACTTTCTTTGTAATCTGGAGGACATATTTCAGGACCACCCTGTCTATAATATGTTATTGTGAATGTATTTATAAATTATAATATGCTATTGAAAATTTTAATATAAGATTTGTATTCACCTAAAGTTACACCTTTGTATCATACAATCAGTAGTCAAAGAAGATAAACGAGACATTGTTGAATTATTCACTGTAGCTGAAATGTTAGAGAGCAAAACCAAACCTCCACATCGCAAGTCTTCTTTGTCTAAAATAGTTAAATTGACACCGGAATCCCATAATAATTTTTCACCGAATCGCTTTCGGAAATCTGTTACAGTTTCATTTTCATCCTGAAAAAAATAGCACTTTTCAATTCGATATTCTTTCAGCCAATTCTTTTGCTTCGATTATCAGAATTACCTGTTCCATTTCCATTCCTAACTGTTCGACTGGCTCTCCAAGATCAGGGTGCATATCTATTATGAAAAACGTAGCATAGTCATATTCTTTCCGAGGAGTTTTTTTTTTAATCTTGAAATCTCTTTCCCTGAAAACAGGAAACTCGTAAAGATTGGGTTGGGTTCTTGTAGACGTCGAAAAGGACAACGCATACTTAATGGCCATGGTGTCATTGTCACGTTCATAGATAGCATCGTCGGTGTAATCTTCCTGTACATTTGAAGTTGCAGTGCTAGTTTGAAAATTAAGATCGTCCTCATTTCTGAGGTCATCCGGAGTTGACAAAATTTGTTCTGGCGCAGAAGTGATTGCAGGGCTAGCCTCCAAAAAAGAGCAATACTTCACACAACCGTCTAGAACTAAATCAACGTTCTCTTCCTCAGGACACTCTCTGCTAGGACACGGACTCCACCATATCTTGATCAAACGTACGGAAAAAATTAACGGAAAATGAAGAACCAAGCAATTTTACAAAATTTCGAACTTGTATTACTATTCGTCTCGCATGCCACGATAACTTCAATGAATCTCTATCAATTGTAGTTAATCTTCATACCTAATTCACGATGACATCCACACATATTGTAACACTATTAGTTAATTTGCCGGTGGACGGATGTTAGCAATTTGCTAAAGTTCTTCAAGGAACACGATACGCTCGCGGTAAAATATAAATACTATGACATAAGATCTACAAAACCATTCTTTTCTTCCATAAAAAAAATCCCTGAATATCTCACCTCTATTTCGCCAGAGTTGGGATGCCTCATCACGTATGCCGAAGGCATGATCCCAGGAGTCTCCTGATGAGGAATGAACAGCAAAGAGTGATGAAAAGCAGCGTTGAGAATCAAAGTTATAATCACGACCGGCTTGTACTGTCCGAACTTATCGACGAGAAATCCTGAAAACGACACAACATCCAACACCTCGAACGTACACCACTTGCTGAAAAATTAAACACTCACCTGTAATCGGAGGACTTAAAAACGTGGTGAACGGTAGGGCGAGATACACGAATGAGATTTCAGGCACTGTCAATCCGATGCTTTGCATGTGGATAGTCAAATAAGGCAATAAGGAAGCAGTGGCTCCGTACATGACGAAGAGCGTCACTTTCAGCATGACCAAGTTCGGGTTTATGCCCAGTCTTCGGAAAATCCTGCCAGTTTTCGTCTCCTCGTCGCTGGACTCGTCCTGCGCCGAAGGGGAATCGTCCATCTTTTCCTTTTCCTCGTCCATCTCGAATGCTCGCACAAAAAACTATCACTGTTTATCTTCCTAAACCGGAGCACGTCCTCATCGTCATCGATTCGCACGTTTTTTCCTCGAAAAATATTTCTTGTCGATGCACACTTTCATGGCTGTGTTTGTAGTTTCAGGCAGCCGTTTCAAAGCACCATTTCAGGTTCGGAGCTGAAGAGTTTTCCGTGTGACACTGAAATATACCTAGTTGCTAGGACTCGTGTGGTCCTGCGGCCGAGCTCAAATTGAAATTGAACATATGTTTGGTCTCTTGGTCAATTTAAGAATGAAAACAAATTAGCCCCATTCGCTGGTGTAAACGTTGAAGACGTAGAGGGGATATCTCGAAATATACTGACATAACAACCACCTTTACAGAACGGAAAACGCTCAATTTTTTTCAATTGCACTTATTCCACAGTTACCGCTGAGTTTTATGAGGAATCTGCAAAACGAAACGAGGCTGAGCCAATTGGCGAAGAAGACGAACACCACTCATCTTTCGAAACCGGGAAACTTGCGAATTTGAGATTCGTTTTAATTTTTTTCAATTTTTACCTTCCGATTTAGATTTCTATTGAATTCGCCGAGTCGTTCGAACCAATGAGATGTGTATGGTTTGTATGGTTGTATTCTGAGTCTTGCAAAACGAGGATCGGATGTGATCTCTTTTATCAGTGCTCACGTACTAAAGAAGTCTCACACTGACCCAGTTGAGCTAACTCTTGAAGGTCTTTATAACAGTGTCGTAGGCAGCTTTCTAGGACTCGGGATGAATCTTTTCAATGTTAAGCTTTTTAACTTTTTTTTTTCATCTTTGGTTGTGAATGAATTTTTATTATATTCTGCAATACTCTCATTAATATTGATTAACATTAAATGTTTAACAGTTACCTGAAGCTGGAGTTCATGTTTGTCACAGATTCAAATTATAAAAATTTTAATATTCTTCTATTTCTATAAATATACCTAAATAATATTTTTTTTTACTGAATACAATACACCACATCCATATATCAATTTGCATCAGATATCGTGTGAAGGAAATCAATATTTACAATAAAACGTATTTTTTTATTAATATTGAAACACATACATACATATTTCAACCTCGTCATCGAAATGTTGTCAATATCTAACATTATTGTGATATATTTAAACATATAACTATATTGATAACAAAATATTAAAAAATACAAATACATAGGTCCATACTTATAGGAATGCCTTCTTACGATTTTAATGTTCGTGTTATTTTTATTTGTTTATTAAATAAAGTGGATTATAATTTATATATTTATGTGGTTAATCGACACACATATTTTACTGCTCACTTATTTATTTTCCAAGAAAGTTTTTTTTCATAATCCAAAAAAAAAAAACTTCAGAACTGTACATAAGTTATAGAATATTGATTTTAAAGGAATTGTAAAATCTCTATGTCCTTTCATCTACGATATTTTCAACTAGCAGCAACCTAAACTCAATGAACTTTTGAGTGCATTGATTTAAGCTATTTTTTCAGTTAGATTTTCCAATAGAAAGTTAGAGACAATAAACAAAAGGGAAATCAAATGTCTCAGAGGATCAAGTACCCCCATACTCCCCTAATACAGATAAAAAAAATTCGATATAATGCACTCTCAATTATCTGGGTTAATGCTGGAGAGGATGATAACGAATAATTGAAAATTACAAATGTTCGAAATAAAAAAAAATGAATAATTGGAATGTTTTCTGTATCCACGTCTTCAAAAAAATTAATTTTCTGACTATTCACACATTTTTATGTCGTTATCTTAACGAATTCTTAATTCTGGATTCAGATTCCGCAAAATCCAACTATTGATCAGGATTGTTTTATTTCATGAAGGTACAGCATCCAATATCATATTTATTTTTCCAAAAACCGATTGAGTAATCATTTTCCTCACAAGAATTTTTAGAAGTCTTTGAATATAAAGACGTTTCATTGATGATAGAAATCTTATGTTCATGAGTAAAATCAAAGATGTAACATTAGGAGTGAAAAATCTTGTGATCGTATCCATCATTTTTATTGAAAGTGCACTGTACTTTTATATGATGAGAATTATCAAAAATAAAACATAATTTCGTTGCAGCATCGGTGGTTCAGTGGTAGAATGCTCGCCTGCCACGCGGGCGGCCCGGGTTCGATTCCCGGCCGATGCAAGTTTTTATTTTTGAAAAATCTTATTTTATAAATTTCTAATATTTACAGATATTCAAACAGTATAAAAAAAAATCTACATAGGTAAGTTTATCAAAATTCACATGGATGATTTCCAAATTATTACATTATTTGAAGATGATGATAATTTATTAAAACTTATAAAGATAAACGTGTATAAAATATTAATAATTTGAATACAATGGATAAATACCGACAGTAATGTATATTATTGGGAAAAAGTTTAAAATATGAGTAATATAAATTTGTTCATTATCCGGAACCAGACGTCAATTGACATAAAAACATGAACAAAAAACATAATTTATTTAAATGATCGATAAATGAACAAAATTAATAAGATTCGTCACAATATTTTTGCGAATAAATTTATTGAGCGCCCTGGTCGATATTAAATTTGTGAACATTCTCGAAGCGAGCGGACCTGACGCGCCGAAACGCGGCCATGCGCTCCGAGCGAAATTTCGAAAGACGATTCGATTTTAATCGAACAAAAACGAATTTATTAAATGAAAAATAGCTAAAAACATTTGAATATTGATAACGTTTATTTTAAAAACGTCGGATCGATTCGTTGAGTCGATTTAAATCGGCGTAGTCTCGCGAGCGTGCGAGTTGTCAAAGCGGGTCGCGTTTTTTCAGTCGGCCGGCTGGCTGCGCTCGAGGCGGGGTTCGCATATCCTCGCCGAAGACTCTTCCGGCCTCCAGAGCGCGTCCCGGGGCCCCGGAGCCCTTTCGTCGAACGACTCCGATACGGCCGCTCCGCCCCCCCTCGAGTCGATTTCGATTCGCGCGAGCGACGGGAAGAGAGATTCGCGCGAGGCGCTGCGCCCCTCGAGCGCCGCATCGATTCGCGCCTCGCCGATGACGTGAGATGGCCGACGCCCCCCCGGTCCCCGGTCCCGGGCCGCAGCCTAAAGCGTCGACGGGCAAGGCGAAGGCGGCGCCCCCCTCGACGAACGCGCACCACCACAACCAGAACCAGAACCAAAACCAGCACCAGCACCCGGCTCGCAAGATTTCCTCGTTCCAGATAACTAGCGTGACGGTGGGGGCCCGGCCCCAGGACGCCGGCGACGACTCCGCCGACGACCTCGACGAGTCGCACACGGACGACGCGTCGCGCGTCACCGACCTCGACAACGAGACGCCGAGCTTCAGCGAGGACACGTTCTCGAAGGACGACGTGTTCTACAACGCGTCGAGCGCGTCGCTCGGCTGCGCCCCCGTCATCCCGACGAGCGCGCAGTACGGGCTCGCCATAGTGGGCGACCGGCCCGAACCCAGGGCGGAACTCGCCCCCCAACAGCAGCAACAGCAACCTCCCAAGCCCGAGATGCACGAGACGGTGCGCAACGAGCGCTTCAAGGTCGTCAAGATCGAGAGCACGGAGCCGTTCAGGCGCGGCCGCTGGCTCTGCATGGACTACCTCGACCACTCGGGACAGCCGGGAGAAGTCGTCCCCGAAGAAATAAACGAGAACCACGAGGAGACGTCCCACGAGCCCGCGGCGCCCTCGCCCGCCCAATCGCAGGCGCAGACCCAAGCGCAAGCCCAGCCGCAGCCGCAGCCCTCGACCGTTCCGGCGATGTCGCCCCCGGACGCGCCCCACTCGCACCCCTCGGCCCCGACTCCCGCCCAACAGCAGCAGCAACAGCAACAGCACCCGTTGTCCTCGCACGCGCTGCCGGCCCACTCGCACTCCCACCCGATCCCGGCCCAGAGCTACCCCTCGCACCAGCTGCAGCAGTCGCTGCCGCTCCACCAGCCGATGCCGATGCACCAACCGATGCAGCAGATCCCCCAGCAGCAGATTCAGTCCCACATCCACAACGCGCCGCAGATCCCGATTCAGATGCAGCCGATGCAGAGTCAAAATCAGATGCCGCCGATGTCCGCCCCCCAGTCGCAGATGCAACAGATGCAAATGCAGCAGATGACGAATCAGACGAACCAGCAGTCGATGCACCAGATGCATCAGCAGCCCCAAATTCAGACGCTGCCCCAACAGACTCACCACATTCAAAACCAGCAGATGCAAAATCAGCAACAGATGACCAATCAGCCTCCCCAAATGCAACACATGGCCGGTCAGAATCAGATGCACTCGATGCAGACTCAACAGCCGCATCAGATGCAACCTCACATGCAGCAGATGCAGATCAACAGCCAGGGACAGAGTATGCCGTCGATGCACGGCCAAGCGCAGATGCACCAGATGCCCTCGCAGACGGGGCAGGTGAACGCGCAACAGGGGCAAGTTCAACAGACTCACCCGATACATCCTCAGATGCAGCAGGCGAACATGCCGAACGCTCAACATTACAACACTCAACCGGTTCAACAGACGACGAACCCTCAGAGCATGATCCAACCGATGACGTCTCAGACTCAACACCTGGGACAGCAGACGCAAGTGTCTCAACCCCTAGTTCAATCTCAACACGGAGTGCCACAGTACTATCAGCAAACTCAATTGACACAACAGGGTCAGAGCTTGACTCAAGAAGTCATGGCCGGCATAGTGAACTCTCAACAGAATGGCGGAATGCCGAACACTCTGCCGCAAGGGGCGACTCTACCCTCCAATTTGCAGGGCATGGCATCGCAACAGAATGTCAACATTCATTCTATAAATCAACCTCAAACTATACAGATGATGACTCAAGCGACGCAAAACATTCCCATGTCGATGGATAACAATCAGTCGAATATGCAAATGCCCGTCTCCGACCCGATTTACATGCAAACGTCCAACGTCAACGTCAATCAGCAAATGCCGATGGGGCAACATATGAATCCCCAACAGACGATCATCAATCAACAGGTTCAGCCGTCTTCCGGCCAGCCCCAAGCCGCTCATATTCCGCAGCAGGGGCAAATGACGATGCCCCACGTGATGCCGGCTCAACAGCAGGTGTCCAATCAATCCGGCGTAGTCAATCAAGCGGGCATCGCTAATATGCAGAACGTACCGATTCCGCAAAATCAACCTATCCCTCAACAGCTACCTCAAGTGTCACTGCCCAACGTTGTCGCGCAACCGATAATGCAAAACATGGTTGGTTCCAACCAAAATGTAGTTTCTCACGGACAAAGTATGACTATGCCGATGCAACAAAATATAGCTCCACCCATGCAACAGAATGCATCCGTTCACAACGTACCGACGAGCGTGGTGCAGACTCAGACTAATATCCACGGTCAGATCAACATGCCCATGGGTGCGTTCAATTCTCAAGGTGTAGTCGGGTCGATGCAGCAAAACGCATTGCCCGCTATGTCTCAAACGAATATGACTGCACCGATGGGCATTCAGAATCCGGTCAACAACCAAATGGACGTTCACATCAGTCAACAGAATATCTGCTCGAGTACCGCGGCCGTATCCCAGCCCGTCATGTCCGGGACGAACTCTCCGGTGGTCTCGTTGCCCGTCAGTTCGACGATCAACTACGTTCCCAATCCGGGAGCTGCTAATACCATCGAGAATCAAAACTTTGGCAGTCCAGTGAGTGCGGTGGTGCCTCATGTAGTTAATAGTTCACAAGTGAATAACAATGCCGTTCTTCCGACTAGTGATGTGAGTAATGAAAGTGGCGGAGGCACTCCGGTGCCCGACGGGGCTCAGGCTGACTCTGGAGAAAGCAAGGATGACATGCAGACCGGCCAAAACAGCGAAGACAGCGAAAGGTATAATATAACATTTTATATTCATATTTTTTTCCTCGCTTTTAGATCTTTTTTCCTTGATGTCAATAAAAATGACATTTGTTTATATCGGGATTGACAATGAATAATCAATTTCCTTATCAACATTTGTAGTGTAATTCCATTGAAACTAATCACATTCATTGAACTACCCATGTATAGATAAACTTTATTTTATCTACACTTTGAAATGTTGACATTCTTGATCAAATTAGACATACCAATACTTTCTTTACCATTGACATCAAAAATGAACTTGTTTTCTGTACATTTCTTTACATAGGGAAATATATAATGAAATAGTGTATTAATTTTCTTTCAGTTCATAGAGCTTTAGTAATATTTATTCTTGCTTTAAATTTCATTTTAATCATATACATTTACACATTCAATATTTTTAATACTGATAATGTAGTAAAGCCATTTCTGGATATTTTTTAAATTTATATTATACCTACCTATATGAAAGGAAAAATATATTTAAATTTGTGATTGCACTCACTGAAATAGAATTCTATTATAATTGCAAATTCATTTAATATTATTTTGGTTTTCCAGAGAACTATTATAAGTGATGAAATGTATAGAATTTTTAATTTTTAATGAATGAATTCCATCATCAAACTTATTCAATTGACAAAGTATTGAACATTTTTAAAGCAATATTGTTTTATTATTTCTAAGCAATTTGGATTATATATTTTTTTTCACATTTGCAAGTAACTTTGAGCCAAATTAATAGTAAGGAGTACATCAGTAAATTATGTTATCAGCTGGCATCTTCGACTTCATTGCCAAACCATAATTCTATTTTAAAAATTTTATTAATATGACATTATTTTGATTTAAACATGCGATTCTCACTACATCAATTTCAAATTATTCTAGATTTAAAACATTTATTTCTAATTTCTGATATATTCTCATTTCAAATACAAAAAATCATCATTTATACGCATGCAACTTATTGTTTGTATGATATTAGTAATTCACATCAGATTCCTTTGTTTGATTTCTTTTATATCTTCAACAATTCCCATACTAAAATGCTAATTTTTCGATTCTACTGCACGCTAAAACGCAGATTGATTTAGCACTTATTCGCCATTCTCATATTCGAGTTCACATTCATCATAATCAGCTCTTTAAGTCCACAATGGATAATTCGAAATCGAAACCAGTTATTGGATCCGAAAGAATCGATTTCCTCTTCGAACCTTATTGAGCACTGAATTGCATTGAGACATGATAAATAAAGCAAAAAGACAGTGCACTTTTTGACAAGGTTTAGAAAGTGTGAACAATTAATTAAAATAATATTTAAACATACTGAGGCTACATTTTATATTTTTTTCTAATTTGTGTCATTTTTGTTAGGGAAATAAATATTCAAGGATAAAAAAAACAGAAAAATTACAAAAACTTCATTTTTTTTGTATCAATACTTACTCATAAATATATTCAAATAGTTTGTCCTGTTTTATGTGTCATTTCATATGAAAAATTTTATTAATTAATATTTTTCCATAAATGCAAAGAGCATCTGACTAATTATGATTTTACATACACACATGTGCGATTGTTCCGTATTTTTTTTCATAGCTGAAAACATGTGTGACTGAAAACATTGAATTAATGACTATTGAACGTTGATACAATATTAATTTGGTTCCATTAAAAGATTTTTTCAATTATAATTGATATGTTCATGAAAAAATGTCTTATAATTATGCAGAAATTTTATTGTCGAAAGTGCTTATGGATCTGTTCATTGCATTTCTTTTTTGAAAAACATTGTTAATTCGTAATGTGCGTTGTTCGTTGCACATATCTAGATGTTTTGCTCAATTTCTCAAAAGAAAAATGAGTAACATTATTTTTTATCATATGGATTATTCTGTTTTATACATAATTAGTGTATTTGTTTCACGTTTTCACATATTCGACCGAATAACAAAATCAGACTGATAAACATGTATTTTTTCTTAATGTGCAAAGTGAAAATGCGCATTGAAAGCATACTCAGTTTATTTACCATGATGTTCTTTAAAAAAAAATCTCGTGAATTGATAGAAAATTCGAATGTCATACGAATCATTTGAATTTCAAATGTAGATATTTTTTCGATATGCTGGAATTGTTACGTCTGCTTAATTGGTTCATACTTTTTAGACGCGGAATATCATAATTGTTAATTACTGACTAATTAATCAAAAAATTTCACGGTAAAATGACTAATGGAATCATCCATTATATCCACGCATATTTTACTATTTAAATCATTTTTTCAATACAAGCACGTATAAATATCATCAAACTTCAACCTTTTCAAATTAAAACCTATATATTTTAGATAATAGACATTCAGAGCTTCTCAGATAATTTAAAGCGTGATTGATCGCGTCGTAATTCTCTCACGGACCATTCAAGAATTTTCAGAAACATGCTGAATCACACTCAAAACATAAAAAATCATCGAGTAACACCACCACTCAATACAACTGCGTATCTATTTATTTTTTCCGCATATAATATAATAGTTCCGCGATAGATCAGATGACGCACTGACCGTCCGCAGTCAGTTTTACGATGGGTCCAGCTGTTTTTCGAAATCGTTGACGTCAAAGTCAACACTTCTGGTCGAAAATTCGGTGGGGATTCTTCGGAGTTTTGCATCGTCGGACGTATAAAGATATTTCGAATTGGATCTAGATTGCGATGGGTTTTCTACTCGGTGAAATTTAAAATCGACTTATAGGGGGATGTTTCGTACAATTTTTGTGGGAGTGTAGCATAAGTATAGACGTTTATGGGATGAGTTTACTGACGAGTGGAACGGGGCGGACTAGGGACACGGCTATGCGAAAGATGAGGCTATATCTCTCTTTTCTATAACCGTGTCTTTAGTCCGTTCCGATCCGCTCGGCAGTGGATGCCTCCCATAATAATGGAGAATTGAGAAAATACAACTCTTTGTGGTTTTGTCAAAAAATTAGTTCAATATTCAATATATTTGCTAGGCACACTAACAAAATATCCTTTTATATGAATCATTTTGTCCTATCAACGATAATGACGTCGCTATACGTTGACCAAAACATAAAACATTATTATTTTGATGTGCCTTATAATATATTATATTTTGAGAAACCCGTTAAAAGTTGAATTTTTTCAATATTTTGTCAAAATCGTTGAAGATATTCATGAGGCCTATCCTCGTTAGACTTTTCAACACATTGCATCCGGGCGATCGCGAAGCCGCTATACTACACTACTACTACGATTCCCGCTTTCAACGTGTTAATTGCTGCGATATAATAACACAGCCGATATGTGTTCGGTGGTTGTGTATCGTTCTCGAGTTCATTCATTCGCAGTTTATAAATACGAGTCTTGACTAGATAAGAGTGTTGGGTCATTCGACTTAACCTTTGGTCCATAGAGGCTGGGTCGTCCTTCGACTGGATCCGTCTCTTATCCCGATTCTTGAATGGATGTAAAATTTCGAAAATGACATTCTTCTAAATTGAGATGAGTAAAATTGAATAGAAATTGCATAATTTATGATGGCGCCGTATGTTGTAATCTGAAACTGATAAGATTATTTATTGAATTAGAATGACTTCTCAAAAATGTTCTATTCAGAATATCAAATAAATATGTACATATTTTTTATCATACATATCTTAATGAAAAAAAAACACCCGTATTCTGTAAAAAGTGATTTTCTCTTCGATCAGCGATAGATAGCAGAGATCATATCTCGAATTTGTCAAAAAATTAATAACGTTTTTGATTCTTTAATAATTTTCATCCACTTTTTCATAAATATTTTTTCCATAAATAGACGAATCACGATTTCACATTTCCATTATGTGTTAAATTCGAAAGATATACGAGTTATGAAAAAAATTTTCGTCTAAAATCTGACATTAAACATATACGTATGATTCATTGATTTTAGATATCAATCATTCAGAATTTGTATCAGATTTAACACAAAATACATACATCTATCGGTCTCCTGCATCGTGTAATAATGCGAAAAATGTATTAAATGCTGTCACTTCGATGACGATCTAAATAAAGTAAAAAGAAAACCACAGCACGAACCATAATGACTTTCTCAATTTACGAAACGCAGATTAATGATTCGAGAATGATTTTCGCAATTATGCTAGCGTAATGTTTGCATCTTCGAGTGTCGCAAGATGTTTGTATGTACTGTAAACGTCTCACAAAATAAACTACTACTCTGAACGAATTTATTATTCATACAAAAATGCACAGTCGAAACTTCATCAAGCGCCAATTTCTCGCTCGAACGCATAATTTTCATCCGCAGACTGGAATGCTCAATTAAAAAATGCACATTTTATTGCATCGTCGTACCGTTCGATTCGCTTTTGCTAAACTTTCATACGTTCTCTCTTTCTCCTCGGTTTTTTTTTTATATTCGGTAACGTTGTTAGATTTCGCAGACACACGCTAAATTGGTTATAAAAGTTTCTAATACCTTTAGAAAGTAACCTCGCACTGTAGGAAAGGTTCTGTCCCAGTTACAGTATGTGCTCTTGCATCTATCGTACTTGTTTACGAATGTGACAATTTACAGTTTCGTTCTTAAAATATCGAATACGATCCCTCGGTAACGTTAGTCGCATTTAATCTCATCGGCCACAAGCTGATTTATTTTTAAACTCATTGTTTCCTTGCGTGCGGTTAACCACGCAGAAAACTAATCTAAAGCCTGATAAACTCTCAACGATAATTTCTAAATATGAAAGATCATTTTATCGAAAGCTGCAAATCTAAAACTCGATATCTCAGCGACCATTTCTATATCATCTTCGAACTACATATTATTTTCCCAGCAATGTTTCCAACTCTAACTCATCAAATGATTATTTTTCCAGTAATATATCCAACTCTAGCTCATCGAACGATTATTTTCCTAGCAATATTTCATTCTGCGACTCGATCGATCTGCTGAGCTTCGTCTCTTCGTCTCAACACACTATTATCGATCCTTCTTCAGCTGAAAATATTTCAGTTCTGTGCTCGCCCGTACTACCTATCTACTAGACTTTTGCTAGGAATTCGCGTGATTGTATCATGTCGATGTTGACGTTCTCCGCTATAATAACGCTATGTATTCCCACTGATCGTAACCGTAACTTACCCCTTATATCGCATACGAGGTGACCATACATTTTGGCTAAATTAATTAAAATATTTTTTTGATTATGTCGTGCAATATGACATGATGATGTACTTACATATATGACGACCGAATAGCACAAAAAGGTACGTGTCACCTTTTTGTATCGAAATCAAGTTTAGTACAGGAAATGTGTCTGTATATGAAAAAAAAGTCGATTGTACCCCTTGTGCTATTCAGTCGTCATATGTAGTGAAGAAAAAATACATGACACTCACTTAATTATATGTACTATTTACCTGTTCGATATGACAGATTTAGATCAATTTCATTCGTATGTTACCGATCAGTTAACGATTTTTTTGTGTATGTTTGCAACTCTATGGAAAAAAAAAACGCTAGCTAAGTTGAAGCTTAGTTAATTGAAAAGATCAGTCTCGAGTAGTTAAACATACTATTGAAAGATTGGGCCTTAATCACATAAGTTTCGAAGCGTTTGAAAAATAATTTCATGCATATTTTTCATTGCATTGTTTTTTTATTTATCATATCACACATTCTGAATATACTTAATTCTCGGAATATATTTACAAAACTATTATGTAAAAGTCTGGTCACCGCGATTCGCTTATACGTGAATCGCAAGCAGACTTTCCTTTTGTTTTCGCGAAAGCGACATATTTTAACTACAATATAGAATCAGTTTGGCGATTTCTGTTTCGCGAAAAAGCAAAAGTGGAACCGCGACGGCGACATTGATTGAAATAAATCGGCGTACGCGTCCGCGAGCCAGCCTCGCGCAATGCTCGCGATGACGTTTCGCATATGTATTTTCATTTATATAGATTTCATACATACATACATGAGTGCGATCGTGTGTATTTTGCGCACGTGAAATATTCATTGTCGGCGTGACGTATTCGCAGAAGTGTCATTCGGTCGCGACTCTCGTGCGCAGTTGCAACTCAAATGCGTTTCTCATTTCACATTTCAGATCGTTCGAACTTAAAACGATGATTATAATTAATCGAACTTATTAATTAATCGGGTTATGTGCACTTCGACTGGGGGCCTTGGCAGAGCGGCGACATTGGACGATCAAGTTCAAGAGTCGTCTTCGAAAGTAGTCGGTTCGAATCAGTCTATCGTACTTTAATGTATGATGAGTATGTACGGAGATCGCCATCGGTGCAATTCTGGTCGAGTTTTTTTAGGTCGCGTCGCAGATTGTTTTCTTCGTAATCACGTTTTCGTGTTTTATCAATGGGTTTTTTTTTGTGCCGGCTGTTCGTTTTGACGTTGTGGTTTGTCGAATTCAACATGTCGAACCGACAATGCTCACATGTACTTTCAAACACCCCCTTATCGTAATAATATCCATTTGCATTTTTGGCGATTAGCGATTCATTATTGGTTGAGCCAATTGATTTTCAATCGTCCTGAAACTATCTGTCAATTTGTCGAATACCGTAAATACTGACGAGTCGATCATCACATTCTGCAGCTCAATTGCTCGAAATAAGATCCGAATCCAAATGTTACGCAGAGCATCGGATACATTACCTGAACACGTGTCGTAGCATTAATTGAAATTTGATTCATTCGTGTGATGAACTGATTTAAAAATAGATTCTATCTAATTCTGTATCGATCCATTCATACCATTGAACATTTCAACAATCGATCGTTTCGCATCAGAGGAATTTAGCATGGGACCAAGTCTCGCACACTTTAGTCCACCGTGAGACTGCTTGCTTCCTAATTCATCCTATTACAAATCATTTCTGAAAACAGTCTAAAGGAACACCAAACTACAATCGAAAAGCGTACTACCCAAAACTCCCTCGAACATCAAGCTTTCCCTCGTAACGCGATAGACCCACCGCTCTAAAAGCGTACCGTCCTCCCGAAGAGTGGAAGTACATCATCACACATGCATAACAGCAGCATCATCAGCGAGGAGAACACCAGCGGCGACGGCCTCGACTGTCCGGTGTCGGTGACCGATTCGCTCGAACGCGTCCAATGCCAAACTGCATGAGGACAGTTAATTATACACCGCCGACGGACGGTGGCTTTCTCCGCTCCTTTTCGCTTTGCTCTCTTAGGTCGGCAAGTCTAGACATCTAGATAGATGTCTGAGCGTCTGCATTGACCTGGACTGGATCAGCTCCGAAGAGACGACTCGAATGTCGGACTTTTCAGGGATGGAAGAAAAGACAGTAGTGGATGGGTGTTTCGAAGAGAGATCGTTTCGTCCAAGTCCAAATCGAATGTTTGTTCTATCGTGTGGCATAGATCAGAACTGGAATTGGAATCGAGAGAGACTAAGTCAACATTATCCGCATCGTTTTCAGAGTCTTGCCAGTCAATACTTGTCGTTTGACTTAATGAATAGTAAATTCTAAACATTTTTCTCCTTCGGTGAATTTCGTAGTTTTGAATGTATGAATCCATTCTTGGAGATGCTTCTTTCCGAAGCGGCCATGCTGAACACCTAATAAACCCATTTCTATTCAATCGTCAAAACTGTGGGTTTATTCATAAAAAAAACCGAGTCTGCCAGCCCTGAAGCATTTGTATAAAATAATATAGCTTATTTACATGTTCCTGTTGCCTCATTTGCTTTAGCCTTTTATTTTATTAACGAGGTGGGAAAATCTTTTATGGACGCCACCGGATATAAACTTGATGGTAGAGTGGGAGTGGAGTCTCTCAGGCAGACACACCCACTAAAAACCCTTATTCTTAGGTTAGTATTTTCTATGTTTAGTTAATTGACTATAGAGTAATAGTCAAGTCCTCCAGCTACGCACTGTCGAAAATCTGCATATAAGAGGCGGATTTTTGACAGTTAGTAGTTGAAGGGCTGGCTGTGACTATATGGTTAGTTAACTAAAGCAGTGAAATGACCGGCACCTGGATTCTTATTAAGTATTGCTCAGGGATGATAAAAATCACTTTACTTTATGATAGGATTGCGTAGTTCCGAGTGCTGCCGGGTTGCAGTCCTCCGTGTGTCGTAAAAATTATTATGATTATTGATGTTTATTTAGCAATTTTTCGTTGTAAAATTTCGAAGTACTTCATTAATTAGCTAGATATTAATTTCAGTGACGAGTCTCGTTGAATCGACTAAATATTTGTGTCAAATTATTCTATTATATGTACGTACTTACTATGATATGTATTCGCGAATTCCAATAGCGGCCTCATTTCCTTTGCGACTCAACATTCACAAGTGGGAGCTAGATATTTTATCATTTCCTATATTTTTGTCTGGCGTATTGAACGAAAAGTTACTCGTGCAATAATGTAATTTATAGTGCGATATAAACCGATGACATTCGTGTTCAGCTTTTATTATTTGATATGAACCATAGAGTATTCGAAAAAATATTTTCCTCGAGACTCTTTCATGAGTCTTGGTTAAGAAGCACAAGATTCTCCTTTTAAAACTCGAACCATTGTGACTCACGAGTGAATAACCCGCTCCAGATGTATCCGAGCCTACCCCGAAAGTGTGCATATGCACTCATTTCCAAAGCATTTCCAAATCGTGTGTCATTACGGACGTTGCACTCGAATGAGTTTTCGACGAATTTGATATTTCGTTCGAGAATTGCTTCCTGTAGTAGAAATGATGATGCGTTTGCACGATTTCAATCAATCGGTGGAGAGGAGTTAGACATCTGGGCCAGTAACCTATTCATTTTCAAGTTAGTGTTGATATTGATCCAGTTGACTATCTACTGTCCTCAGTATGAACCAGCCTTAAATCCCGTTTTAATTACCGCTGCAAGCAGAACAATGGAGTCCGTTCCCATTGTTCCTATTATAGCTGCGTTCCGTTTGCTGCTTGTCGCGGTACGCAAAACCAAACTTGAAATCCCAAGCTCATTTCTGCAAATTCTCCGCGCTCAAGCTCAAGACCGAGTAACAGTTTTTGCACCTATTCGTCTGTCTGGTCGACTTAATACGGCCAGTCGGTCGCGCGTGCACGACCACGACGAATTATCTATAAATAAAAGCCACTTTGTATTATTACGGCGTACGTACATACGACCGGTGTAAAAGTGAAACCCCGCGCGGAGGAAAAAAAGCAAAACAAAACGAGCTGATCCGCGCGGAAGGTCGACGATCCGAGGATCCGCGATTCGACGGTTCAACGGTCAGTGCTTTTCGAGGCTGCCGCGCGAGGATGATGTGCCTTCGATCTGGTTCCTGGTCGTTTTACAGTTAGGTTCTTCGGGTTCTTCGATTTTGATCAAATTGCGGTGCTGTCGGGTTTTCGGTCTCGTGAGGATTCGCAAGCATGATGTGCCGGTATCGCAGGTGATTTTTTTTTTCAATCAAATCGATGTTTTTTAACTGCTGTGGTCCCAGAAGGCGAGAAGTAGTTGTGACGAATTCAAATCGATGGATTTGTGATGTAGAATTTGTTTTTGAACGGGTCCTATGCAGTTGAATATGATATGAACGGTTTAAGATCTGTATTTTTAATAGGAATCATTAGATCATTTGAAAATATCTTTGATTGTATACGTATTTAAATTTTAATATTTGGTCTTATGTATTTCTTGTATTTCATCATGTGTGTGTAATTACATTTTCTCATATTTCATGATTTATTACTACAGTTTATACTCATCGCTATTTATAATTGATTAATCATGTTGATTGTTTTTTATTTGCTGTGAGAAACAAATATTATTCGGTCGAAAAATGTTGATATTATTTAATTATTTTCATGCATTTGAAAAATGTTTTTAATGATCTTATTAGTAATTTGCATGCATGAATGTATGTAGATTCAGATTTCTTCAATGAGCAAAAACACTCTGCAATCGCATGAATTATTCCTATTAAAAATTGCGCATTGTGCAACACACTACTCTAGTGCTAACAGCAATTGGCTAATTAATGATTGATAATTCAGTTCATTTCATTATGTGAAAAACATATTTCGATACGTAGATCCGAAACTCACTAAAGATTTTAATATACGCAAATATTTACACCGGATTTTTGATAATGTTGAAAAAAAATCTTTTTGCGATTTATTTTTCCGTAAGTCACACTTTAACGGCAAAACACATGTCTGCGAAATATTCAATCGTATATTGACAATCTGTCAAAACTCACTAATCACATTTGCACACAAGGTACCATTTTTATTTGAGATGACGCAGTTTTTTGAGTTGCCAATTTAGATCTTCGCTCGAAGCATTTCCTCGTTCGCCACTAGAACCGTGACATCTTTCAAAATTTGTTGAACATGACCTCTCGTTATGAAAGTTTACGTCTGACACTTTCCTAGCGATTTCTGATGTGAAATTAATATTTCCTGCTTGAAACTCGATTGTCTATAATTCATTTTCAGCGACTGTTATCCATACGCCATAAATGTCGTTCCAACGTGAACTCCCACTAATGAAAAATTGCATCCTGTCGTCATCTCTTTACATTCGAACAATGCTTTTATTGCACCTTCACCTCGATTACGATAGCAAAACCAATAAACTGAAAAAAAAAACTCATAATTATCCTTGTCGTATGTACGAATATTTAGAAAGTCAAATAGAATCTATCGAAATTCGAAGAAAAATAATTTCGAATGCAAAATCGAAAGTGTCCTCTCGCTCGTTCGAGACCAGGGCTATCGTTCACTCGAATCTAAAAATAATCACCGATTTTATAATAGCTTATTTTTCTCGTGTGTATGCATATTTATATGTTCACCCATTGATCATTCTGACTTTATTTTAGATCATTGATCGATTTCGCTCAATGTCGGCATGACTGAGGTCTCTAGAAGGCGTGCTGCATACATTTCGCCTGTTCAGTTGTCATTTGGTCTTATATGATAATCGGCATTAGTCATGAACCAGAGAAACCGAAACTGGCTCTATAAATTTTGCATTTCAGCGAGACTGTCTATACGAATTTATTTTGCATTGTTTATTGTAAATATCATTTGCATATGCATGTATTGAATGTACTTCATCCATTCGTATTTGATTCGAAAGGTTTCTAACATCACTCAAGTTGTATATCATGTGTAAAATGTGAAAAAACGATTGTTGGCAATTTTCGGAAAAAAAATTCCGCAGGCCATCTCTCTCGTAACGCTTCTCTTCTATATGGCCATCTTTCCCGAAATCACTCTATGAATCTAAAGCATCCTATCATTTTTTTTTTCATTTAAAAAAGCAATATCAATAATCACAATCTATACATTCGATATTTTCGTTCAGACTCCAAAAAAACTTGACGCAATGTCTATAATTACTATTGAAACGATGATTTCCAAAATACACTAGCACATTACAAGTTACGTACACTTGTTATTTTTTTCTCACATGTTTATCGAGCCACGGCAACCATGGCGAGATATTTTAATTGTACATACGATTTATTTATTTTTTTCGCAATATAAAGTCGACCTTGTCTTAACTTCGCACACGTAAATACGTATAAATAAGCTTACACCGGCTTCGACAATTCCGTGGCATTTTCCTTGAACAAGATCAGGCTGATTCGATACGAAAATATTTTTCGAAGATACACCGAATTTTTCTTCGGGTACGAGCTCAAAAATCGAGTTTTCTCAAGTCTTCGAATGCATCGCATTTATGTAGGTGAATTAAGAAAATCGATTCAAGCGGCATTTTCCAAATTACAAATGTCATTAGTGCACATCAATCACTGCTGTGTGTTCTCATTGAATTAAAAAAATATATCAGATATTGAATCATACGATTTTCCGAATTTTATCAAATCAATCAATCGATAGGCCTTTATGGATCCACAGATCATCCATTGTCTCAAATGATTCACTATTATTTCCGAAAAACTTTCAACAAATCTGACCGATAAGAATGCGTTTATTACGAAATATTGATGAAATTTCCACAGCCAAACTATGAATTAACTCACCTTTATTTATCGACGATCATTTTTGTATCGTTTCTGCTTACAAATTGTGATATCGTCATTAGTGTGTACC
This sequence comes from Cheumatopsyche charites, assembly GCA_024721215.1. NCBI lineage: Eukaryota > Metazoa > Arthropoda > Insecta > Trichoptera > Hydropsychidae > Cheumatopsyche > Cheumatopsyche charites. The sequence goes on from CM045587.1 coordinate 3,039,210, forward strand.
TACTATTATTTACCGTTGCGATTCGCCGTTTAACATCATCTGCCAAATTGTCTTGACGTTTGGATCGTCGATTTTCATGTTGTCGTTTATTTATAAACAAACGGACACAATGTACGCGCCTGGTCTATTATGATTTGAGAGTATTTTTTTTTCTGTAAATACCAGATCTCGTTTATTTTTGATGTTTTGAAAAGTTTGTTTTTCTCTCGCCGAAGGATTTTTCAAATGTTCCGAACTCACAACTGCGACAAATGAGTCGTTCAGAGCTGAACGTGGCCAACTCTACTTTTCGATGAAAATGTAATGTAAATGTCAAAGCATTCGGAATAATCATAACTTTCTGTGTTATCTGTTTTCTTTATAATAAAACTAAACACATTAGGTCGCATTTCTCGGTTACTTACCTAGTAAAGTTTAGTCACAATTAACTATATGACTCAAGTGACAATTTAATACACTAATAAAATATCCCTGCATTTTATTTAACAGCATTCGATCCTCATCGTATTTCACTCACATAATCATTTAACGATTCATTTTTAAGTGCGAATTTCTTGAAAGTAATAAGCGCGGTTTTAGCGTTTAACACGTACATGACAAATGCGCATTCGCATCGGTTACATGTCGAGTGCAATGGGCCAAAAATTTGCACTTATTTTCGTGTCGTCTTAAAATTGGACTTAACCACCATTGTGCCATATTCGTAATGATGAGTCGTCTTCGAAAGAATTACTGCAAAACTTCGATACTGATGAATTACGTCTGTTCGTTTCATAATTTTGTAATCTTAAGTAATGAATTATTTTGTGATATAATTATATCGACAGTTGTTTTATGTATTGACATCTCATTATTAAAATATTAAAGGATGTAATTAGACACTTCATGTCGCTTTCTAAACAGCCTTCACATAGTTGTGAGATCGTTAAAAACTTAACATCTTAAAAACTATCAACCTTCGATATCAATAATAAATCACTTACGTATGTATGTACAAGATTTCTTTTCATTTCGATTTCGACGACAAAAGTCTCGAATCTATTCGGATTTGATAAAAAAAACATCGTTGAAAACATGTTTGTTTCGTAGCCGTTTTCAAGGCGCTTCTATTTATTCGATAGTTTATATTATAAATTAATTATTATATATTTGCTTCTATATATAAAATTTAATAAATAATACAAACTAATGACAATGTCGAGCTGAATAGTACCTGTTACCGAAGTTTTGTGTGTCATTTGAACGTCGCACGCGAAGATAGGAAAATTCGCTTCGACGACATAACTCTGTTTTCTTAATTAGACTATAGTTAATTTTACATTAAATAATACATTCAGAAAATAATATTTCAAACGAATTCATATTATTTTTACGGTTTATTACTTTTTTTATATAACCCGATCGCAAAACATCCTACATTGCATCGCTTTATGTTTTTTGCTTGCATTCTTCACAATGTAGGCCACGTTTGATTCAATTTAAGTTTTCTTTGTTTTCATAATAATAAACGTGTTAATTCACATATCTATGTGCATTTTCACCTTTCTTTGAATCGTCGAAATCTTCAAGAAATATTTCGTAATTTTGGATTAAACGTTGCATCAATACATCCACAGTTATTTTACGACCTTAATTTCATTCGATATTCCTATGCAGCTGAATTTCGAAATTCGTGCTCGGGTTAAAAACCGACCTCAACATTGCATGCAAAGGTCATCGGTGAATTTGGCGAAATCGTTAAAGCCGTGGCCTTCGTTTCTTCATCATAATTATATACGTATTGGAAAAAAAAGTTGAATTATCGAAAAATACACCTTCGGAATTCCCACATCTTTCGATATTTCATCACCGATCTGCAGAATCTCGAATCCGAAACCGACTTCATTAAGCTTCTGGTAAAAGTATCACATTTTGTTTTACGATCGCGTATAAATCTCGAGGGTTTTTGATGGACGCAGTCCAAACGTTTAAATAGATGATCGTTTCGTGCATCGACATTTCTTTAGGTTTTTTTCTCAGATTTTGATTAAATTTTCAGAAAAGTCATTACATGCTCGATCGTGATGTAATTTTCGTTTAATTATGGCAGTGTTGATGAAATCAATCTGATTTGACTTGGCTTTCAAACATATTGACATGAATGTGAAATTAATTTCACATACTTTGTGATTCTAGGTTAGAGCAAAGATTAGTCGAGTTCCTTGTTTTCAGATTCCGATGAAATAATTAAAGGTTGAGAATCGTATTCCACCAAATTATGTACGTAATTAATATTATTTGATACTTCCAAATCTTAAAATTGATTCATCAGTCTATTTTCCAAGACTCGTATCATTTGATAATTTTTTTTTTTACTCTCATTTTTTTCAATTAACTGATTTGTCATATAATGTAATCTACGATTTTACGATTCACATGAAACACGATATTGTTTACGGATTGAAATATATGTCGTTCATTACATTAATCAATTTCTATCCAGAACCTTAATTGCAATTTCATTACATTTTCAAATCAACATAAATTTCGATACCTTTAAAAAAATCACTTTTTCCTCCATTCCTTTCGTTTATTCTCACTTCAGATCGAAAATCATCTTTACTACGCATGTTTGCACTTTCACTATTGTTTATTCGACACTAATTGTCAATTCTACAACAACTGCACCTTCTACAACTCTTCGTACAAAACGATGCGTATGAGAGGTGCAAGCATCAATATCCGAGCTAACAGCTGATCAAATAAGAATCGCATAAGTTCGTCGAATTGACGATTTTTCACCAAAACTTAACACGTTAGCCTACGTATTTATTCTGTATTTTACATTTAAGTGTTTTTTGTTTTCGTATATGTGTTCACTTAAGTGCTTCACGTGTCGAATTTCAACCGAAGCAACCTTCGCGGTTTGAGGCTTCGTTGTTTCTCTTATATCGAATAATAATAGATCGGTTTTGGTCTTCCGATGTCCATGATTGAAATTGAATTGGTTCATATAACAAGCTTTTAGTGTTTTTTTTCTGAAAAATTTCATCTACTTTTGATTGAATCGTTAATTTTATCAAAGTAGATAATAAAACTTAAGCAGGTTCTAATGTTTGTAGTTCACATTTGTTCATTTTGCAATTATTAAGGTCGAAACACATTATCGTTAAGATTATGTATATTTTTAACATGCTTGTGCACACATTATTATCATAACACTTTATAAGTAAATTGTTGTGCATAATTATGTACCTAATAGAATTTTCATTTGTGTGATAGCAATTCTTGTTTTTTTTTCAATCATTTTTATGAATGGACATGTTCATTTGAGCGTATGAATTTTCTTTAATTTATGATATACAAATTAACTCATTGGATGTAAAATATTCAGTATATTGATCAAATATTCATCGGGTCTAATGTACGTTATAATAAGATTTGATATAGAAAAGGTCAATCTCTTCGTTTCGATGTGCGAAAAAGTAATCAATACTATGCCGAATATAATATGATACAATATCGAATTGTATTTTTTGTCGAATGTAATTTAATTGTGACTTGTAATTTTAATTATTATTAAATTAAATGAAACGTTTGTCTATCGTTAATTTCATACATTTTTATGCAATTAGATTCCACAAACGATTTGTCGAACGGGTGAAAAAACCAGACACTGCGTTTTGTTTTCTTTCAAAAGAAAAAACTATTTTTTTCATTATTTTCTTAGCGCCAACTGATCTAAATTTAGGTCAGATGTCCTCGGACATTTTCATCAAAATCGCTCTTTTTTTCTCATCCATTTACCGCTTTTCGAAATTTATATACATAATGCATAAAAACGTTTTTTTTTTGCATTTTAGCGTTGCATTCGATCGTGCAGTTTTTTCTTTCGTTTTTCAGAACTGTTACTGAAAGTCCAACAATACGAAACGAGATCGCCGTTATATCGATTGTCTCGTATCGAGTACAACTCCGGGGCTAATAACCTCTATTATTTTCTACACTATTTAATTTAAAAAATTTCAAATAAAATCTATATAAAATAACAAATAATTATATTTATTCACACGTATAAAATATCTATTATATAAATCAGTGGAATATTTATAAGATTACGGGTTCAAAAATTCGCTCCGGAAACGTTTCGAAGAATCAAAAAAAAATCATAAATACATTTAAAAACTGTTAGTCATGTGTATTCGATCGGCGTTGGGTTATTTGTCGCGTATTTTTACCAGGTACATCATCGGCCCGGATAGCTCAGTCGGTAGAGCATTGGACTTTTAATCCAAGGGTCCAGGGTTCAAGTCCCTGTTCGGGCGGCTTCTTTTTTTTTTTTCAATTTTTATTAATTAAAAATTATTCTTATAAAGAATTAATACATTAAATACGTTTGTACGCAATTAAAGCGTTTAAAAAATGAAATATTGTAATGTCGCCCAATTTTCGGTTTGTTTGTGTGTGCATCATCTTTCGAATTAATATCGTATGTTTTGAAATTTTTTATTTATTCTTTTTATTTTTTGTTGTAATTGTTTATTTATTTAATGTATATTTTTACAAATTATTGATTTAATGTTTTAATTATTATTTTAATATTGTATAGACATCTACTGTTGTATCTTGAAACCATTCGATATGTTTTCGCAGTACAAAATATTATTTTTACATTTATTCGTACGTTGAAAGATAGATGGCGCGTTATTTTTTTTTCTAATTCGATATATTTATAAAATGTTCGATAGATGTCTTGTAACTTACATTCATCCAACTTCCTAAATATTTTTTTATCGTAACGTGTAGCACTCAAAAAAATAATCTATCAAATGTCCTATTTTTCATTATAATTTTCCTCTAAAAATCGATGAGTAAAATTTTATTTTATTTTTTTCAAAAGATTGCAACATTCAACAATGCGAAAGATGATGTCAGAAACTACTTTCGGTGCATCGAAACATCCAACCGGTTATCGAAAAAAAAAAAACGCACACACCATATTTCATCTCTTGAAAATCACCATGCATCCTTCATTTCAAAGTTCTTTTTTACTTTTCAACATTTTTTTCACAAGCCGGTCGTATTAAAGCTGACGTCATTCCGCACCACGAACGCAACTTTCTAACGACGATGGACCGCGGCGCTCGTTTCTAATTATCTCGAATCTCTCGAAAAGCAAATATAAGATAAAAACGAAAACTCAATCCCACCATAAACCAGCGAACGAATCACGATCGAAAAAAGGCCAAGGGGAAAAGTGCGTTCGACGATGAGTAGTACGCCCATTTTTCATGTACGCATTTTGATATATAGCCGCTAATTCGCGGGTTCGAGTCCCCAACCCTCGTTTGAATTTTCCCGGGAAATTTTCAACGTGATGAATGGTTTGAAAAGTGGCACGAATCGATCGCAAAGCTATTAGGGTTCCTTGTGCCACTTTTTGATAATTGTTCGCGGAAGAGCGTCGGTTGTGCGAAGTAGGACGCACCGAATAGGCTCTATTTTTCCGCATAATTGTATACGTTTCGTTAAACACCGTTTTTGTAATTTACATAAGTGATTAATCATGGAATAGGGGTGTAAGTCGATTATGCATGCCGCGTCAAGCTTCATTATCCTCGTGATGTTGAATTCGAGTCCTGGCAAGTGTCGCATCATGATCAGTGTTATAGTCGAGGAAGAGCGCGCTCCCCCACCTATTTCTGGCGGGGGAGCGCGCTCCCCTTGTTTCAAATATATTCAATTCGACAAATCTAGACAAATGAAATAAAAACACATAAAATCTCAACAATTTTCTACTCTTAACGAATTTCGCAACTTAAACCATCTTTGTCATGTTATTTCTTCTTTATCTCATTTCCGGATAACATAATTTATAGCCGATAAAATATATGGGGGGGGGTGAAAATCAAGTGCTCCCCACCTTAAAATTTACCACTACCTTACTGATCAAGATCACAAACCTTAATTTATAAATTAATCCGATACAATTATAAAACATACATGATAATTTTGTTATGTAAGCCTGTAGTGGATTCGTTATCATCGTTATTTAATTCGCGATTACGTCATGTAGTCATGTTTTCATTTTGTACCATTTTTATCTTGTCCCATTTTTTTCGGTTAATTGCGACTGATTAATTTACGAAGTGCAATTCTTTATGGCTTTTTAATGTATTGCGTGTTTTTTATAACATTTTAAGATGAAATATACTTCTTTTTTGATGGAAAAAATTTATGTATCGAAATAAGAAAAAAAAATCTTAATTTATCCATGGATAAATAAAATTTTACAAACCCCAGAAGCATTTGTTGACAGCAATAAATATCCAGAAAGACTTCAGCAGATTTGCCGAATCCATTTCGTGAATTTATCCGCATCAAATTCATACTCCCCACAATCTGTGGAATTGCGCATTAATTCAAAAATACTTTCATGCAGATACGAACCGCCATTACGATAAAGATACGAATTTTGCACAAAGTCGACGAAGAAAACTTTCGATAATTTCGCTCTAGCATGCGACCGAAGCGTGAACTCTGAAAAAGCGCTAAAACGACGTGCCAAAACTTACTCACACACGTACATTACTTTACATGAAAAAAAATCAATTTGAGCTGAAAAAGTCAATCAAGTATACAGTGGAACCTCGATATGTGTACACACAATGTTTTACATCCAAACAAAATGCATGAAATTTTCATCAAAAACAGTATGGTGTGGGTCCAAACAAGATTTAAGATTCCAACCACATAATAATTTAATTAAAAAGGACTCGTGAAGTTCGAAAATGGATCTCGTTCGATAAACCTTGTAATTCAATATCAATATAGCATGACAAAATTAATCAAATATTTACAACTAGCAATCAACCCGTTGAATATAGGAACGCAGTTTTGGAGCGTCACATGGACACACAGAATAGCGCTATCATATAGTTAGATTTCATAGGTTTAAATAAGCATTCAACTGTGAGTATAGGAACAAACTTATTCGATTTACATTATCATTTATAGGAAAAAATGCTTCGACATACGTACAGTTCCCTGGAACTGATTATCTTTGAATGAAATTGAACTGATTATATTGAATTTGTATCAATAGTAATTCCAATATATCGTGGTTCCACTGTATAAGTATGACCTAGTAGGAGGTCGTACATAAAGATACATCGGTTATCCGGATTTCGCCAAAGATGTTGATATTATTGATGATCTTCGGTGTCAACGACTCGTCGACCTTACGTCGACATTGGACGTCATATACCAGATGCATTTGCGCTTTATATTGTCGCGTTTCGTTAGTTTTTTTCTTTTAAAGCCTTTTTCGTATTATTTTTTCACCGCGTTCTTGAAAATCGCGTAGCTTCCTTAACGACTTCGGTGACCTTAATTCCGTTCTAGTGGATTAGTCGAAGCTCCTTGATGTCGCACCGGTGCACACCTCAGCTCGTTTTGTCTAATGCCAAAGTCGCGTTTTATTTCGCTCGGAATTCTTGGCACTAAGTGAAATATGCCGATTTTCCTCACCTGGTGGGCTTTTATTGGGATTAGCGAAATTCAACAGTGCCAAATCGTTTATCCCTTTGAACTTTAAAGAAGTGCATATAACCGTACATAGTACAAATGTAGCTTACGTATGTATAGGTACGACAGTTGTGAAGAATGAAAACGCAACTCATTAAATTTTTAATTATCGCAGGTCAAAGTTTGGTATGTTCGGCATATAAAACATTACTTTGTTAGTGCACATATCAGATATATCAAACTTTGACCTGCGATATCTAAAAAACGTTAGGGAACTGCACGACTATATCATGCATTTACACAAAGTTTCATCGAAATTGGTGAATCGGTCGGAGCTTTTTAATGTCGATATTCGAATGCAAGTGTATTAAACTTTTCCCATGCGATTCTTGAAAAGCGGCCGAATTTCAACAATATGTGTAATCACGAGTTGAAACGTTGAGTGTATCTTTGGTACAAATGCGATGTCTAATTATAAACATTTCGTCAGTAATGAGGAAAGGTTAATCAGTTTATTTTCGTAAGTTAGCTTATGTTTGTATGTGCTGTGGTGATTTCGCGTGTCAACACAGTCTTGGGTTAATTTTTATCGAGTTACCGCGTATGTTTTTTCCTAGTAAAAAATAGACGCAAAAAGCTTTTATTGTTTTTGCGTCATTTACTATTTTCAGATTCACGCCACCGTAATCAAGCACTAAATGCGTTCGATTTTAATTATTTTTATGTTATTACAAAATTATATTGTTCCCTAATATTGAATTCGTTGATACACAATCGATACAATCTGATAAGAATGTCGTGCCATTGAGTTTTCCTAGAAATGTTACATTCTTCGAACCGACCGTGACTATAATGTCCAAGTCCTTAATGGTGGTTCTCTATCCATTAAATATTCATACTTTATATTAAAACGAGCGACCTTTGTGTGTTTGACGCCTTTTTTTCAACTTGAAATGTAAAGCTGAAACATTTTCATTGCAGGAAAATCGTTTTCAATTCTCGGTATTCAAGTATACTTTGCTACGTCAAAAGATTCTTTTATTTGAAAAAAGTCATCATTAGCGAATTCACAAAATCTGTATTTGGTTTTTCAAATACATCGCTTTAAATGATACTTAATAAGCATTAGCGTTTTTCAAGTCGTTATCATCATTAAGCCGTGACTAAATATTTTCATAGGTTATTTTTTGAGTATTTGACCAAAAAAATCTTCAAGTTTGGCTTGTATCCCGAAAATCGTTTTCACACTATTAAATTATTAAAATATCAACTATATCGTTAAGGGACACGTCTCATGCCAATCGCTATTCTTTGACCTCCACTTTTAAAAGCTCACACTCAACAAACAAGTAATTAATCAAATATTTATAGCTATGATTCAAGACGCGTTTAACGAAATACCATCAGACGTTTAATTGCTTGCAGATAATTGGAATATTGAGCGTTAAACGATTCATCGAAAATAAACAAAAAATTCACATCAGGGGTATTCGCCAAGAGAAACACAAATCTGGCAATATAAATTTACAAAATTTGTTCAGTAAAATATGCGACAAATTAATATTTGTCCTCGTTAATATGATTAGTGGGTCAAAAATTGCGAACGCACAAAACACACCAACGTAGTAATTTTCACAAATCAATGATCATTATTGGATATATATTTTTATCAAGGCTGCCACATAATAACAATTTTCTCTATTTGAACGTACAATCTACCACCTTTCGCACCGCTTATATCCTCGACCCCATTAGAACTAGTTTTTTTGCCCTCCCATTTGCAAATTCGACTTTCCATCTACGATACGATACAATACGATACACTAATGTGTGTGTATGCAAATCCGCGGTGACGCTGAATTTTCGCACTGCAACGAGCGTCCAATTTTGATTTAGTACGCATTCATCACAAACGCCTATTTTCGTCATTGAATCATTTTAACCATGTGTTATAAATTATCTTTTGTTCCGTTCGTCCTCTAGACGACTTTCGTTGCCATTTCATGAACTTCTCTCGAGCGGTGTATTTTTTTGTTTGTATCGCGGTGTTACTTTGTAAAAATCACGGATGCATTAATGCCTTTATATGCAGGTGATATGTCGACCGAATTAATTTTGATTCAATTACGAAAATTGATGATGGCGATAGTTATAGTTCACACTACAGCAACCAAACCAAAACCGATACCAAGAGATTGTTATTAGATATCTCGCTTGCATACAAAGATCTCTTTAAATTATTAAATTAATGGTGTTAAACTTTTGATTTTATCTTTGATCGAAGTCAGTCGTATTCATGATGAAAATTTTCATCCTCCAGTCGCCAATGTGTTAATTGCAATAGATTTTATCAGCAATCTTCGTATAATATAATTTTATATGCACCATTATGTAGTCGCTGATAAAACGACTCTCTTATTTGCCAATTTTATTTTTGCAGTTCTTTGACTCTAAATTCGTATACTTTCGGATCGTTTGCACAAATGTTCTTTTTTTCATTCTTATGCATCAGTAAATATGCACTTTTCACGACCAACCATTACATCCGCTCATGAATATTTACGCATTGTAATCGCCTTACCTGGACGAGAGATTTCGCCTTATTGCATCTTCGAAAAATCTGCAACGTTTTTATTACGCTTTTCGTGTCATTAATCAAACATCGAAAGTGAAGAAAAAGAACTTGGCGTTCGGCGATTTTTTTATGGGAGTTTTCTCGAAGATCCGGTCGTTTTTTGCGTCCTCGGACTTTTTCGATACTCATTGAACTTTTTTCGATTATTTTCATATTTAATTGGATAAATTTTATCCAGTGTACCACGACATCGGTCACGCTCAGCCGATGATGTGGAACATGACCAATCTGAAAAATTCTATCGCTAGACGAGCGTGAAATCGATACACTATTCATAATATTTTTTTTCGCACTATTCTCATTTCAATATCAAATAATTACGACAATCCGGTAAAAGCTACTCTTTTTTTTTCAATTTTCCTTTTGCACGTATCAATTTCTCTATATACATTTGTACATAATTGACTTTAACTAATATCTTGTTTTTCAATAAGCATACAAAAATATATTGAGTTATATTTTTTTCTTCACGATTTGACCGATTTTCGCAAAATTTTCGCGCAACGTCGAATCACGTCGGATACGTTTGAAGTTTATCATAATAATTTTAATGGCATCGTCATTACGATTCGATTCGGTCGAAAGAGTACGTCGTGCACGTGAGGTACAGATTTTTTCAAACCATTCTGCACGTATTTTTAAACCTGAATTCATCGTATTTTCTGATATATTCCATGACCCAAAACACTTCTTTGATATTATGAGATCACCTAATGACTAAATGAATCGATTTATTTGACTTTAATTAGATGGATCATCAAAGAACTAAGGATTTTTTTTTTTACTTTTGCTTCTGAATATTTCTAAATCAATATGAACGAGTACCTGCATATTATTTATTATATTATACATACGTATATTATATCGTTCAATTTGCACAACCGATTTCTCGACTTCGCATTTCATCGCCCAGAGGCGAATGATGTCACGGCTATATTCGGACATTCTTCTAAGATTCGAATCCAGGTGCCGTTTTGCTCAAAGTGTGTATCTCCACTGCTTATTAGGCTCCATTCACACACGACTATCCTCACTCTAAAGCTCCATCGCATGCCACTATTCTCCATCAATCCCGTTCTATCGGCTTCATTACATAAAGCAGAATAGATTGTGTGTAGATGCCAATATGATAAGAGCACGTATAGGAATTATAGCCGTGTGTGAATGAGGCTTAGTTTTCGAACACGTGTTTCGATTCTGACAGAAATTGCGATCTAGAAACAGTTCGATTTCGGGATAGCTCACGTTGACATTTTGTCTAGTTACAGCAAAGTTTGACTCGTGTTTTGTGTGCATAATTGGGATTTCCTGCTTTTGAGGTGACTTCTGAAATTTTCATTGAATACTTTACTTATATTTTGTACGAACTGTCATTTCGTTGTATGTATTTATGAAAATTTCAAAATTGAAACGACCGAAATGAAGAAATCAATAAATCGGTAACATCGCGGAAACTAGTACGCCTTTCAACGTCAAAATCAATTGTTCGAACACGTGTAAAACACTTCGACACAAAAAGGTCATGTAACAACGTTACGGTGGAAAGTGTTCACACACATTCAATTACAATAGATCTTATATGTTACGAATTGCGTAAAATCAAATTGAATTATTTTCTATCGAATTCTACCGTTGTCTGTTAATTTTTGCGGATATCCGTCGCTAAATCTTCAAGCGTGGCTAATTGATATTTTAGTGCCATTATTCACAGAAACGCTAATTTGAGTTTCGTGACCGTTGTAAAAAATCATTTCTCTATAATGAGCTAAGATTTGACGTTTACGTGTGCCGATAATTACTCTATTGTAAATGCATACTGTATTCCAAAGTTTGAAATGCGCAAAACTTAAAGATTATTATGCAATTTATTAACAATGCGATTCTAAATGTCTCGAACGTATTTTAGTAAGCTTACTCATTCTTTGTTTATTAATTGTTTTATTAAAAATTGACTGTTTTAATATGATTCGTTGAAACTTTACAATTGGTCAAATTGATATTACGACATAAATTTTCCCTTCCTTTGGTTTTTCCACAATGTGCAAGAAATTCAGCGCATGAATCATTCAGCGCAATTAGATCAATTTTTCTTCGAAGAATAAACGCGATGTGAACAGGAAAATTGTTTTGTTTGTCGGAACGCGAATTAGATACACTGGAACTTCCAATTTAAAACTGTTAATAATCCTCAAAACAAAGACGTACACACATTCGTGTATTTTCGACAGTTTTCAGTTGGAGAACTGCCTCTAATTCCATCGAAAGACCACTTAGTCTTTAATAAGCATTTCTTCGAAAACGAATCGGAAGCGTTCTAAAACTTCACTCCATTTTTTTTCCAACTAGGAACCATAGCCAAAAAAGAATCTATGATATTTTCGGATTAGAGGCCAACGTACCTTGACATCTCAGCTCTTTTCCCGCATTCAGAACGTCTCGTACAATTTCATCATTCATGAAATTGTTTCACATTATCGAATCAGAATCTGAATGTTGCGCGAAATGTGCACTATTCAATAATGTATTTGCACGGAACCGACGCGTGAACGGCGTATTATGCAATTAAAAACTCTCACTTAAGCCAATTTCACTCTTGTGCGATTAGTTGATGCTTTTTTCGATACACAAAATTAATTTTTGAAACATTACTTTTATTTTTTATCATCTTAACAATTTTATCGAACTCATTCTTTATTCAAAATCAACCGACCTCGAGTGATATTGAGCGTCCCACATATACTATTTTTTGAAAGTTCAATTTCACTTGTGGTCGGCTAGTTCCTTTAGAGTTTAGACGCTCAGTATTAGAAAATTTTCCTCTCTCTGCAGCTTCTATTTTGTCGTTATAAAACAAATTGGCTTTACACAATCGTAGTGAACTTTAACAACCCACTGCTTTATATTACAGATAGCCTGAAAAAACAAAATCCAAAAGCTTTTTCTTATGATGACTTTGTTTTCGATCGACTGATATCGACAATTTGATGTCTAGACTTATTGATTTAGTAATTTCAACATGATCGATTGTGTTTAGCTTTGAGAGACACGAGTTTTCGTTATTACAACAGAAAAAATGTAATTTGAAGCGTACTTCGACCTTTTATTCATTACATAATGGAATCAATATGTACTTTTTTTTTCTATTAAAGAAGTTTGAAATTCTCCAGAACCGGTTAAATGCTTCGATACATTGTACCCTTAAATATTTTTACATCGAATGTGTTATTAAGGCCTTCAATATTTTATAATTTTTTCATCAATATAAATTTGCAAATACATATGCATACGCATTTTCGCGTCACAACCTCAATTTTTTACCCAATTCAATGTTGAAACCGAAAAAAATTGAAGTTTCACCAACGCATAATCAATTCGAACGCGCCGATTTTTAGCGACTCTTCAACCTCGTAAAATCTAACTATATAATAGCACTATTCTGTGTGTCTGTAACTGTGTTGATATATTCAACTGGTCGATCGCTAATCTAACATGAACGCGATCAATATTGAAAACTTAAATCATAGTAACATTTCAAACTTAATCGATAAGCTGTCATCGACCGTTAATTTAGCATAATTTCCCTCAGAGTCGCCATTCAAATCGGCGATTCTCAAACGTTCACCATGATTGGCAGCCGAGCGATTTGCAAAAGTCACCCGCAAGTGGGTTAAGGACTCTCGAGCTCAGAACCGAACCGACGATAGACGAATAACTTTTCGCATACATTTTTGCCATTCGCATTCGAGTTGCACAACGAAAATATGCCGGTTACGACTGTTGCTGCGTCCAGAGATAATCGAGCTGCACTCTCGATGACCATTTTTGCCAGGAACGACACCTCTTCGACCCGAAGGTCTGTCGTAATCGATATGAACGTTTTATGTACATGGTGTGTCTCATTGGTTGTTGAATTGGATTATTTTCTGAGCTCTTATGAGTCGGATGAAGATAGGTTATTCAGCTTCATAGTCTATCTTAAATGGGTAGTCAGGTTAGTCGATTTTTTTTGAGACCATTTCATGGTAGATACTGGAAACGTTGTTCAATAACACTACAATACTTCGCAAGCTATCTTGAACTTTCGACTTCTAGACTTCAAGTATTAGCAGTCTTCTTTTTGTAGTCTAAACTGAAAAAAATAAGTCATTTTGTTATTATTGAGGTTTTTCAAGCGGCTATGGCTATAGCTTAAAAGAAAGATCCCTTCGAAACATGGAAGGTTTACCAAGCATGAGATAGTCGATGATAAAATTATACAGATGTTATAATTATGAGGTAAATATTAAATAAAATAGATTTAATGACTTATGGGACACACCATGTATGTGTGCGTCTATCGACAGGAGAGTGATCAGGCGTGGCTCGCGTCCAATGCGGTCTATCTAGATCAGTCAATCACTGTGTGGTCGAGTTCGACGTTTCGCTTTCTAGAAAAGTGTCATTGATACGGTCCGAATCGCTCATTTCATCATTATACGGCATTTACATGCTGCCACTATTTCAAAAAAGAGCTAGATTCGTAAAACAAGCAACGTTAGCGCTAGTTGCAGTGGCAGCATGTAAATGACTTCAAGAAAATTCGGTTTTGCCACTTTGAAAGCTAGGTTTTGACGAACGATAACTTTTGATCGCAAAATCACAACACTGACCGCAATATTTATCATCGAATCGGTATAATTAATTATAAGATAAATTATCAACTGAAACATACCACGCGTCATTTAAATTGAGTCCTTCCATACATAGTTCAACTGCATTGCAAATTAATGAAGGTCATTAATGCTATATCATACACAGACTTCTTTGTTTTTCGCAATCGTCACATACCAATCGCAAACGTACCCTTGAACTATCTATGTGTAATCTATCAAAGCAATATACGAATCGACAAACGATTGTGCATAATATAATTTCATCATAAAATCATGAAAAGTTTATGTTTTTCATTTGATTTTAGCTTTTTCATAATGATTTTCGTTGAAATTGAATTGCATTTTTTGTATCATGAATTTTATTCATCCCATAATTTATCGATTATGTTTGATGAAACATGAAACGTTCAGAGTTCAGAAATCAAGCTGGTCTGATTTTCGAACGGGTATCTATCGAATTGGCTACACACATTGAAAAAAATCTAAAATTAGTATTTTATTATGATCATACGACATGTAATGCTAAGTGTACATACGTGTAAATAATTAGTCCGTGATAGATAGATGTGTGTGGTCATGTGTGATGAAGCTAAGTGTATTCATCCCGCAGCTTTAGCGGGCTGGTGCTCGCCCTCGGGGGCTCAGCCGCAGCCTCCGCCACCAGCGCCCCGCAGACGAGGGCGCAGACCCCGCAGCCTCCGCCTCCGCCCCCGCGTGACACCCCCCAAAGGTAGGCAACGACATGTGCTCCGTGTAACGCTGGAACGTTTCATCCCGAACTCTATAATAGTATGCACTGGAACCGCTATTAATCTATCGAAGATCTCATCATCTGTCTATAATCAAACCGAAATCGTCTGATAAGAAACAGACTCCGTTGTTGACCACGTTGCGTGCCTTTTGCTGCTTGTCGCCGTACGCAAAACGGACCTTGAGGCAATCGCACCTAGAGCATATAAGGTGATTCTATAGCCATACGAGTCAAATATAAATTCATCAAAATGCATAAGAGAGGTTTCAGTGAATACAGTTTTGCGATTGATTTCAAGAAAGATTCCATCGAATGCTATAATTGTACCTTCATGGATGTTGAGTTTTACTTTTTTATCACAATTACAACGTACAGACATCTATGAATTTCGTTGTTTTCCGCGATTTTAATCAGCTGCGCTTTTTTGCCATCGTTGGTTTCTTTCTGGAAATCCGAGAGTTTTCATCTTGTAAATAAAAAGTACACGTACAATTATTGAGGTGATGTAAAACGTTCCATTTACTAAGTGTGCATGCTTGCCTGCTTTTTTTTATCTTTTATCCATGTGCTTTAGATGGATATGTAGCCATGATATTTTTGATATTTGAATTGCAATACTATTCGTTGAAGTGTGTCGTTACGCTTCATTAAATGTGCGTTTGGTTTCGAAATAATATAAAAAAAAATTGCGATCTCTGTTCAAATCAATTTCAGTACATATTACGTATCTGATATTCAAAACAAGTATGTATTCAAATTTTGAATCATACATTTATTATGAATTCATTCTTTGAAAAATATTTGAACTTCTTTCATCATAAAATCAATAATGATTTCACCTGAACAACTCGTTCAAGAGAAACTTCTGTTATTTCTCGAAACAACCTATAATAATAGTACATGAACAAATGATTTTTTTTCAATTCTTTTTTTCTATAAAATACAAACAAAATAACGGGCATATTCTTCTTATGGTAAACGAACGGTGCAATCATTAAGTACATGCATAATTACTATACACAATACACGTTTTTTTTTCTATTAATTTATTTCCAAGAAAGAAAACACATCCAATCATAAAATAGTACCAGATATATAAAAGCACAATCTATTCAAATTAAATTTTTCAGCACTTCTGGCACACAATGAAAGCACGTTTTTTTCACAAATGCGCAATTGTTTCAAAACTATCATAACACCGAAGCGAAGCGGCACATTTGAAATAATGAAAAAAAGTTAATTTTCTTCAAATATTTGTCTCGTTCGTTCGACAAACAAAAAAAACCGTGTTCAAATTGCGCAACTCTCGCCGAGCCGCGATAAAAAGCGCCAAACACACACAAAATATGTATGTTATCGCATATCTTTCAGTGTTTCAGATTGACACAGGTGAGACCTTCCCTCGTTTTCTATCGTATTCATGAATCGAGCATTGAAAATATTTACATTTTTCTTCAACACGTGATCGATAATGTATTGTAAAACGAACGATTTTTCCAGCTATTTATTGTCAGGTCGGCCTAGTTGGGTATCGGCAAAACTAGGCGAAACTACGGGTACCAAATTTACGTTTACAGGGAACTCTACATTTAATCATAATGAAAGCTATCGCGAAGGACGATTTTCCAGGGGCATGCGGAATGCTAAATTAAATACGTTCGATCCCATTCATTGTACAAATGTATGATATGTGCATAGACATATCGACATAGTATGAATAATATATATATGTGTATTATTACTCATTATGAAAACACTGCATGAAAGCGACTCGCCCACCGCAATCACCAGTTTATCCGCACACCCTAGTTGATGTCATCTCCGAAACAATAATCGAACAATAAAATGCCATCAGCGATTCAAGCAGATGGTCTAGACGTGTCAACTTCGACAATATTCAACGACCCGTCCACCCACCGAATAATTTGGCGAACGTGCACTTCTTCGTCAATTATTGTAAACAATTCGAAATTCGATCATACGTCCACTTTCGGAATGATCGGTTCGTTTTAAAACCGAAATTATTACAAAAATCCACCCGGCATATCAGTGCGATATTTTATAGATACTTTACACGCACATTTTTTTAAATGGCGCTACAGTCCAAGTCTCTACTTTTCAGCAATTTTTTGATTAGCCTCTTGACCAACTTTATTTTAACCGTAAATGACACAATCCTTCAAAACATAGGTTACAAAAACCAATCACTTCGTCGAGTAGAAGCTCTAGTCGACGATAGATGTCTCCCAAATTGTTCGGCATAAATACACAAAAAATCCGAGATTTTGTTTGATAAACCATTAAATAAAGCTAAAACATTTTTTCTAATCAAGCAGAATAAATATTCTAAAGAAAAATCGAATCATATCACTTAAGAAAAACGACATGTGACTTTCACCAGCCCACGACAAAATTCAAACCGAGAACGTCAATCCCGACTGATTATATTCGCTAAAAATCGATCAGGTGCCCACTTTTGGAGAAAAAATAAATTTTCGCTTAAACTAAAATAGTGCAATAGGTTTACTGTGTCATTATAGTGGCTCATTTGATAAAAACTGAGGTATTTTGTGCGGTCTGTTCAATAGACGCGGATGTCGGATGAACTCGATACGTTCAAATTGGGCCGTAACCTGGAATCGTTGCCGGTTTCGATGCATTCGAAGCGATTGTTAGCAGTTCCGTTAGTTCGGTCTATTTAAGTTCGGTTAGGATCCATCTTGTGCGTCTTAAAAGGCCTCAGATGCTAGAAATTATCTCGTACTTAGTTTTTTTCGTGAATCTGTTTCGATACTAGGTCGCGGCTCCTAATTTGAAGTCTCTCGAGGTGCGTTACGACATCGCATTTTAATGTATGATTGATTGTGAGCGAAACTAGCTTTCGATCGTACGGTAATGTCGACATGCAACCTGTTTCTGTGACTTTTAGTTTTTTGCTTTGTGACACGTTCAAATTATAATTCAATTTTGCTCTTAGAATCGTGGAACTCAATTGAAATATTATAAGTGTTTGTTTCAGTCTGTAAATCCGCGGAACGGAGGCAAATTTCCGAGAGTTCTTAGTTAAAGGACTGATGGTTAGACAACTGAAAAGACTGGCAAAATAACGTAACATAATTAATTTCAAAAGCTCTGAACGCGTTGCCTTGCTTTTGAAACCTTGATTATTTTCGCTAGACGTACATGTGCAGCAAGTAGTTTTGCACTAACAACCTGCACAGCATGTACGGATCTCAATGTCCTCGTTTTAAAATTATAGAATGAGCTTAACATATTTAAACGAGTGAATTATAAATGTATTGCAAAATCTTTGTCGCCTACTATATTCATCCATCGCCGTGTCGAAGGATGATAATTTTCATACGACACCGTTCATATAATTTATTGTGTTTTACGATTTTAAACGCCGTTCGCAATCTCTTCAACAAATACGCCTCCATGTAAAATTTCTCAATGTTTAATGTTTTAATGAGGCGCCATTTCCTACGAAACAACCCGTTTTTGTGATCGTGCCACCCGACTAATAATAAAGGTTTTCTGCGATTTAGCAACGCTCTATACATTTTTCTCTAATAAGTTTTCCGCTCTGAATCTACGCATTGCTCGCTTCGCTATTTAATTACTGCTATCCACGCGAAGCTGACAAAACTGCCGGCAATTAGTCAGAAATACTGCTTATCTACGACACCATAAAACCGAGCCGCACCCCGGGAAAATTCTGCGAATTTTCACGACCTTTACCCCTTGAACGCCATAAAAGAAACATGAAAATTCGCCGATGCTATCGCATTATTGAGCTGCATTGATAGACGTCAATTTATCATACGATTGCTACTAACAATTTTATTTTGCCCCATTTAAGCTGTTCAGTTTGTAAAGTGATCAATTCCACTTTCGAAAATAAAGTACATCGAACATATTTCATCGTTTTTTTCGACTTTTCGTTTTATGGAAGTAATCACGTCACACACTGAATAGCTCATCTGTGTCTATTCAAAATTACATAGGTACTTCGGTAATTTTTTTCAACAATTTCACACAATTATATGAAAATTCTTTCAGCTTTCGAATTGTACACGATATCAAAGCAAATATAAAATTTTATACGACTCTTATTTTATCTGACAATTAACAATCGTGCGCTTTTGCCCTTGACGTGCCTGGAGGGCGCGAGAACATAAGTTGCCAACGACTCTTGTTGACGTCAACAATTGTCTACTTGGCTGTCGATTCGGTGATGTGTTGAGCCGATTTGACAAATGATACACTTTCGTATAGCTCCGAGCATAAAGCGTTATATTTTTCATTTTTACTGGTTCTGAATCGAATTTGATGTGTGCTTTTGTGACATCCGATCTTTCAATACATGCATTAGTTTTAAACGTATCGATCCATTAATTGAGTCTAAATTTGTAATATGTACTTCGTTTGACTCGTGAATCTACTGTTGCTTAATATGATAGTATCGATATATTGATCGCTTTTATTAAACTCGTGATTTGTGAGTAGTTTTTCCTGTTCATTATATTCAATGAGTTCTAATTAATTCGTGAAATATTTCCATATTCCCAATAATTAATTTCTGTAATTATCGACTAGATACTCTCAAAGTTTCTTCAATTCATACATCCCGTCAATTCAACAGAACTGAATAGAGCCACAGAGAGCTTCAAAGCAAATATCATCTTTGTAATACATCCATAGAATATTTTCAACGTTTCCTCTCATCGCAGAGAGAAAAACGGATTGCGTCGGCGTTCTTTTGATCGAGGCTCGATCGCAATCTAACAGCATCATTATTTTAACGTTTCCGCGTTGTAGAGTGAATTATTTTTCGCGTTGTACGATTTCGAATTGCACGTCGTTAACTTTGCTCGTTCGGTGTCATTGTTGCACAACTTCGTCACTGTCGCTTTTCATTTTCGACATCTCGTTTCTATGACGGATTATTCGCACTATTTGATTTTCTGTGTACGCATTTATTTATGCATAATTCAGTCGATTTGCCCACATTATCAGATTGATTTAAACTGTGCTTTATATAAGTGACACGATTCAAAGATACAATTGTCGATATGTCAAAACAAAGAAGTAATTATTCGCTATCGCATTGTACTAGTATTTGTGCTCTAATTGCTTTAGAAATAAATCGTTAAACCATTAGCATGTCATTTATGTTTTTCATTCTATATCCATAATAAATTTTGAGATTCGTAATATTTAAGTTTCCTGTTTTTAAAATAATATCATTTTTTTTATATTTTCAACAATTTCCTCATACGTGATATGTCAACGAAACAATAATCAAGATCGATTTCTTCTAGATTCTAGAAGAAATCTATCAATTATATTTCTTTTAAGTAAGCTTTCAACAAATCACAGTTTATATTAATTTATGATACAACTAATAATTTTCAAAATGCATCTAATTTTCTATGCATACACCACAACAATTTTAAATTCTTTGCGTGACAGTAGGAAATTTTTGCGTGTTCGATTGCATCACGTTTCTACTATTGAAATACTGTGACAGTAGACTCATGTGTGGTTGTCGTCAATGTGACATGTGCCGTTGAATATGCGATGATGTAAATCCGTTTTATCGATGCCGGATTGTTATATCATTGCGGTTCCGATGTCGTTTCGTGGTTATCATACTTATTCCTAAATTATTGTATGAGACGTTTTGGACTTTGAATTTTCCTCGTGTTATACCTACCGCAGTTTAATGATTTAATTATCCTATTCTAGAACCGTTATGTTTTGTATTGTATGTAATTAACGTCATCGATAACTAAAATTCGGATAAAGAAACCATTCTAATCCCCCATTTACAGTCGTCCCCCGTTTAACACGGTTTTTTTCAATGTGCGTGCGATATTTTTTCGAAAGAACGCATATCCATAGATATAATGAATGTCATTACGTGTGATCATGTCTATGCATTTTTTCGAAAAAATATTGTTGCATGTTGTTGAACGCACGCATATTGATAAAAACCGTATGAAGAAACTGAACTGATTGTGAGTATGTTCTCGAAATTTATCAAAGTGCTTAGATTCTTGATTATGTTTAGTTCGAAATGCAACCAAAATTTTTCAATTCATCAACCAACATGACCAAAAAAACAATCAGATACATCATCGTCACCGACCGTACTATTATTAAGCCAATTTTTTTCAACTGGCACGAATTCTGCTCCGTTTTAAATATTCCTCTCTAACTCGCGATTGTCATCTCGGATGGAAAATTTTCGCAAAGAACTGACCCCGATACGTTCACGCGTATAATTCATTCGAATCGGCTTCTGTTGGCGAAAAAAAAAACATTTTTTTTCTTCTGAAATTTATTTTTTCATCCAAACGTATTCGGGTCACAGCGACGTTAACGTCAAACGCCTGACACAACCCTTTTTGCGCCGTTTTCGCTGACGTCAAGTATCCACTTACACGAGTCGACCTCGCGAATAATACAGTATTATTTTGTCAGGAAAAAAAAAGCACGCAGCGTCAATGTAATTTTTCGCCATTGTGACTGCAATGTCATCGGTAATGAGTTGCCACCGGTTCACCTAGAAAAATTGTCCATATCGTCATCAAAGTGTTGACGCTTGTTTGATTCGATTGATGAAAGGGAAAATCTATTTTATCCGTTTTTTTTTAATCCGGTGACCAAATGATTTTTTCTATTTAATCGTATTTATATTTATTATTCAGATAAATGTTTCACACAAAGAAAATTATGATAATATCTTGTACTTTGACAATTTAAAAATTCATGTTTATCGAAAAGTGGAGTCACTAACGCTCACGATTATCCCTGAACTGTTCGAAGAAAAATGAATTTGTTTGTGTTTGTTTTATGGGTTCCCTAACTGCTTATTATATTGCGATGAAGTTTTCCAGAGACAGTGTGTGCACATCTGAAAAGATTTATGCATCATTACATTTTAATATTTTACTATCTATCGTTTTATGTTTCTATGGAAGGCTTTTCCCAGTAGAAATTATTTTGCATATCGTTCGATTTGTTTTTTTAATAAATACTATACATGAGTTCACAATCGACCGAAAGTCCATAGTCTCGAGCAAATCTGGGTCACAGAAGTCATCACCAAATAAATTATATTCTCTAAAACTAAATTTAATACAATTTCAATTTCTACATAGGATTACAAGGAATTACGAAATACACATGCACATTACCGTGCGTTTTTCACGATCAATTTGACATGCACATGCCCGGCCGCGTGATAGATAGCTCATTTCATGTCTGCTTCTTAGACAATTTGTCTGTTGCATGTTTTCTATTTCTGTTATATTATTATATTTACACTTACGTGTGTATATTTTACCTCGACGAGTGATATCTCATCGTCCTCTGATTATTTCGAGGTTGCTTGGCGCTCTTTGCATCTCTCGATATCGCAATCTGCGAAACGTAAAAATACGACGTGTTATGGGTTAATCGTTTGTTTTTGCAATTATACTATTGTTTTCGGTGATATTGCCTAATCAGTGCCACAATTGACATTTGTTTATATTTTCAATATCATATCGTTTTTTTTTTATTTTTTTTAATAAAATTCCGCACATCGCTCAAATTTTCAGCAATTTAGGAGAACATACACAATTTGTAAACTGACTGTCAATAACGCTGTTCGATCGAATTACGACACATTTGCTTTACAATCGATGAAAGGCGAAATGTGTGACAAATCGTTTTACACCGGTCTTCGTGGTTACTGGTTACACAACTCGCCGTACAATTTGCGATACTTGTTTTTCTTTCTTTTGAATATTATTATGCAACGACATGCTCTTATGTTTTAGACTCGGTTCTTTAAAAGATTTGCAGTAATTATAAAATTATTCATTTTTTTAGTATATATTTATTTTGTGTTTTTCTGTGGAAATCTGTACAACTTGTTTATAGAAAGCATCAATCGTTTTTTTGTTTACAATATAAAAAATATATTTTTTTGTTTAACAATATTATTTCATTTGATAAATTAATTCGTCAGGTGACCGGCGTGACACTCCAAAACTGTGATAAAACAAATTTCATATGAATTCCAATAAGAAAATGTATATTCACCGTAGGAACTAATATCGAAATTTGTCGCTCTATACTTCGACAGCTTCGAGTGATTTTTTTCAACCTTACTCTTTTTTACACCAAATGCTTTCAATCACATTTAACGTCAATAAAACGAGATTATTTGCTCTAAATTGATTGAAATACGATAGATAGACATAATACAACTAGAATGTGTCAATTTCACAATAGCTAAATTTTCGCTTCAGTCGACATTCAATCCCATAAAACAACACTAAATCCATTCAATATGAACCAAATCAACTTCAACAAAGCTTACATCGACTCAATTACTAATTTTCAAATAAAAATCAAAACAAAAAACAACAATTGAACAGCCCTGACTCTATCCGAACGGCGACAGGCCGTCTGGCTCGAAACAGCGCGGCGCAAACAACACGCAACACAAACACGTCGAGCAGAAAACAACTCCTACTTACCGCAGTCTATCCTCTCTACGTTTAGCGTCGGTCAGGTCGAGTCAACCTCGGAATTATTTAGTGCCTAGACTAACAATAAGTGCGGTCGAAAGCGGGACTCGGATTTGTCACGTCTGGACGATGTTGAGAGCGATCGATCTGATGTGTGTTTGTTAATGCATTGCTTTGTTTATGGCTGTTTTTTTCTTTGTGATTCCGTTGAGACTAGTCTGGTGATATTTCGGTTTAATTTCAGCTGCGGAATGTATGAATTTTTAGGTTTTGTACGTGTAATTCGATTTAGGTAGGGAAATGGGTTGGGGAGGGAGTTTTTATTGAGGTCTCTTATTGTGGCCGATTGAAGATTTTACTGATTTGTACGAAAATTATCACAGATACGAAGAATAAATGTTCTTATGAAAAAAAAATCAATTTCCTCATGACAGTCATTTCAGATGTTCCAATTTAAACGTTTCTTATCCTATTAAATTTGACAGCTATTCCCCACTAACTAATTATCAACCTACGATTGAAATAGTATCCCTAATAAGATAAAATCACTAAATCACCTCACAAAATAAACAATAGACAAATCGCACTACGATACAAACTCATATTTTATGCAAAATTTCGCAACTGCAAATACGTAACGCTGCACAACACAACAGACCTTCAATCTGACCTGAGCCAGTTGCATCACACGAATCCTTTCATATGACGACTGAAACAACCAAATGGCACAAGTGATTTTTTTCCGATATTGAGCTATGCGCAGAAATCTTTCATATATTAGGTGACAAAAGGATATAAACGAACTTGGAACGTGTACCGCGACTTATCATCAAATCACTCGACCTTTTCCTAATACACGCTCGACTTTGAGCGCGCTTTTCTCCGAGTCTTTTGTACCCCTTGGCCTTTTCAATCGTCATATACGATTCTCCGACATTCGCACCGGACATACGTATTATATATTATTGTCTAAACGCACACTAACCACATTACATATTGTATAAGCGCTAATAATTGGATTGGCGAGGGTGGTTTCACTTCCTGCTTTTTCGCGTGTTTGCGTTGAATTATTAACCTGCCTCGCCCTCAGATGGCCACATTAAGCCGTAAATACGTTTAGTACGTTTTTTGGGCGTTTTTACTACGCACTGAAAAAATCCGTCACGACCCACTTTTCTGTCCAAGGTTGCTTCTTTTTTTCACCAAATCTTCAAATCGCATTATCGAAAGTTCGCTATGACGATTTGCATGGAGTGCGATCGTTCAGTTGCGCAACTTTTCAATCGGGTCTTGTTTTTTGCTCGGATAAAATTTTGATTGTGCGAATATTAAATTTTGCTTTTTAAAATATAAGTATATGTATGCGTCGATTAAACATTATTGCATTTGACCGAAACTATCGTACGATCTTCTCTTTCGATAATGTTGCGTAAACGAATTATGCACTGAAGTAACGCATGTGTATTGCGATTTTTTTATAATCGTTTAATGGCCAAGAAGACTTAGAAAGTTTTTCAAATGACGTATAAATATTTAATCCTTCATTTAAATATATATGTTTAATTTTTCTTTCCATTTTAAACCAACTTTCTTCAGTTTAATTTACATTATGATTTCAATTCGATTTTCAAAAATTAAATCTCGTATTACTTTTTTCAAGGAGCTTTCGATTCGGATCGAACCTATGTATCCACTTTTCAGCAGTTTCATAACCATGGGTTTTTTCGTTTAGGATTGGTTGACAATTCAATCATCATACAATATCGCACCAACTATTTTAGCATACGAAATTCGTTTCCAAAACTGAACGAATTCCAAATTTCTCTTCCAACAAATAATAAACCATCGCAAATTATTGCATATTCACCATCGGAGAGTACCTATGATTTACTCATTACGAATAATAAAAAGCACCATCTCAAGACAGAGAATCGCCGTTTCTTATATGAAAATAGCGTGTCACGTGAGAGTGGTTTTGCGGGGCGACGTAAGCGTTTTTGAAAGTGTTTTTGAGAGCGGCTAAACAATCGTGCCAAGTTTAGCGATGACTTCATGTCGACTCGCGAATACGCGTCTGAATTACTATATTGCAAAACGAGCGTGTGTGTGCGAGGCTTTTTTTCAAATGTATATTGTGTATACAAAGCGAGAACAGATTTGAAAGAAAGAAGTAGAAAAAAAACAGACGTGCGAATGGATTTTCGAAATGCCGAGTCGATAGACTACTCTCTTTCCGTTTGTTCCGCGAGAGTTTTTCTAATACATGTTTGGTTTATTGAATATTTTCCTTTGATATCTATTTTTGCATACGAAAATCTTCGTCTCTGAAAGTGTACTCTGGATAAGATATTTAGTTGGGTTCACTTCCATTGACCCCAAAAAACAGGCCCCGTTGTTTCTATTGCGACCAAGGTGTCATACTCTGACACTGCTGATACCCCTCATCGAAGGGGAAAAAATGTGCGATCCTCCCTGTGCCATGAAAATTACGATTCTTTAATATTTTTCCTTTATGAAATTTTCTATTTTAACTTCAAAAATGCAGCCTCTTCCCTGTAAACATTTTCCTGCAGTCTCTTCCCCCTAAATCATTTTCCAACCACTTCTGCTTCAACCGATAGTTAATATTTTTCGTACGTCACCATTTTCCTCCGAAAACGTCGCATTATTTGTCAACATCACGCACGAATAATCGTTTCTGAAGGAAGATGAATGTGCAACTTCGTCGAGCACTCTCATTTCGTCTTATTTCTTTTGTGACTGTCGGTGTATTATTCGAAACATAAATACGCAAACCCACGCCAATGACGAGTACTGAAACATTGCATTTCAGGGCTTATGTAGATATACCTTCGATCTGAATATAATACTAATTTCATTTATTAACTGATGCAATTTCACAAGGCTGAGAACGTGATCGATTCTCGTGGAAATGAACCTATCTTGAAATCTGTCGATAATTAAATTCATTGGTTTTATTCGACATTATTCATCAAAATAATTAAACACTTTATTGAGCCTCGTAAAATCGAGTTTCGCGTGCTCCGTTAATGAGCCTCGAGTTTACGTGTGTCCAAATTATATGAACATTCAAATGATATCAATTTACGTATTCGACGTATTGAGTTTCATCTCTTTGCGTGCAGATAATAACCATTTCGATTGATTTTTTTCTGTGACCTATTAATTTCATAGTGGACATTGTTCTGACGTTATTAGACAATTATATGATTGACATTCTGCTCGGGAGGTTCGCCAATTTTAAAAGTGGGACGAGCTCATCAATAAGCCGCTTCCTAGAATTCTCCCTAAATATATTTAATCGTACCATCGTCGTTCGTGAACTCAATTTTTTTCACATTCAGGCACAACACTCAATTAGCATTAAGAGAAGAAGTAAGAAACATCAATTTTCGCACTTTTTACCGTAACTCTTCGCATGTTAACATTACCAATTATCCGCTCGGAATGTTTTGTTTTCGACATTCGAAATGCAGAGTTCGTTGACTCCTCTTCTACCATAGGAAGTTGGTCTTTGAACGTTCGCGAAAAAAATCGCTTTGGAAAAAAATATGCTGAAATATAATAAAATCACCACACGCTTATTTGTCGTTGACTGTGTGTCAGATTTTGCGATGTTTTTCTTGGTAAATCTGTGGAAAAAAAATTGAAACACTAGTCCGTTGACCTATAAAAGACGTTTCTGGGAAACGCGACCGATTATGGCATCGCTAAACTAATATGATCTAAAGATTGTATAATCTTTTTTTTTCTTGA
The DNA here is from genome assembly GCA_024721215.1 of Cheumatopsyche charites. Taxonomy (NCBI): domain Eukaryota; kingdom Metazoa; phylum Arthropoda; class Insecta; order Trichoptera; family Hydropsychidae; genus Cheumatopsyche; species Cheumatopsyche charites. The sequence continues at coordinate 3,067,059 of CM045587.1, forward strand.
GTAATTTGAAGATTTCCTTATTTACATTATTCATTTTTTTTTTACCAATCGATTAATAAAATTAATCAATCGTGTCAATACGTCATAACGATTTTCAAAAATTTTCCACTATTAAATATTTTAAAATTCGTGATTATATCATTTACATATTATTTCTCGTTCTTCGTAATTCGTTTTTTAATAAATAAATATTAAATTTCATGATTCAGTCGATTTTTCTTATTCAGAAGTGCGTTAAGTATCGTATTATAATTTATTTTTTAAATTTATCTTTATCCGTAATATCCTCTTCCGCAATATTTGACACACTTAAACCCTCACTCTTGGCATTGCCTTGTGATATTTAATAATCTTTGATGTTTTTTAAACTTTTGCGTTTGCGGTTTTCCTGGAAGCTTATTCGTGAATTTCCTCATTCGGGGAGTCGTCTACCTGGAAATTGCTATGTGATTTGCAATTTTCTCCGGTAATTGCGAAGATGTTACTTGCACTTGTATCATTTCGTCAATTGAAAAACAGCCTTCTCTCACCTTTGATGTGTATTAATATTTTCGAAATGTTTTTGTATATTATGATAAAAATTGGCTATTGACCTCTGAAAATATTGATAAGTTCTTATTCTGTCGTTTTTTTTTTCCATATTATATACTTTTGTTTTTGTGTATAGTATGTGAATTTTATGGCACTTTGAACCCTTTCTGAAATAATGAACAGGTGGAAACAACCCTCTTTTTTGTATTAATAAATGATGTGTTGAGGGTGTGAATGACCTTTAAATATTAGATTATTTCATAATCATATTTTTCTCATTCGAATGCTTAATTTTACTAACGAAAACATTCACATTAAATTTGTTTATGTAATAAATCTTTTTTTCAATATAGCCATTCGAGAAAAAAATAAACTGTAATGAAAATGGCTTGAACTATATATGAATTGATCTTTATTTGTTCGTTAATTTATGTCATCTTTATCTCGTTTGAATTAAATAAGTCGAATGCTTGGTTATTTTTTTTTATAAGTTTTTTTCTTTTTTTTTTTAAATAGAATCCATGTGAGTTTATTGAAGTTAAGTTTTGTTTAGGGCCAGTATATAAATCGCCTTTTAGTTAATATAATATATAACTCGGTTATCCTTTCATTTCTAATAGGATTTAATTAGAATTAAAAAAAATATTTACAGCCTTAAGTCAATTGATATACCGATTCCAACTCCGGTATATACCCAGGTTATAATTCCATTCGAACTGAAAGAAATATTCCGCCATCAACTCGATTGATAAACCCCCCCATAACCTTGCAACTGGACATCAAACAAAGATAAATCCAATCAATCGACGAAAATCAATCCCACCCCAAAACCAGGCCATTGAACCTCTCACCCCGAAAAAAAAAAACATACAACTCAACAACGACCAAAACACGCACACACAAAAACAATCCCCGCTCTAGTCTCGATCCGAAGCACATGGCCATCGGCGGCACCAGTGCGTCGCGGCACGTCGACCGCGGCGCAAGTGCGGCTCGCTATCGCGCAACACAACACAACACAACACAAAGCATGCACGTGTGCGCCTACGTCCTCTACCCGTGGCTGGCAGTCGTCGTGTACCTCGCCCTCCTGCTGGTGGTGAGCGCGTGATAGGGCGCGTGCGCACGACTGGCGCTCGATACCGAAGCGCTCCTCCCGGGCGCGCAAACCGCGCCGGAGCCCCGACCGCCGCGGACATGCCGGACGCCGTAAGCCGCATGCCGGCCCCCGCGGCGAGATAAAGCCGCGGGCCGATGGCGCCCCCGAGCGGCCGCTGAGCGCCGCAGGCTCGGGTGGGCGGCTCCTGCGAGGGAGGCCGCCCCGTCGCCGTCATCATCGCGCCACCGGGGATGAGCGCCGCCGCCGACCTGAGGGTCGTCGGGAGCCCTGCCGCGACGGGCTCCTCGGCGGCGGCCTCGGCATTCGTGCTGCCCAATCTCAAACCGGAGGTGGTGGGCCTGAACGAGACTACGCTCTTCGCCGTCTATTGCTTCATCAAGAATTTTATAGGGTAAGGGCGTTTATATACTGACGTTTTTCGAGAGGCGCGATTCCGGCGTTTACTTGCTGCCGCTGCAGCTCGCGTTTACTCCTCTTCTATGGCTAGATAATCTGCCAAATCTCAACCCTGAGGTAGTCGGGCTAAACGAGACTACGCTCTTTGCTGTCTATTGCTTCATCAAGAATTTTATCGGGTAAGAGCGTTTATATACTGCCGTTTTTCGAGAGGCGATTCCGGCGTGTGAATGGTCGTTTACTTGCTGCCGCTGCAGCTTGCTACTACTCCTCTTCTATGGCTAGATATTCTGCCAAATCTCAAGTCGGGCTTAACGAGACTACGCTATATTGCTTCATCGAGAATTTTATCGGATAAGAGCATTTATATACTGTCGTTTTTCGCGAAGCTCAAGAGGCGATGGCAGCGTGTGAATGATACTTTGATGGTCGTTTACTTGCTGTCGCTGCAGCTCGCGTCTATTTCTCTATCTTATGCTAGGAATATTTCGTAATTAGATAATCTGCCAAATCTCAAGTCGGGATTAACGAGACTACGCTATATTGCTTCATCAAGAATTTTATAGGGTAAGGGCTACTGACGTTTTTCGAGTGAATGATCGTTTACTTGCTGCCGCTGCAGCTCGCGTCTAATCCTGTATTTTATGCTAGGAATATTCTATAAGTAGATAATCTGCCAAATCTTAAGTCTGAGGTAGTCGGGTTGAACGAGACTACGCTCTTCGTCGTCTATTGCTTCATTGAGAATTTTATAGGGTAAGGTTGTTTATATGCTGTCGTTTTTTGTGAAGATCGAAAGGCGATGGCAGCGTGTAAATGATGCTTTGATGGTCGTTTACTTGCTGCTCTAGCCTTGTGATGTGAACAAAGATCATTTACATGTTGTCGCTGTGACTCACACTATATAGTACATACTCGTGTATATAGGTCTAGCTCTGTCTATTTTGGTTTGGTTGCTCTCCTGAGAACTAGACCTTTCTTTCGTATGTACTTGCGCTTGAGCAGGAGATGCAACGGCAGTAAGAGTTGCTATGGCAGCATGTGAATGATCCTTTGAAAACGACTTAAGGGCTTATAAACGGTTACAAACTTAAAAGGAAGCGCCCTTTTCGATCCGCTTAATTATTTTTCATTTAACATTTGAATGGAAATATTATATAATATTTTCATGAAATATTAAGTATCTTTAAAATTATAAATGAACTGTTTTCCTCGTTTCAGTATGAATGGAAGATAACCTAGTTTGCTATATCATCTAATATTTGCTGAAATGCATGATTATGCAGTTCACCAATTAAATATTTTTCTTAACTTGAATAATGTGTAAACTATCGGTGAAATTATTGCAAACATCGATACACAATTCTAAACCCATTAAATAGTTATTGCAAACAGTGTCTAATTAACCATTGGAATTTTAAATGTTGAAATAGATTGTATTTTTTTTTCTTTGTTGCTGTGTTGTTCATATTCAAGTATGTACAACGATTTTAAATATCTTACGCATTTTTTTTTCTAAATACAAATGCAATAAAAAAAAATTAGAATATACGTTGCAAAGTTTTTGGTTTAGAAAAAAACATCCAAAGTGCTTATGGGATTTAAATCAATTAATTCTTATAAATTTTACATTTTTACAATTCATTGCACCCGCGTGACAATTCAAAGCGCGAATTCACACCAACCTAATATTTTCAAAAGCCATCCTATAACTAAATAACGCCGATAACAATAAACGAAAAACGTGTATCGAATTTTCACCCATTAACACTTCTTCTACGGCATAAAAGTGCTTCGACGAGCATTTTAATACTGTCATAACGCCATTTTAGAACCTTCCGAAACGCACAGACGCTCATCGTAATGTATTTGGATTCGTATGTAAATTGAGAATCCATAATTTCACTTTAGTACCTTTTACGATTGATTAAGAATGAATTGATTTTCAATATATTCTAAGTGAAACGTTGTTTTTTTTTTTGTGTAATCACATTATCGGCCACTAAAATAGTGTTGAAGAATATTCAATTTATACACTGTCCATTCGACTTATCGATCGACGTTTTTTTGGGTTATTGCCCTCGACGATTCGCAACTTTCGTCTATTGTCAGACTCTTCCCCCCATAACGATATCAAAATCTGGAATCAAAATAATAATGACTTAAAGGGAAATAAACACGATCGATACAGCAATATTTAGCTTATCGACATTTCGTAATATTCAAGCGAATTCTATATAAATCCCACGTTTAGCTTATTTCCAAGCATTCGTTTCCATGGTGACCGCTTTTAACGACATCGACATCTCCCCCTGCTCGGATCATCTCTCCCCATCCTGATTTTATAATACGCCACATTATATTAGCAACAAGGAACAACTCTCTTAGTGAATTATGTTAAAATTTATATACGATTCGAAATCAATGGAATAACGAAATGATTGCTTTTGCGTAATTGGACTCGCTTTCGAACCGATTATGCACGTCCGTTCGATCGGCTTCAGTCGTTCGCTATCTTGTCTATCTGTTTTTGTACGAGAACTAATTAATGGTCGTTCTTATTTGTACAATTAATGATGTATTTTATGTTTCGATTGCTACGATATTGATTCGATTATCTCGATTCCCGATACTTCCGTAATTTGAATGTAATTTATGCAGTCGTACACTATTACAATTATACACGTATTTCTCGTCTATATTTATTGAACAAATCAATATCGTTACTTTATTGTGTTTAGAATTGGCAATCGGAACAATATATTCACTTCAGATTAATTTCGGCCTCATTTAGCTTTTGATTCATTTAATTCAAGCTATCAATGTGGAACACTTTGATCTTTCATCTCAAACCTTTTAATTTCGTTCGCGTTCTATCGAACGTTTCATTTACGTTCGATCCGTTCAAAACTTTATTTGACGATCGAAAAGGTCAAAGTTTGCAAATGACATTTTTACAGAAATTGAGTTTTGCACAGAAATCTTCTATACATGCTAATTTATTTGATGGCAAAAGGATATAAACGAATTTGGAACATGTGCCGAGATATATAATCAAATCACTTGACCTCCTCCTAATACATGGTCAACATTGAACGTGCTTTTCTCGAAATCACTTGTATCCCTTGGCCTTTTCAGTCGTCATTTAATACAATTTTATAAATAATTTTCATTAATTTAAAATTACACCCGAACCAGAAACGCACTAACGGATACGCATACCGTTTCTTCGTCTACATAACCGAAGAATAATACCGAATCGTTCAACTTCCGCGATCGATATACAATTTATTGTATTTGTGCGATTCATCTCGCTCACTATAATTAGAACGCAAATATCGATCTATTTCGAAACGCGTCGAAGAACGATCGGTTCGCCATGCATTTTGGAAACATCGAATCCGGCCAACTGCCCGAATGCGCATATAATATGCACTAGGGCTTTCAATCCCGGGGTGTTTTGATCTAAAGTCAGCTGGTATAAAGCGTGTGTGCATGCCGCGTCGAGCTTCAGGGTCCTTGTGATGCTGGACTCGAGTCCTGTTGGATCCTGGCGAGAGTCATGTCGTTGTTCTTAATTGATCGCTCATCGTTTGTCTTGGTAGAAATTCTTGACTTAACTAAAAATGAATTATTAGTTTTAATATTTGGCCAGCAATAAATCCGTAATCCCCAGTACTCAATCAAAATTAATCAACAGTATTCACGATGCCAGAAAATTCCCGGATTCAGGGATAGACATCGATGCGTCTCGCATCAACACCATCTACATCGGCTATAAATAAACCTCGCTGTTGATTTTCCTGTTAGAAGTCGATTCGCGTTAACAACACCGGGAGTCCACTAAACATGATTATGCATAATGCACACTGTGCTAAAGTGCTCGGCCACTTGGCACAACGGCTGTTGACGATAAGCTTTGCCCGATTTCAGTTGTGATCCGATGTCGACGCTAGATACACGCTTTGAGAACACAATCCGGTCTTAGATCAGTTCCATCGTTTAGCGGAAGTCGGTATTTTGATCGGACTATCTCGAAAAATTAAGTGATCAGTGCTGAGTCTGAAAGGTGATGGCCGATCTCAGGTTGATCATAGCCAAGAGAGTGACTCCTGGTCAGAGCTACAGCAGGCGCGATCTCAAGAATATCTTTCATAAGAACATGAATAAAATGCTGAATATGAGGTATTTGGCTGTGTGATAATAGGAACGTTCAGAAATCATTATTTATCATGGAGAAAAATACTGCATTTTTTTTATAACTGAATGTTTATGCAAGTTTTTATTCCAAATCAGTACTCTTGCAAATGAAATTCGTACTTTCTCAAATCAAATTCAAAAATTGAAAAAAAAATTGATCTGTTAAAGTGCGAATTTGACATGAATTTGTAGTTAAAAAACTTGAATCATTGTTGACAGAATGAAGCAATTTAGCTTTAATTTAGAATGAGCCATTTTTTACATAGTTAATTTTTTTTCTGCATATGATGTTTATATTTGATAACATAATGATAGTGTATTCTATTGACGTAAAGTTTATTGATTGATTAATATAAATAAAATGATAAATCATTTTATGAAACGTACGGATACGAAAAAATAGATGATTCAGAGGAAAGTGGGTTAATGTGATTGTGTACACGTGTAAGTCAAAAATATCTTTCCTAAACTGAAGGTCTGAGTACTCTGAATAAATCCTCCCATCGTGATCATGGAAATTTTTTCTTACATTTTCATATAAATAATATTTTTTCAAGTTTTCAAATAACAACAATATATTTTTTATCGTCCTTCATATTGTCCAAATATAAAATTAAATTTCTAGAAATATTATTTTTCCTATAAACATTGTCATGAATTCATAGAAAATTAAAACTTTATTGGCACGCTTTCTTAATGATAGAGATGCTTCAATATCGATCGTCAATTGTCATGTTGATCTGCCAAAATTCAATTTCAAAAGTTTATGTAATTTTTCGAATCCTTCCATTACTCTGCGCTTATATCTCAAAAACTAGCTTCAACATTACTACATATTACCTTATTTTAATTTCACATTTAATTTTTTTTTAGATTGAGATGTTAGCTTCATCTTAAGCTGTAATTCAATACCGCCATTCTTATCAATTAGACGAGCTCAAATAGGTTTTTATTGCCGTTCGTTCAAGCGCAAAATCATTTGTTTTATAGCCTTTTTGCGTCATCAAATCGACTGACTTCGTTGACACATCGTTGAAATTGCAATCCAATTCATGCGTGAGGAAATTGGCTTCAGACCAAGGGCATTCAGTCAGTACTTATAACTCCAATCATATCATCAATAATACGTATAAATTGTATTTTATTCAATTATTATATTCTATTGTAAAATCTATATATCGGAAGATAACATTGCTCTTGTGAAATTAGCCGTTCAGTGTATAAAGTGATTAATTCCGCTTGTTGGAAAAAAATGAGATGTAAATGTCAAAACACTTGTTGTAAGTATAGTCATCGTTTTTTATGTGTGAAATATATTATATTTCCTGAATTACAACGATGTGTACTATTAAATGACTAAATTTGTTTGTCCGCCGAATAATGAATCATTTATTTCAGATGACATTTTAATTAATTTTGTGCTTTAACGCAAACTGAACACATACATAAACTTATTATCAACTAATCTCGAAAAGTGCATCAAACATACTTCATATTTTTTTCTCGATTTTCATTTTATAGAGTTAATCACGTTTCGCACTGAATGGCTCAAATATCAATTACATCTATACAAATTATCATTTTCACATTTATTAAAAAAAATCCATTGTAAATTTTCATATGTACTTAAACAAATCCTTGAAACATTGTGTACAACACATTATCGATAAACAATTTCCGCTGCATGTACTTCAACCGCAATTATCCCGCGTTTTTAATTGCTCAGTCGTTACTAGCTGCGGTTAATTGATAGCTCAATCGCCCCACGCCCGATCTATGGATCTATAGATCGTCTCAAATTTCTATTTATCATTCGAACACGAAAACAAATTTGAATCGTTATTCTATTCGGTTTGTAGGTGCTCCACAACAGGCACACGGGCACACGTCGAAGTCGACAAACGGGGGCGACCTATTAAATTGCTAAAATTAACCCGATCTATTATCGTGATTTATTGGTCGATTCGATCGTACTATGGGCAACTCTATAGATTTTTTTTTTCACTTATGGTGTTTTGATGGTTTGTTAAATTGTTTGGATTTTCCAGGAAAATCCGTTTGATTTTTATAAATCGATCGATTTGAAATTGTATCGTGAATGAATTGTGATTTTTTTGACGATTTGTTATTTCGGATGATTTATTTTAATGAATTTTCTCTCTGAGCAACTTTTTCATCATCCTTCAGCATTATCAAGGTTAATGGGTTTTTTCCTCTTTTGAAAAAAACAATAGATGTTTGCCAATAAATAATGTTATGCTGCATAGTATTGTCTTTGATGTTATGAAATTAGTTGATTGATGAATTCAGCTAATCTGTAATATATTTTACCGAGATTCTCATATCTGAACGTTTTTTTACGAGCAAAACATTTTCATTTTAATCAATCAAATATCCCAACCAACCAATTGAATATCATATGCGAATCACAGGTTCGTCCAACAATTTCGTAATACATATTTTCCACCGTCCCAATATTAAATATACAAATAAATCGTAACAAAATTTCAAAAATATTTGATCATCTATTTGACTTGCGTTTATCGCGAGTAATACAGAACATAAGCACGCCACATCTAATCACATACACACATAGACAAAGGCCGAATGCATACGTGCCGTTTATCGAAACAATATCGACATCGTAAAACCGACGCACACTCGTGTAACGTTTCTGAAATCGATGAATAATCGCCAGATAATCGACACTCCAGCTCGATAAGCCACCGCGGCTGGACACCCTCGGCCGAAGACCAGGTCCTTGGCGGTTTGCAACCCGATACGGCGCCGTAGATCTCCATGTCGACAGATCTATCGATCGATCGGTCGGTAGTAGATCGGCGCCCATCGAAGATCTCGCATCAATTGACTGCTCAATATCGCTTAAGTGGCCTCGTGACGCGTTCGTCCGTCGCTGAAAAAAAATCTGAAGACGATTTCGTCCAAGTGACACATTCGCGTCGGACGCGATGGATCGCCAACACGCCTTCTATCCGTATTGCTCCAAAAGAAGAGGATCCACTCCCAGTCTAATTCAGTACGCCACGATCAACGCCCAGATCCAGAAGGAGAGGACGTCTCCGTCTCTAGACGTCATAAACAATGCAGACACTGACGATACTGAGGATGAGGACTCGGAGTTGTCCTGGAGCAGATCCCAACCGGCTTTGAACTTGCTGCACGTGACCAACATACGAGGGCGCGTCAACATACTGAGCCTGCCGACGAAAACGAACTTCAAGAAGTCCAAAAAGAAGGAGGACAAGATCAAGGGCTCGGCCGTTTCGTCGGTTCGTCCTTCGTTCGGTGCTCAACCGGTTTGCAATGTCATCAAGAGGTCGTCCAGCCACGGAGTGCTGGTCAACGATTCGTCTTCGACTTCCAAGTCTTCGGATCTCGACGAGCGGAGCAATCGACGCAACAGTTGGTGTCAGTAAGTGCTGCTAAAGATTGTAGTGTGTCCGGCTTGACGCTGTAGTGTTGTGATAACTCGGACTTTTCACTGATCTAGTTAACTAACCTGAAAGTTACTGTCAGTTCTTTAAGTACGAATTATTAAAAATCCGCTGAACAGAGACGGATTTTGACAGTCCGTAAATGAAAAACTGAATAACTCTTTGGTTAGTTAACTAAAGGAGTGAAAAAACCGGCCCTTAAATGATTACTTCGTACATTTCGATACTTGAAAGCAAGATTGAGTATAAGTATGACTGGTATAAGCGACTGTACGTACTTATTGATTCAATAGATAGGTAGAGTCACTTATTCCTGATCACGTTCGCATTTGTGCGGATCGTAATAACTCACTGTTTATTCAAATTTTAACTGTAGCTATTCGACTTTTGAGTTGTGTTTTAATGTCTCGTCGTTTGATTGCTATTGCTATAACGCCGCCGATCTTGCATTAACGAAAAAAAATGTACCAATGGATACAACAGGTATAATATAAGTAAAATTTTATACTATTCCAATCAGACGTACATTGATAATCAAGGAATTGATTGTATGCTCTGAATAAACTTGTCCGTTATCTACAACGCTCAAAATACCTCGAAAGTGTAATTACTAAAATCATATCTCTTCACTGCTGACATCAATTCAACTCAAATCTGATCAAACGCGAATGTTATCGTTTGTTGCAAACCTCGTCACAAATCAACTGGTTATTTCAGCAGATTTGTGTTGTTGTTCGTACCGTTTGATGTTTGTTCGTCGAATTGACAACCAATTGTCGAGTATGTTTGATTCGTGAACGACTGTTTCGTAAACACGAATTCGTGTCGATGTCCGTTAGCGAGATGTTTCTAATTTTTCATTTTTCGTATCGGATGCATAAAATGATTCTCTAAAAAACGTTTTATTTTTATATTTTATGGCCTTCGTTTTGTGGTGGTTTTAAGACGGAACGTGCCAAATTCTAGCGTCGAAATGGCGTTTCCTATTCGTCTGTGAAAGTTTTTTCAGAAATTTCAATTGATTATTATTAGTCTTTCTTCATAATTGATTATCTCTTTATAAGTACTTGATTCATACTATCAAGAAATTGAAATTGAATTAACTTGAAAGTTTTAAATGCATATTTGTTTCCTCTATAAAACTGTATTCGTAATATTCGATGCGTAATGCAATCAATGAAATTGATGATTAACGCAAATATCAATCCAATTATTATTTTTCATCAAATTTGAATCAACTATTCGTGTAATTCGAAAACATAATAACATATCATAAATCCAGTTCGTCTTTGCATCTTATCACCTCTTATTATCTGTCGTAAATAAATCGTTAAAATAATCTACATATTTGCAATCCCAAATCTATAATCCGCTCACTGATGATATTTTAATCGCCATTTTGTCAATCGTTATCTATTCGACTTTATGAAGACTTCTCCAGAGTCTTTATTTCTGTAAAATTCGATTCAATATTATTTATGCGTCAGTTTCGTTTTTCATTTCGAAACGAAATTGCGCGCAAAATTCGCCTGAAACTTTCTTCGGTTTACTCACCAGTTTCAGCGATGTGTTCTGCTAAACATTGAGCTATTTTCGAATCGCCCAACTAACACCTGTATTTGATTTTTCTCATATTTCTATAGATGTGTGCATATTCGTTCGATTCCGAATCATAATAAAAATAAGCCAGCTGCGAAAGTCGTTTCATCTGCGACGCATTAATTTTTTTGTCATTTGCACGAAAATACAAACAATACGAGGTTTTGTTTCGCGATTTATTCGAACGTAATTAACTGTTCGTTGAATTATTCGAAAAGTATTTTTTTTGCCGATTCGATTTGCCGACTTTTTTTTTAATTTTTATTTGGTTTCACGTAATGGAATTGTAGTCGTTTAATATTTTTACGCATTTCCATAAAAAAATTGTGTTTGCATGTTCTATGCCAGCTGTGAATATCGATAAGATTACCATCGGCGTTTTATGCTACAGAAAATTTGCCTTTCTAAAAATTTTCACATTGAATGTGCACATATTTTTGGCAAGGTTCACAAAATGAATAAATATTTTTCGTAAATATTTGCACACACGATACCCACAAATTTCGCTTGTTTTGTTCGATTATTTCTCACAATATTCACTTTCGATTTCATTAAATCACTCACAATCAGATTCAATATTTTAATCTTATTTCACCGATAACGTTTTGCAATTGTATTCATACGTACTCGTATCTCTAATCTTATTTGTTAATGATCGTCTGTGATACTTACTGTTGCTTTTCATATTACAATTTATTTGATTTTAATCATTTGATTTTCCAAGATATTCATGTTATGTTTAATTTTTATTGTCTTCGGAATTAATATTTTCAATATCATGCAACTTAAAAAACAAATGTGTATTATTTTTAAAAATACTGTTATTCCTTCAATAACGCGAATTTGAATGCGTATAATTATCAAGTCACCTACTTGAAAATGTCATTTTTCTTACCATGACTTTTGATCATCAATTGTGTCTCAATGAATACATTATGCTACATATAATAAAGCTATTAAATTTTGTTCATAATGATTATTCGCTGATATATTTTATCTAGATTTTTGCCTTGCTTGTACAAATAAAACCAAAATTCATATACATTGCATTCCATAAAATTCCATTCCCATGCTTCAGGAAAATTGTCTTCAAGGAAATAGCCAGTCAATCCATAAAGTGGTTAATTACACTTTTTGAAAGAAAATTTATTTAAATGTCAATACACTTGGTGTATAATAATCATAATATTTTATTTGTAAAATAAATTTCCTCAATAATAAAGATAAATATTAAACGACAAAATTCATTTCAGACGCCATTTTAATTTAATATGTACTTTAACGTGAATAGACCACATCCATATCTCATTATAAACGAAATTTGCACGTCTATCATTTCGAATAAACGAAATATCGAGAATTTTATAAACATTTCATATTTTTTCTCAACTTCTTATTATTTGAAACTAAACGTCTAACATCATCAAATCGAACGAACCGATCAGCGAGAAGAAAGAAAAACGCCACAGAGCTTTTCCGAGCGCCAAATGATGCAAGGAAATTGTGCAATGCGCCTAACGACGCACACTCGCACCATCTCTCCCCATCATACAAACGACACACACATATATATATATATATATATAATTTTCAAAACACACACATGACCAAACACACAGACAAAAACACCTCATACAAAAGTGGGCGGTGGGAGTCGTAGAGCGGCGTCGGCGCGCGCCAGTCTCCGGCGAACGGTTCGATAGCCGACACGCGTTCACCGCGACCGCATAACCCCAACACTCCTTATAACCCAACTCCTCGGAGTCCTCGACCAATCCAGCCTTTCGTCTGGATGCAGGGGTGCGTGCTTTCGTCGTCGCGTCCCTCGCTGGCCCTGGGCCACCGCCATCGTCAGGTGCCCGAGGAGAAGATGCACGCCAAACCCCTGAACGGCCACTACGGCTCCATCATCATGAGCAAGCAGGACCTGCTCAGGGAGGTCGTCGTCAAATACATCGACTACTTCTATCCGCAGTGAGTAGTGTCTAGGGCGTGCGTGTGCGTTTAACCTCGATACGGTGCAGTCGCTCTCCATATAGATTTTTATGGGATTTTTTCTTTTTCGGTTTTGTGTTCGGATGTATTATACTCGTCTTTTTTCCGGCTGGCTTTCTGTGTTTCGTGCTTTTCGAGTCGTCGACGGTTTTGTGTTGAAATTGTGTATTCGAATTGCTTAGTTATGAATGCCATAGCATTTTTAATAAATTATATATCGGGGAAAAATACTAACGGCATTAATCGACTGCCGTTAGTATAAAATGGTCTTTTTTTTTTTCATTTCAGCACATGTGCTTTCAATTGTGAATTCTTTCATCATCATCTTTCATCGATGATGTTCGATGCACTGAATATTTTCCAGTTGAAGATACAAAATTAAACCCTTAAATATTTCAAACAGTTTGAGCGAATTTACACAATCGTCTGTCATTATAATTTCACATCTCATTCTCAAATTTTTTTCGTTAATATCTGCTTGTATTCAATCTCGATCTTTCAATCACTATTTAGCGATGTGTCAACTTTTTTTTTCCTATATAATTTTACAGTTTTACTTAATGTACATTTGAAAATCCGACCTTATAAATTCATATGAAAAAAATATTTTTCACACCGTCTGTGACCTAGAACATTTTGACTTAGGATCGATCTTTTCACTGCTTTATTTAACTAACCATCGATTCACAGTCAATCCTCCAACTACGAACTATCAAAAATATGCAACGCAAATCGTATTTTCGATGAATCGTAATTATTAGTGAACTAAAGCTGTGAAAAACCCAGCCCTTAAACTGCACATCCAATCACAGAACCGTACGTCACGCTTCATCTCTTAAATTTCACTTTTTCCCACAACACGAGATTTCCCGACTTAAATGCGAATCTGCAAATACATCAAATTCTAAAAATCGTCGAATGGCATTATTATTATGTGAAAGGCGTTATTACATTTTCCGCATGTGCCATAGACATCGATCGCCTTTGTGCTACGCCGATCGACCAAAGTACGTGAATGTTTTATCGAATGTCGAAATCGCTTCGTGTACACCATTTTCCAAAATCAAATTCGATGTGCGGCACTACACTAAGCGACATCGATTCTATTTTTTTCGGAATTCGCCGTGAATATTTCAATTCGGCTAAAGGGTAAAAGGTCGCTTGAATGTATCTATCGTGCTTGTGAAATGGCTTGAAAGTGTTTGATTTCGTGTGATCGATTCAAATGTCGTTGTATTATTAATACTGCCTGTACAGAGTCAGTTCTGAATGTTAATCAGTGATTTAAAACACTGATTGACAGTAATGAAACAAATTGAACAGTATACACAGTCAGTGTTTTCAATTGTTGTTAGTCAAGATTGACTGTTTACGAATCCATCATTTCAAGCACTGACTGACATTCACAACAAATTGTACATCATACACGAATAGTTTTGATTGTCAGTCAGTGTTGTAAATCATTGTTATTCAAGATTGACTCTTCGGATTCGTGATTTGAAACACTGAATGTCAATCACAATGACAAATTGAGAATCATACACGGTCAGTTCTGATTGTCAGTCTGAGTTTTCAGTCATTTCTATTCAGGATTAACTATCTACGAGCGGTATAAAGCTCTTTTTTCAATTAGTATCATGTTCTTATAGAATTTTTCAGTTGTTAACATACTTAAATGTGTCTAGCTTGAAGCAATCTCAGATTCGACTCGTATCAACTTGAATCTATTCATAAACTCGCGAATCTAGGAATACTCATTTTGCGAATAACATTCTAAATAGGTCGGAAAATCTTCTAGAGTAATTCGATCGCTTATTTTCGCGCATTTATTATTAAACACACGCGGAAGACTGGCCCAGATATATGTATTTTTTTTTTCAAACATATTATTTTAGCACACTTAGCAAATTTGTCAGTTGCTCAATTCATCAACCGAGTCCGATTTGACGTCACCTTTGGATTTCGAAAATATAAAGAAAACTCTTCGAACAAAGTAACGTCGTGTCTCTTCAATTGATTCATTTCATCGACACAAAGAAGAATTGCGCTTCCGCCTCGAGTTTTATGAGTTTTGCAAATGTGTTATTTTACGGTTTATTTATGTTTTTTTTGCACACGTGTCTTTATGGAACGCTCCGAGGTGGTCTCGATTCTTTGTCACTTTTCCCAAAGATTGCTCGAGTTGAGGTTATTTACGTATTCTAGGTCAAGTTTTTGATTTTTAGCTCAATCGAAATTTGCGCAAATGTCACGGTGATTATTTGGTGATTGTTTTTAATTTTTCAGTCGATGACGCAATTGTTATTAATTGCAACTGCGTTTTCATTTGCTCACGTAATTTCGCAGATACAGGTTTTTTTCAGTCGTTGATTATTTTGATAATTAATGAGTGCGAAATTATTTCACTTTTTTTCGTATACGCTCATTAACATTTTTATCTAATTGAATTGAAAATCAGACTGTTTACTGGACACTCAAAAAGTCAAGCTTCCTTATTACATTCAATCAGCTGCTCCAATCACACAACTTTGAATTTCAACTAGCGTATATTAGATTTTATTGACAATTCATATCCATAGACTATCATGCTCTGTCTTACGGACTTAATTAACTATCCTACTCACGAACAGTGCATGTGAATTGAAACAAGTCTCATTTTCGATCAAATTTCCTTTCGAATTTCCTCAGAATCCACATGCACACAACAAATTATCTCTCAAATCCATCAATCTTCCGACTCTCGATCCTGACAATTGTCGTGTATTGAACTGTCACGACTTCGACCTTGCCGTGACAAAGAGAGACTTTCGAATCGTCCGACACGTTCGATTAGTGCCCGATTTGAAACTTACTATATCTCGTTGTTCAACAACAACACAACAACGTAGCAATTTACCGCGTCGTTTGTTGTGACCGCGTGGTTTTTCGGTGAGATCCGTAACTTTCACCGGTTGTTAGTGAACTGTACGTAGATTCGTTTGGTCTTTCGGTGTGGATTCTGTGCGGCGTTTACATGTAGCTGTTGCCTTTCTCGCTCTAGCGTGAGAAAATCTATGAATATTTGGACTTTATGACAGATTTTTTCACTGATTTAGTTGACTAAGTATGGAAATATGGATGAGGGAGACTGATATTTCGACGATTCTTAATTGGAGGACTAACTCTATGATTAGTTAACTAAAGCAATGAGAAGTTAGGCTCTTAGAGCGAGAAAGACAATGGCATCTGTTTTATGTAAAAACCGATTAATTTGTTGAAACCGGGCAAAAAAATGCATTTTCACATGATACATGTAGAAAATCGTAGTAATACGATTCTATTTGTCGGTTAGCATTCGTAGCACTACGATTCCTGCTTTTAATGTGCATATTATCATTGTATATGATAGAACTATTCAATTTAGAAAGAATATAACTAAAAACAATCTTACACAAAAATCCCATACAACAGACAAGATTTTCAAAATTTCTCACGCTTTCAAAATTACAATAAGAATGGTTCAATCTAAAGCTATACACATATTACAAAGGTTATTATTTCCATTCTAGAACGTAATTTTATCCATAGACTGCATCACAAACGATTGAATTATTGAAAATTTTCACTCATCCTTGATTTATGTACGTATTCATAGTGAACGAGTTCCGCTCCGAATCATCGGACCGGATCTGATCTCCGGATTGTGCCAATTTCACTCGTTCGTTGTTTTTTACTCCCATTTGTTACAACAATGTGCACGATTCGACTCACATTTTGTATTCGACGTACGTTGATTATTATGTTACGTGAACGCGTGTTCACATAATAATGTCATAGTTTTTACAGGTATTATTGTGCTGGATTGATTTTGATTTGATTTTCTTTTTGTTGCAGTGCATCTGGAACGAGCGCGGTGGCCATTGACAACAAGATCGAGCAAGCCATGGTGAGTAATGAATTAATTACTTTGTAAAATTATTGATCATCCCCTAATAAGATTCGAAATTACTGAAGATATGCAAAAATAAATCCATAATATTAGTTTGAACTCAAGCATTCGTTGAATCTTTGTACCATTATTTTCAAACAAGTCTAATCTAACTATATAATAGCAATATTCTGAGTGTGTCTGTCCGGTATAACGCTTCAAAACTACTTCGATGTATTCAACGGGTCGATCGCTAGTATTTTATATTCGACGTTGCATTTCGTTGATGATTGCATATACATACATTTTTTGATGCTTTGTTTCAAAACTGCGCTTTGTTCGTCGAATGTTTTGATTTCGAAAGGTCAAATGCTCGTATCGCGATATAATCAATGCAAATTTTGAAAAAATAAACGTTAGGAAAAAACAATATGCATTCGAAAACTAAAACTAGGAAAACATTGAGTCACGTTCGAAATTTCCATACGCGCGTTTTTAATTTGCATTCGGATTTACGTATGTATGTATTACGTTTTCTATTTGATCAGCACAATGTGCAATTTAAACGATGATGATGATACAAATGAAACGGTTCAAGGTCGTTCATTGTTTTACCTGAAAATATTGAAAATTGACAGTAAATTTCACACTGAAAATATTGAAATAGCAGTTTCAAAGTTCATTGTCTTTCGAATTTCCATATAAAAGGTCACCAGTACTGATATAATGCACATGCAGCGAATTTTTTATTTTTGAATTTTTCATAAGAATTTATAAATTATGTTAATATTTAACGTTTTGATATAATAAATAAATACTTTTTCCGGATAATTTTTCCATATTGGCTCTGAGTGCAATATCCACTCCTGAACTTAAGACTAGTTTATATAAATTGTATGAGTAAGTGTTTCGTGTACAATATGTAAATACTATTTTCGTGCAATGCTCCCTGAGTCATATCGTTGCATTCATCCCCAAAAATGGTCTTATAGTGTCTGTATGACGCATTTAGTTCAATAGTTCTGTTTTAGCGTTTAGTCATCGTTTTATCTTGAACGTCACTTTGTGCAAGGTTAAAGTTTAATAAAAGTCCCATTGTATGTATGTTTAATGTTTTATTTCTTTCGTTTTCCTTCACACGTTTATTTATGTTAGATAAAGTCGATCGTATAAACACAACTTATCGGATCCTTGTTTGATTTAAACTGATTCACAGACAGTTATTGCTTATATCATTATTTTTCTGTAATAAGATAATTATTGCATAAGATTTTTCATTAATTCACATCAGCGATTGGAACTAATTGTGCAATTTTATAATTATGATGATTTAAGCGTTAAATGTAAATTTGTGGTTACATATTTCAATTCAATTGTTAATGAATACATATATTTTAAATATTTATTAGTATAATAGCCACCCACGTATAGTAAAAATAATGACGTATATACACATTTTATAGAAACAAATGTAATTTATTTACTCTATCGATTGTAACGGTTTAATTAACATTTCCATTTTTTATACAAACTTGAGAAAAACAATTTTGCATTAAATAAACTATGTACATACACATATTTTATTACTCTAATGGCAGAACATTACGTGCATTGCAATCACTATATCGATCTAATTATTATGACGTGCACACTAAGAACGGCGATTAAATCGATACCGCAATAACGAAAATCTTTTTTTTTCAAATCTAAAAATTAAAAAAAGGCACAAGCGAAAATTTTTCTTTATATTCGAAACAAACGGAAAATCCGCGATGTGGCAAACGACCGAGATTCTCGCGTTCTCGAGACTCGTCACGGTCGTAATATCCGAAGAAACGAGGCTTTCCTTCTCTTCAGTTGTATTTATGTATATTGTGATGTATCGTGAAGCCTTTCAATGTTTCTACGGACACTCGGTTAGTTTTTTTTGAAAATCGAAATATCGCTCACTTGTTTCTATATGGAATGTCATGTCTCAAAATTGTGTTATTTTCAAGTAAGAATGTAGAATGAAAAGTATCCAAAATGAATCTTTGGACGAAGTTCTTATTTTGAAAGGTTTTATGCAATTTTAAGATTTTGATTTGGTTTTTTATTTATTTAAATAAATTTTAATCACTAGATTTTTTTTCACAAATATATTATATAATTTTTCTTTTTAAAAAAACAGATCATTGTCTGATTAATAGTTTCTCGATCACAAAATGAATAAACAAATTATTCAGGTTTCCACTTTTGAGAGAAAAAAAGGTCACATGCATAACTGAAAACTGCTGAACATACTCGAAAGGGTTGAGAGCCACTACCAAATACATAATGAACCAACCAATGTATAACGCGATTAACATTAACCATTACATAATATAGAATAATTTTCAAAAAAGGTCACTTGAGCCCTTTGTGAAATTCAGTCGTCATTTACAATCTATATTATAAATACGCTAACGATGCTCGAAATTTTCAACCACAGCCGTGCCATGAACCCGGGCGTTCAATTTATTAGCCAGCGCCTTACATTCGAACTACGCGTCGTAATTACGAAACTGCACCGCTTAATGTATTTAAGGCGTAAAATCTTTTTTTTATTTCACTCATAGATGGCAATAAATACATCCGTGGCAATACGAAATTTGATTAATTCCGAACTATTTTGATACACATGCGCCTACTGCTAGTCTATATTATAAATACGCTAACGATGCTCGAAATTTTCAACCATCCGTGAATCGAACCCGGATCGTCTGTATGGCACACGCGTGTTGAACCGCTCGTTTCAAACAAACGGAATAATTAAACACTTCTCATAAATTTTCCCGACTTTTTCTTTCACAAGATCGATCGTCCGACCGAATCGAATTCGAATTCATCGAAAAGCGTCGAAAGCATTGGGACACTTGATACGCAGACACATAATAAGCTTCGGGGAGGGGCCCCGTCGTCCCGGTGGCGCAGTGCGATCGATATTTTGCTCGTCGCACTCGCGCCGCCTGCGCCCCACCAACCAAACCAGCCCAAGGTGGAAGAGGATCGTCTCCTTTGGGTTTTTTTTTTATGCGATGGAGATCAGGGATCGAGTGCACGAGGGAATGATTTCGTCCGATCGGAAATCTTGGTCTGGAGAGGGAGAAAGGTAGAGATTTCTAGCCGGGGTGTAGTTGAAAATGGTTAGCGATGTATCTTTGAATGGGAATGGTGAGATCGGAAAAGCCATGGCGGAGGAGCGTTGTCTCCTTTGGGTTTTGGTGGGATGGAGATCAGAGATCGATTGCACGAGGTAATGATTTTGTCTGATTGGAAATCTTGGTCTAGAGAGGGAAAGGTAGCGATTTCTAGCTGGGGTGTAGTTGAAAATGGTTATCGATGTATCTTTGAATTGGGAAATTGTTGAATGGAAAGGGTTGGATGTGAATGGCGAGATTGGAAAAGTCTTGTGTGTATTTTTCAGGGTCGAAATCTTGATGTGTTTTTGTCAAAAATTTTAAATCAAAATTTATATTGCATTAATTTTAATTGAATATGCAGTACAATAGAGAGTGCTCATTTTTTGTCTGGTATCTCTTGCTTTAGGTAGTGTCGATAATTTTCCACTAGAAAAGCAAAGCGTTCCCCTCTGCACTGTATTTCTGATCAAAATACATGAATTTTGCAGTTTGAAAAAAATCTGATTGATCAAAATAAAAAAGTAGATAGTCCTAGGTTTTTCCTGGTCTTTCTCGGCCTTCATTATTTAGACTGAAAAAAAATCTTATCGAAAGAAGTTTGACTCCAATAAAAAAGTAATTTTCGAAAATGATGCATTGAAATTGAATATTTTGAGGCAAATTAAATAGTTTTATAAAAAAAATGCATTGAAATTTAGATAACATACAGAAATATATTGTAATATACGGGATTAGTTAATCCGAAAATTAGTTGAAAAAAAAATCGAGAAAATAATTAATTATTTATTCCAAGAAAATTAATTCGGCGCTACTTAAAACTGCAAGCGTTTGCGCAACTCTATCAAACGCGCTTTCAATTTCCATTAACAACAAAAATATTCAACACTCAAACCAAGGCTTTTACAATACGTTCAGACACCTTTTACATTTTCCTCGATCACAAAACAATCGCAAACGTTGCGCAATTGAAAAACCACACACAAACACATCATATCGCACTATTTCCGAGTGTCGAATCGAATCGAATCCGTCACATCCTTCAAATCGAATCACGCGATTTTTATTTTTAAACTCTGAAACGCATACGTGACTCACTTCTTATTACATACACCGTGCAAATAAAATGCAAAATGAATCCTTATCGAATTCAAGTTCGCGAAGGTTGCTCGTATCCCACATGCGCGTCACTTTTTTTTCATGAAAAGCGTCATCGTTGACCGCATGATGTCAACATCCCGAATGTTCATGAGTCAATGTTTTTCATTCAATTATGTGTTACTTATTTAATTAATAATAACAACATTCAAATATTGTAGAAAAAAATCAATGCGATTGCTAATTAAATTAACGTCTACGGTTCTAATTCACATTTGAATTGGACACTTATTATTGGATCTTTTATCAATGGATCTTTTATTAATGGATCTTTTTCAACCATTTTTTTTTTTATTTCAATACACACTTTGTTGATTCACCTGTAGCATCGAAATTGTCACAAAACCACCCAGAAAAAGAAATAAATAACTTAAATCGATTTTCTATCGAATATAAATTTTCGGGCATCGTCTGGCGCGCAAGTTGAACGACCTACTTCGGGTCGTACGTTAACATTTCGGTAACGATTTTTTACCAAGTTTTCGCTGAAAAATCTGCACGTACTTCACTCTATACAAAATGTGGGTACGTATGCTTAACAATTGCGAAAAGTAGGTCAAGGCTCGCGAAATGTACCCGCCCTTAGCGAATTTCCCGGTACGTGACGTCGATACGGCAACGTTTCCCGCCCACCGTGCTATTAACGTAATATTCTATTGCAATATTCAATATGTAGAATATGCAATGGTTCTGGTTCTCGTCGATTATTGATGCAATTTCGATGAATTAGCGCCGTACAACACGCTATGCGATCTTGGTCATGTACGATTTTTTTTTCGTTACGAGGTTGATCTAATCATTGTGCAGGAAAAAATTTAAATAATTGTATTTTTTTTTTGCATAAATTTGCTGAAAAGTCAATACATGTTGGATTCGAAGGTCGTTTGTGGTTGCTTCTTCAATTATATTTAATCGATTTAAATATTGATTGTATGTGGATCTATAATGTGCGTGAAGGCTGTTGCTCTTCGTGTATTCTGAAAACCTTATGAGTTTTCAATGATCGTTCCGTTTCAATGACGTGACAATTTTCATTGAACGATTCTGCTTCGTCTATTCATTGAAGCTTTTTGATTCGATACAAATATCTCACCATCGATTACCTCTCATCATCGTCTAAGTACCTATAAATCAATTGAGGAAAACATTTGAAACGTCAACGTGCATCTTCGATTCTCCACCCAAACAAACAGCCCACATATCGAAATTAATTATTCGTCGACCCTGGAAAAACTTCCTGGACCTGAAGTCTGAAAGGTCAGAGCTGGCACGCTTCTTCTTCGTGGTGTCACTGACGTCACACATCACCGTAATATCTTCATCATCTCGTCGATAGTTTGTTTATTGCTGATCAATATGTCACTTCGAAACCATTGATGCCAGTTCACACCAGACAAAGATAAACCTACATATAAGCAAGTGAGATAGCCGTATGATTACCTCATTGCGTATATAAGTCGTCTTACTCTGTCTCTTGGTTTTAGTTTGGTCGCTGTAATGTGAATTTATTCTTGCATCGTTTCGATTTCAATTTATTTTGAATTTACGAAAATTTAACTTTTTGTTCTTATTGTTAGATTAGTCAGTTTTATTCGGTTATATCAAGTGTGATCGTGCAGTGTGAAAAATTTCATATTACACTATCAGTGTTTTTGTAGATAACACTGTTTGCCATTTTTTGAGCTTACATGACAGACATGTAGACGACTGATAATTTTCTAGATATCGTTACATTTTTTTCATTTTTATTTATTTGGTGAATTATTAATGTGCATTCACGTGATTATAAAATATAAATGTTTCAAAATATTATTCACTTATAATTTAACTTATCAAAATGGATGTCTTGTATAATAACCAACTTCATAGATATTCTTTTCTCGAATATTTCTCAATATACACGCTATATCAAACTAAATTTAATTTGTTTACTCTATTTCTCAACCCATTCGTTGATAGTCAGTTTGAGTAATCTTACTTTTCATTCTCGTTTGAGGTCATAAACAAGCATTCGTATTTTTTACGAAATCATATCTGTATCTAAATATTTGCTCTTATCTTCCGAAAACAAGCGTTCAATAAATAGGCCAGCTTCGATCGATATCTATCTCTATGTACATCTCTTTTAGCCTAATCTCGAATAAACAATAAATAATCAGTTAATACTCGATGAGATCACCGCACTTTTGTTTCATACATGCGGTACTCAATTAATATTAAAAGATTTCTCAAATGTTTTTCACAGCTTGTTTGTTTCTACTCTTATTTTTTTGCAACTTTATCTCGTGCGATAATGTTGTTTATTTACTAAAGACATCCATTATTGTTTATTTACCTGTCTTATCACCGAACATACAATATTTTTGGTTTTGAAAAAATTATACACTCGGCATTAACTTTCGGTCGATATCTGTAATAGTTTCAACACTATTCGCGATTAGATAAAGAAACATACTCGCCCTTGTGTCGACCGTACATCGGTACAGCTATGCCCATTTCACGTTGAAAACATTTGCGGTTTTCATTACTTTGAACTTTACGTGTTTCGAGCGACGATCGATTCGAATTCGCCGGTCAATGCCGCAATGCATGAAAAATTCATTATTTTTTATGCCGCAAAGCGTTAACGCTTTTCCATGGCGAATGCGCAAAATCAAATCATGCACGTTGCTATTAAATATTATCGATTTTTTTCAAACTGATATAATATAAAAGCGTTTCCGCAATCCGCATCGATCTGCATTTATCTGAAACGTTTCGTGATAATTCAACTCGTTTCGAATCGATATCGTTAAGGTCAATTTATTAACGAGAAGTTCAGAAGCTGAATGACAATAGTTATGATAAAAGCCATATTTAAACGGCGTATGTGAGATAGATAGCTAGATGTGAATATATTAACGAGAATGGAAAAGGCTAGAGCTATATGTGAATTGGCCTTTATGATTTGCATTGCACAAAAGCATTTGTGAATAAGTGAATCTGCATCATGCAGGTGTCGCGTGTGCATCAATGGTCGTTACACATATTGAATGAAGTCCATAGGAAAATTACCACTTGGCGACCGCTCGTTTGTTTTCCGTTTCGACTCGGATCTGTTGACGGAATTTTCACTAATTTTAGCCAAGTTTCTTTTGTTGCCACAGCATCGAAATAAACGTGACTTGTTAATTAATCGACAGATTTTCACCTTAGATTGGCTTCCTATTCTATTCATATCTTAACCAAAATCTAATTATTGCAATAAGGACACATTTTTAAATTTGCAAAATATCGATAAATAATACAACATGTAGCCGATCAGTTGCTTTCAAATAACAATTTTGCACTACACTCGAAAGATTCCTTGCAAAACGACATCATTATAAACCACTCAACAACTAATCAACGACTGCAACATTTAAAAGACGAAACTTCCGAGAATCGTACGATCAAAGAACGAATATTATACGCCGACACACGCAAATCGTGTAAGCCCTAATCTATAACAAACGAGCTAATTTAGCCATAAAAAATCAACAATTTCAGACGAATAATACAAATGATTTCCTCGGGTTATTCTAGATAAATTACTCACATTCGATCTTATGGAGAAAAAAATAATAATTTTCCAAACGCGTCAAACCACTACTGAACGCAAAACTATGGGGAAAATGGAACTCTCCATGTTTGAAGCACAATAATTATAAGCGTTTTTCATTATAAACAGGGCTGCTTCAAAGTCAGAATTTTCAAAATTTTATTAAAATGAACAATTACTTTATTTATACTCGATCTCTCAATAGTATTTTAGCGTAAAAAAGCTCTCAAATTCTGCACGAAAAAATATTGACACGTTTAGCTTAACACACAATTGAAAAATCTAGCCTAAATGTATATTTAAATAAGTTGATATCAAAATCAGAGTTATGAAATAGGATCTGATCATTTTTTTTTTATAATTCAACGAAATTTTTATACAATTCAAGTCTAAATCGTTTTAAAACAGAAATATGAGTCGTTTATTAAATTCAGAGTCTTCACTGTAAAAAGTAAATCTTAAAAATGTTTCATACTGGAATTTCTGTTTGTCTGAAATTGAATTTTGTTGCTAGTTATACGAAATTCGCCCCCCACTCTCGCTTTAATCGCGAGCAACCCTATCCGAGCTGAATTCATATAATACTGAAAATGCCTATGGGTAATTTGAATTTTGAACTGCCTGAAAAAGAAACCAAAATCGGGCCGGTATTAAGATTTTATTTTTACAGTGTTGAGTCACTTTTCACTCGACTCCACAGCCCTGATTTTAACACATTCAACAATCGGAGCAGCACCGGCAGACAGTCAGTCGCCGCTGGTCTCGCGTCGGGTTCGGTCGTATCATCAGAGCGAGGCTCAAGGTTTCGTTATTAGTCATGAAGCTGCCTCAGCAAGTGGAAGTTTCTGAGCAGATGACCAGCGATCTGCCTCTGCTGTACGAAATCAGGAGACGAGGGCATCGGGACGCTTGCTACGTCGTCGTCTCGGATCCCAATGTTGGTACAATTCAAATCTTGAAATTCAAAACGATTCGTGTAATATCGTTATTGAACAAAAAAATAAGCCTGAACATGTTTTCTGTATAGGAAAAATTTTTTTTTTTTTTTATATCACTCGATAAGTTCAGAATGGGAAAAATACATTGGATGAAAAAGTGTTGGACAAAACATCAATGAATCAAATTTCGCGATATTCCTAAGTCAAACTAATGAAAAAAAAAATCTAACCTAACCCAATATTTACGGTGTGCGATTGTGATTATGGTCGAATAGGAAAGATTCGATTTGTTCAACGATGTTATCAATAATGGCTTATTCTAATATTTAATTGAAGTTCCGTTTAAGCGGCCTTGTTTCTCGGTGCTGGAAACGTTGCTCTTCTTATCGATCATTTGCGATTTTTTTTCCTTGAAAAGGTTATCGTTTAATGCACATTCGTGTGTGCATCATATTTATTTATTTAACTATCTCTCGTTCTATTAAATCCGTATCGGATGTTGGTTTATTATGTGTATGTTTCAGTAAATTACTATTATCGTTCATGACGAGATTATTTATTCGATATTTCATTAATTAATAGATTCATTTTGAACAAAATAATCTAATCGATGATCAATTGTGCAATGTTGATTGAAATCTATTGATAAATAAATTACTTGTTTGTCTTGAAATTTGTATAGCAAATACATATCAAATTTTTATTTGAATACAATAAATACATCAAATTAAACATTATTTTACAAATGCTTCATTTTTCTTTGATACCATATTATGGATTTATTTAGCAATATGTTTAAATTTCTTAATTTAGAATATATCTTTGTGACCCTGTATACATGATTAATTAATAAATAAATTATTTGTTTTGTTAAAATTTACATTTCATTAGCAATCTGTAATGATGATATTTAATTATTTATTTACTTAGGATGATAATTGAATCATCAATAAATAAATGTAATATTATGTATGACAGTAAGGTCGTTTACTAAACAAATATGAAATGTGTTTATTTATATATTAAAAAAATAATAATATTTTATAAATCGATCTTGTTCTAATTACACCTCTTTTACTTTTCAGGATCTAGTCAAGAGTCATCTTATGTTCGCCGTTCGTGAAGAAGTGGAGGTGTTGAAAGAGAAGATAGCTGAACTCATGGAAAGAATCAATCAGCTCGAAGTCGAGAACAGTTTCCTGAGATCTCAAGCGTCTCCGGAAACCCTAGCTCAGTTAGCCGCACAGACAAACAACACCAGTCCGCCATCCGGACCTGTCTCCTAAGACAATTACCATCATCATCTCGCATGTACCGTTGCTGAAAACGGAGAAATGATTTAAAAAAAAATGCTCGCGGAATTATTGCAAATTTTAATTTGGCCGGATCGTTTAAACAAGAGCGATCCGGACATTTTACAATTCTCACTTATTAAATTTGTATAATACTTATCATCCTCGAAGCGTGCACGAGAGGAATAGAATCTATTTTCATTTTGGATGTATGATTTAAGAAAAAACACAAATGCTGATGGAATAAGAAGTCGTTTCGGGCACATGGAGTTGCTCAGAGACCTGGTGCTAAGTTCCACTCGTTGCGGAAACTAGAAAGTTACGGGAGTCTAGTCGAATAGGTTTAAATTATAAGGCAACTATTTTTCTACAAAGTGTAATTGAATTGTGGAGTTCACATTCGTTGTCTTTTTGATGAGACGCTATCCATGCGATAGGATATGGAATCTCGTGTGTTTTATAATCGTAAGCGTATGGATTTATTCATAAGAAGACTGGTAAAAAAATGACTACTGATTCCGGATAAACTTATTGCATAATTGATTTGTTTATTTTACTTGAATTGTTGAAGTATTTTAATGGTAAATCCTTTCGAATCTATTGTTACTTTATTCTTTATTGACAAATTAAACTCATTGATAATATCTCTTTATTGAAACTGAGATTAATTTTATTTCATTTTAAGATAATATAAGTGTATGTGCATATTAACATTGTTATTTCCATTTTTTTTTTCGAGAGATGTGTGAAGGTATTTAGTTTTTTTTTTTACACAACAGTGTGTTTGAGACACTAGTTTAAAAGTAATGCTGTGTTTACTTTGAATTTTTATAATTTATTATAATCTGTATAGTATTTAATGTCGATGCTTTTGAAAATTTTGAAAGTATTTGCTTGATTGCTAGTTAGAAATAAATTCATCGATTTTAAACATCCTTGCATTTGTGCAAAGTTATATTTATACTTATAAATTTTTAATGTGGAAATAAAAGCATTACATATTATTATTTTTAAATTTACTTGGAAAATTTTATTGTAATAATATCGTACTATTATTTTCCAAATCACTCATATCACATTCTTATCAATATTAAAAATGCACTAAATATATTTAAACCGTTTAGATTAAGTATTTCCAAAATTGCCTTTTTCGTGGATAGACTACTTAAATTTCTGTGTTTTATTTTTTATTTGATCATATACTATTCTTTATTTCTAGTTTAAATAGATTGTGAGTGTTTTATCTTCACTCAAGTTAGAATGGCTTCATAAAATCAATTCTTATTCGACAACAAAAATAACAACTTTTCTGTTATCTATTCGCTAACTCTAAATTTTTATCCACTGTGAAACTCATATTTTCGGCCAGCCAAAAAAAGGCTCACAAAATATTTTCAAGAAGTCATTATGGCTGTGCTAAGTTTTAAAAATGTATATTATTATGTATAAAAATTATAAAAGCTATTGTAAAATTATATATCTAGGTATGGAAACTGTCACCGTTTATTTCTTTTAAATATTCTTTTAAAATTTGATTTAAATTCATTATTATTATATCTATTTTATTACATAGTATTTAAGATTATTTCAATGATATCCTATCATTATTTATTCATTTTCTAAAATAAAGAAAGTTTTGTATGACTTTAAAATGGGATATCAATGATTATTTTCTTTTATTTAACTTTCAATTAGTTCATATCATCTAGTTGTAATCATTTGCTTTTGTATATACACAAAGCACATATAATACTTAAATATAGCTTAATTTTTAATGTGAATATAGGATTTTTTAATATATTGTCTTGAAAAATGTTTTGTATGTCTCGAAGGGTTTATTCATGAACAAACAATCGAGAATGAGTGATTTTAATGAAAGATGGAAAAGATTGTAGAAAATTTATGACAATTATTATTATAAATAAATTTATTGTACATACATTGTCCTTATATACCTAAAATGTTCCTTATTATCCAATAAAAAAATTGATAATATAAATTGTGTTAATTATTTACATACAAAAATTCTGTTATATGATCTAATGATACATTTTTGTACCTATTAGGTACATACATTGCTGAAAAACACGAGACACCTTGAAATGGAAAATTACTTAAAAGTAATCAAAATAAGTAAAATGGTTGATATTGCTTGGAAAAGAAAATCAATGGATAAATAAAATATGAAATTAACAGTGAATGATGTTATAACAATCAAAAATGTACGTATGATTGCTGAAACTAGAAGGATTTCAAAGATGCAAAAATTTACGAACATATTTTGTACAATTATAGAAGTCATTTATATTTAAATAACAAGTCAAATCAAATATAGTCAATATAGAAGTCTTTAAAAGGAACTTTCTATGTGAGAGACATTCCTTCAAGTTATTCATGAGATTGAGTATTCTATACGTTTTCTTCCTCTCCTTTTGTGAACAAACGACAAAACCTTCAAACTATTTCAAACCTATATATCAAATTCCATGTCCAGTCTTTATATAGCTATATAAACTATCAAATTGATTAAAAAAAACATTAGCATATTGCTAAGAAGGTTGACAAATAATTGAAAGATTGTATCCTGGTGGAATGAAACTACATATGTATTTTATCTTGAAATGAGATTCAAAATAAAATTTGAGTTAAACAAAAATGGTGATCAAGTTCTATCAGTTTCTTTTAATTTTTTTAAAATAATCAATAGATAAATTATTATTTTTGTATTTTATGATTATTTTTATTTATTATTCACCGGTCGATTATCTATTTTAATTTGATTTTGAAATCACTAAAATGCAAAATGTGTAGAACCAACATAAGCATTACATGAAAGCAGTGCATCCAATGAAACGGCGTTGAACTGCCACACTGACATCTGCGATCTGTCACTTGTCAATGTGTCAACGATAACCGGGCCCCATTTTTTTCAAAGGTATCATTGGGAAGTTCACCGAATAATCCATTGGAAAATGGGAACCAATCGAAGATTGATCCAATGGGAAGTGAACGCAAATCCTCTGGCCCCCTTGACTTCGCTGCAGCGAGATTTAATATTCGATCTGGCTGATCTGTATGGAAACGGAAACCTTCAGGTGATTTCTTCTTCTTAGACTTATTTTCAATTTGTGTAGTCCAAGTTTTGATTTAATTATGATTGCAGGAACCAACTCAACAATTTGATTCAACGAAGGATGTTGATGCGTTCGGCGATGCATCGGATGAACGCATCGTCAACATTGACACCACGCAAAAATTTCTTCAATGGTACGAAGAATTGGAGACCGGTGTGCTTAAAAAGGAAGATTTTGTATATTTAGATTATTACAAACAGTTAGAAGAAAGAAGGAATGAATGTGATCTGCTTTTAAATCAGGTATTCTTATATGAATGTGGAAACATTAATTTCTCAAACTTTTTTTAATTACAAGTCGATCACTCATCAATAATTATTGGCCCGCTTAATATATTTAATTACACAATTATGTTAACTTAACATTTATTCCAGGTGGATCTTTCGCTGCAAAATTTCAAAAAGCTATCGGAAGAATATAATCTGGTTTCTCAGAAAACTAACGCTTTACATACTGCCAGTGCTCAACTAATAGCTGATCAAAAGAAGCATTTCAATATCAGCACTGACATCAAAAACAAATTACATTTCTTTTCACAGGTAGAAAATTTGTCACAACGCTTAAGTAGTCCAACATTATCAGTGTCGAGTGAAGCATTTTATTCCATATTATCAAAAATCGACGAATGCATGTTTTATCTGAAAGAAAATGTAAGTTTCTTTTTTTAATTCTTTTTATGAAATCACTCATTAAAATACGATATTTATTATATGCTCACTTTTCAGGCCAACTATAAAGAATCAAATGTATATCTTATCAAATATAGGCATTGTTTAAGCCGAGCATTCAATTTAATACGTTCTTATGTAAATCATGTACTCTCACATGCAACTGAACAAGTTTTAACTCCTAGACCCCAATCACAAGGCCCAGAAACACAACAATCGAATGATTTAACACCATTAAATCCAACCGCAGACACTGCATTTGCACTTTTCTTCGGTAAATTTCAAGCAGCAGCTCCGAAACTTAGAAATATTTTTAAAGAAATTGAAGATAGAGTGGAAAAAAGCGAAGAGTCAGTGAATTTACATTTTGTACTATGTTATCAGTTTTATATCTTGTTCTTCATTTATTTATCTTTTTCAGATATACTGAGTTGCTTCAAGAATGTCAGCAAAGTTACTTGACACAAAGAGCCCAGGTAATTTGGAGCGGAGTGGAGGCTGCTGTTAAAGAACTGACCGACAATCACAAAGGAGATCATTGCACATTAATGAGAACAGCATGTTCGTTCTTGATACACATATCGCAAGATGAATGGGATCTATTTCTACAATTTTTTTCTAAGTCTTCACCTCTTTTAATGTTAGATTTTTTTTGAATCACATAATTTGTTTTTAAATCTTAAATAAATTTATCAATATAAATTGTAAAAATCAATTTTCAGATCATATTTGAGTGGACTCTGCAATACTTTGTATGACACGCTACGACCTTATATCATTCATATTAATCATTTAGAAACTCTTGCCGAATTGTGTACTATATTAAAAATCGAAATGCTAGAAGAGCATGTTAACAATAATCGTAAATAATTTATTTTTAAAAAAGAGTTCATCAATAGAAGACATTAATCTAATATAATTCCTTATTTCCATAGCTGAACCTTTATCTGCTTTTGGTCGAGTGGCTGCTCAATTATTGCAGGATTCTCAGGAACGATTAGCTTATCGAGCTCATGTTTGTCTTCGATCTGATGTTTTGAATTATAAACCTGCTCCTGGCGATCTTGCCTATCCTGAAAAACTTTTAATGATGGAAGTATGTACGACAGTAAAATAATTAAATTTCCAGACCATGTTGATCGATATTGTTAATTTTCTCCTTAGCAAATTGCTTTATCTCTTCAAGAACAACAACCATTAAAAAGATCAGATTCACATAATTCAATGGTATCTATCGGCTCAGTGACGTCTCAAGAAGTAGCAAATATAAACAGCGAAAGCAACAGGCATAGATTATCAGGTAATTTTATTAGAAACAAATAAAAATACAATTATAAATGAAATTCGATAATATTTTATGCAATTGCTTCAGTCACTAGTTCTCCGGCTGATCTGCATGGAATGTGGTATCCGGGAGTTCGTCGTACCTTAGCTACACTTTCTAGATTGTATCGATGTTTAGAACGTCCTGTATTTCAAGGTCTATCGCAAGAAGCTTTAGTTTTATGTGTGACCAGCGTAGCTAATGCTGCTCAGCAAATATCTTCCAAAAAGGTTTTATATTAGCTAATTTTAAAATATACGCATACCTAAAAAGCACGCTTTTTGTTTATATGAAAAAAAAAACTATTTTGGAATTGCTCTATAATTGTAATTTCCGAGAAAAACCTACCACTAGGTAGCAATTACCAACTCCTAGTATAGTATAGCATGTTATTTAGAAACATGTGTATCTATTTAAGGCCTTATTAAAAATTTATATTTATGAGAAATTTTCAAACATTTCAGACATCAATCGATGGAGAACTTTTTCAAATAAAACATTTGCTTATATTGAGAGAACAGATAGCCCCGTTTCAAGTTGACTTCACTATCAAAGAAACTACATTGGATTTCAGTAAAATGAAAACGGCGGCTTTTGGATTGATTCAAAAACGAAATCAATTATTTTCACTCAATTCTAACAATGCTCTATTAGAATTTTTATTAGACGGAACACCTATGGTCAGAGAACACTTGTTAGATTCGAGAAAGGAAGTAGATCGACGACTGAAGAGCTCTTGCGAATCCTTCATTAAGCATTCCACTGAAATATTAATATTGCCTCTGCTTAAATTTTTGGGAAATGTTAGAATTTCTTATATTGTATTTTCTTAAATATTTCTTTTTAGTAAGAAAATATACTTATTTTTCTTATTTAAGGTGCAAAAATTGAACAACGATGTACCTGCTCCCCGTGTGTCACCGGAACAAATTGCTGCAATTTTACTAGAAACACAAAGACTCATAAAATTAAATCTTTCTCCGCTTCAACGCTCAATGCAACTTTACTTAGCTAATAAAGAAACAGAATTTATTTTATTCCGACCTATTAGGGTATTTCATAACATGAAATAAATATAACAGTAAAAGTACAGCTTACTAACTTTAATCACTATTTTATTCACAGAATAATGTTGTTGGTACATACATTCAAATTGAGCAATTGCTGAATAGTGGCAGTTATTCTGCCGATGATATAATAATAGCAAGTTGCCCGTCTCCAGAACAAGTGTCAGTATTGCTGTCTTCGGCAAGTTTGCTATCGACCAACGATCAAGTGATGCCGTATGGCAGCAACAAAAGAAAAATTAGCAATGTTAAACCAGTAATTAATATGAATAAACCCAGCAGCAACGAAGATGAAAATGCGAAAAAAGAAGATAAATCTTTTGTCGTATAAATAAAAAAAAACTGTAACATTATTATAAATATATTATAATTATTTATGCTGAATTTTTACATGTTTTCCCTGTAAGTTGTTGAAATTTGAATATATATATTGTTACCCAGAACAATTATTTAATGTTATTACACTCCATAGGGAATTGTTATCTATGATGACAATTAAATTAAACTAAAACTAGAATTTAGTACCTCATCCAGTACATGCCAGATCTGATGAGGTTATAATCTGGCAGATTTTCCATTTGTCCTACTGCCGCAATGGCAGGACATCTATCGTAGATATATTTCATACAAACATCCTTCAAATTACCGACGGTGACTGCATTGATGCGTTCTTCTAATTCAATGTGTGGAATACGTCTATTGTAACACAAGATTTGACGACCTATATCTTCGCAAATTGGAGTCGTTCCGTCCAACTGCAAAAGCATGTTAGCTTTCAAAGTGTTCTTGGCCCTCTCAAGTTCACCTTCGCTCACGTTTGTGCAGAGCTTCATCCATTCGTTTTGAATCTGGAACAACATATTCTCGCATTTCAATGGGTCGGCTACAAAATAAATTCCCCACAATCCAGTGTCTTTGTAGCATGTGTTGAAGGCTTGGAAACTATGGCACAGGTTGTATTTAATTGCGTTTTCGACCATGTTTGAGGCATTGTTGGAACTGCCGCCTTGAGATCTGTCCCAGGCTCCGATCAGAGTGTTGGCCACCATCAAGGGAATCGTATCGGGGCTGGTCCATCCGGCTCCCTCCACGGCGATCGCGACGTATGCCAAAGGCATAGAATCATCTCGGTGTCTAATTTCTGATCCGGTGAACCTGCATTCGGACCACTCGGGAATCACTTGTTCGTACTTGTTTGAAAGTCCGGCGAACTGCTGTTCGGCCAACTTGACCAACTGATCGTGATCGACTCCTCCGCTCGCGGCCAAAACAATGCGAGATGGTTTGTAGTGAGTCTTGATGTAATCGACGAGATCATTCCTGGTGATGGATTTGATATTTTCAGATGGACCTAAAATAGTGTTGCCGAGGGGAGTTCCTTGGTAGGCGGTGGCGTGCAGATAGTCAAATACGACTTCTTGAAGGTTGCTCTCGACATCTTGCATCTCTCGAAGGATCACGCCCCTCTCTCGTTCGATTTCGGGTTCGGCTAATTTTGAATTTTGAACTATATCTGAAAGAATTTCTACGGCTTTAGGTGCGTCTTTCGCTAAGCACTTGGCGTAGAAGACGGTCTGTTCGCGTGAGGTGTAAGCGTTTAAATGCGCTCCCATATTCTCTACCTCTAGTTCGAGATCTGTCTGCGATCTTTTGGCGGTGCCCTGAAAATTAAAAAGAATATTGTTAAAATTGAAAACAGAGACAATTCAAATACCAATTTAAATAATATCTATTCAGTTAAATATTCATTTCAAATTAATCATTACATTTTAGATTGAATCGATATTTTTAAATTTGTCTTTTTACTATAGCTAGTGTTACCAAAAAAAATGAATTAAGTTTTGAGCGGGTAAGACCTTGTTTGCATACAACAGTACTATTCCTATCGGTGCTTCCTCATATACTTTGTTGTCCATTTGTTCTACTCCATGTGACAACGCTAATAGCATAGGATAGACACATTAAAGTGTGTGAAACGGAGCAAGATGGAGTATAGATAGAAAATATACAATCAAATGTGAACGTGACCCGAGTATACATTGTGCAATTCGTATAAAGCTGTAAGTCAGCGAAAAGATTTGTTTTTCGTTTGCTAGAAAGAGAGCCATGAAGTTAACGTCACCTTGAAGGCCATGTGCTCGAGGAAGTGCGCGACTCCGTTGTTCTTGGAGTTCTCGAAGCGGGAGCCGGCGTCGATCCAGAGGCCGACGGTGGCCGTCGCCGCTCCCGAATCCTCGGAGGCGACGCGCATCCCGTTCGCGAGCGTCGTCACCCGCGTGGGCGGCGCGTTCACGAGCGCCTGCTTGAACTCCTGGGCGGCGGCGGACGCGCGGCGCGCCCCCAACAACGCCTGCGCCCCCCCGCGAACGCGCAGCAGACCCGACATTTCGATCGACTTTTACGTAATGCGCTGTCAATTGACGTTCGAGGCGCCGAACGAGGATCGAAACGGGTCAGACAACCTGACGAACGTGACGCGTCACGTTTTCTACAATTTTCATTTTTTTTTTTTCATTTGTTTTCTTACGAGTCAAATATGATGAAATAAAACTCAAATATTTTCGAAAATGATTTTGCCGCGTAAATAAAAATAATTAGATAAAAACGGAGAAGCCTTGAATCATTCGAAAAATATATATTTATTCTATTGGCACTGATAGTCTATGATATTTGACAAATTTAGACACCAATGTTATTTTTGAGTTTCAAAAGGCAGTCAAACGGCGGAAAATTTAAAACCGACTCAAAAACGTTCGACGAATGGACGCAATATCTGACGTTTAACGCCAACGCGTGAGTTCGCTTAGGTTGGCGCACCCGTCTCTAGAAACGTCAAACGCACTCGCAAGAGTGAGAGGTTATCGAGCGTTTTCGCGAGCATGGGGGCCAACGGAAGGGGCGGGGGCGCGGGCGCGGGGGCCAAAGGGGGCGGCGGCTTCCTGAGACACGTGCGCGTCGAGCACCTCGTGGCCGGAGTGTCGGGCGGAGTCACCTCCACGCTCATCCTGCATCCGCTCGACCTCATCAAGATACGCTTCGCCGGTATCTTATCTTCCTCTTAACCTAACCTCGTCGAACACTACGGCCGTTTGTGTTGCGGGGCATTGCGCCCGTCCATATTTTGTTCTCTTTTGCATTGCATCGGTATTTCATCATATCGTTTTTCTACTCCGAGTTAAATATTCAGATTGTTCAATTAAACCACTTTCCAAAGTCATTATTCTAAAACTATTTATTAAACCTTTTGAAATAAACAGTTCGGCACTCGTGTACTATCCAGTCACCGCAACGCTCGACAGGTCTAGGTAGACTTTAGTTAGGTCAGGTTTTAGTTTTCATCTATTGTAAGTTATTTTAAGTGTTTTACCAATAGAAATTGCACAAAAACACCAAGAATATACTGAAAACTATCTACCGTGTCTCCATATAGCACACATTGACACTCAAACATATGTTGTGCAATTCCATAATCAGAAAAAAACACATTCTTATCATAAAAAATATTGCCTACGATGGTATTTTAATCAGGGCCGTATAAGATAAACATGGCTATTTGGACAAGTCTGGTAGGCATCAATATCTCATAAATTATTGAAAATATTGACAACTACCACTCTAGCCTCAACTGACTATTTAAAATATGTGAAATGTTCACATAACAAAATCTCAATTTTTATTCTTTGCACAATTTTCTTTAGTAATCATATATATATTTTTAGTTAATGATGGTCGAACATCAACTGTACCAAAATATGACGGTCTGAGAAATGCATTTTCCACTATTTTGAAAACGGAAGGTTTTCGAGGCCTTTACAGAGGTGTCACTCCAAATGTATGGGGATCTGGATCCGCATGGGGTTTTTATTTCCTATTGTTTGTATATTGGTCATTTTAGTTTCAACTTATAAATTTGAATTGTTCCAATATTGAAGTTCCTTTTTTCAGCTATAATACTATCAAAACATGGATACAAAAAGGAGATGCGAAAACGGCACTCGGTCCGGCCATGCATATGCTCGCGGCCGCAGAAGCCGGAATACTCACTCTCGTTATGACGAATCCTATTTGGGTGGTTAAAACTAGGCTTTGTTTGCAGTACAGTGGAGATAATGTATCTGATAATATGAGATACAAAGGGATGGTGGATGGATTATCGAAAATATATAGAACTGAAGGTGTTAGAGGGCTCTATAGAGTAAGTTTTTTTTAAAATAATGTTTCTCATCAATAGTATTATCCAATATTCTATATTTTGATTATTTTACAGGGTTTTGTTCCTGGAATGTTTGGTGTTTCGCATGGAGCATTGCAATTTATGACTTACGAAGAAATGAAAAATAGATACAACATTTACAAAAAAGTTCCGATTGATACGCAATTGGTTTGTGATATTTTAACAATTATTTTCATAACAATTTTTTATTATTGATATTTATTATTATTTCACATGTTACAGAGTTCATATGAGTATCTTACATTCGCCGCTATTTCAAAGTTCATTGCCGCGGGCACAACATACCCATATCAAGTAGTCAGGGCTAGGCTTCAAGATCATCATCATACCTATTCCGGTGTATGGCATTGTATACAAGATACTTGGAGGTATGAACGCTTCAGGGGCTTTTATAAAGGCTTATGTCCGTATTTGTTACATGTCACCCCTAATATCTGTCTCGTAATGCTCATATGGGAAAAGTTTACGAATAAAAGTCCTAATGATTAAATTAATAACACGAGCTAGATAAAATTTATTCAATTCCTCCTAGTGAATTTTTTTTGAGTACTTTAATTATTTTATAATCAATTGCTATATTTATTTCATTTAAATAGTTTTTATTGGTATGAATTGTAAAGCTATATTAAATTATTTAAAACTTACTTAAAGAAATCTCCACTGATTGTACACTTTGATGTAAAATGGCTGGTATTTCAAATTAAAATGGTTAAACATTATTTTTCTATGGAATTTGAAATGTGCAATGAACGATTTCTGATAATTAATTGTTGATAAGCAATTAAAAGACCAGATCTAAATGTAAATACTGATTTTAATATTGCTCACTTGACAACTCTATATAAACTATGATAAAAAATATTATTAAATAATATCTTTCGTACTTATTTAAGCCTGAATAAATTTGTTAAAAACAAATCCCAAAAAATTATATACATATTCATGTTTTCATTATATTTGTAACAAACAAATTCTGATATGTCTTTGCTATTGAGGTCATCAGCGAGATGCTCTCATGTGATGTGATATCCCGGTTTACTGATTTAATTTTTTGTTATGTACACATATGTAAATGTTCAAAATATTTCTTATCAACACCTTTTTTTGTTATTAAAATCCTTAAGTATTATATTTATTATTTTTAAAATGTATTATTGTTAATTTCAGAAAAACATTTCTTTTTTACTGAATATGATTATTAAAATGTTTTTCTAAAATTCCCAACATTCATCTTCTGATCATCAATTATATTTCAGCATCACACGTCTCAAAAGAATGTCTTCCTTGATCGTTTTTTAAAATAGTTATCTATAAAATATTTTCATACTTGTAATTTTAATGACGAAAATTTTGCATTCTGATTTTCACGTTTTTATGGGGCAATTTGCTAAATTATTGGGATATAGGTTTTTTCCTATAAAAATAGTTTTGAAAAACTTTGAGATCAGCTTATATAAAAAGGTTGCAATGAAATTTTCGAATACATTTATTTATGAAATTTCACTTTGTGCAAATGTTAATTCAAAATGTTTCTTTTCAAGCTTTTTGAAAGTAAACTTATCTTTTCTGTAATTCAAAAATACTTAACCTTTTTATTTATATAATTACACTCTTGAAATTTACAAAAATTTAAAATTATTAGAATACATTGAATATTTTGATGTGATGAAATAAATCATATACGAAGTTTTCTAGTTGCTGGACACTAGAACAATTTTTTTTATGAATTATTAGTAATGTTAGATCTAGATTCGTAAAATATCATTAACGTGATTTAATCAACGACACGAATTTAACTAAAAGTGATCGCAAAAACAGAATTATGTTGAAAATGCCAATTCTCAAATTTTTTTTTGTGATGTTGCTCTGAAGGATAAATTACTTGAAAGTTTACTTGCACAGTTATTGTTTATAAAATTTTTATTGTATATAATTGGAACATTTTCAGTCATTTAATTTTTACTCTTGATATGTTCCATTTTTCACATGCAATTCCGAATATATATTTTCATGCTTACGACTCCATGCGAACCCATTTTTTCACAAGTGTCATAAAAATTTTAAGCATATTTCCCTTCGTTCAATCTGCAACTTTCGACAATCTTTATTCTTAACATTTGAATTGGACGCATTCCCCAGTTCAATGGAGCTATGCTTGGATTTTTTGTGATCTCCATGAGAAACTAGATCTGAAATTAATACATTGTATCCTGGTGGTGTTGCAGGTTTGAGGGATGGCGCGGGTTTTACAAGGGACTGCGTCCGAATTTAGCTCGCGTTGTGCCAGCAACAATGATCACCTTTCTAACGTATGAACAAGTATCACGAGCCCTCATCAATTATAGACGCCACCACGATGCACTTTCGTAACAATTTAAATCCAATAATACACTCCTCGCTTGGAATAACTTTTATTCCCGTATTATATGAATGATTCCAGTTTCATTTTTACAAATAACGTTAAGGTAGTCTTTAGATTTTTTTTCCGATTGACTTATGTCTCGTGCTAAAACAGTTGTTTTTTTCGTTTTTTTTTGTGTATAA
Source organism: Cheumatopsyche charites (assembly GCA_024721215.1). NCBI lineage: Eukaryota > Metazoa > Arthropoda > Insecta > Trichoptera > Hydropsychidae > Cheumatopsyche > Cheumatopsyche charites. Next base: position 3,107,359 of record CM045587.1, read on the forward strand.
GTTACTGTTATTATTTATTACAGTGTTTACATATGGCCATTGCCATACTTGTTGTTATCTTTTTGATTCTGACATTCACAAATAACTCTCTTTTGCACGTGCTAAATGGAGATAGATGTAAACACAGCAAAAAAAAGCAACGGCAACAGCCATATGTAAGTGCCGCATGTTGTTTCCTAGTAATTATTTGAAGTTAGATTTTCATACCAAAGATATGTTTGATTTTTAAAAAATAATATTTTCGCTTTACTTGAAATGTTTTATATAAGTACATATTTTTTCCGCAACACATTTTTGAAAATAAACATTTTATTAAAATCTGTTTTTCTGATGTGTAGCGTATATTTTTCATTCTCTTAACTGTCTTGGAAAAATTAAAAATTATATCTGTGAATCTTTGGAAAGAAAGGATTAATACTTAATATTTTAGTCTGTTGTTACATGTAAAATTTTAATTTACAAGTTAATAGTTATCATACAACTGTGATATGATTTACCAATTTATATTTAAACAAATTGTGTAATAAAAATCGAATTGAATGTTGTACAATGGCAGTTGAACTAGCAATTACCTACTCCTATTTTATAAATGTATGCATTATATTTAAATGTTGACTTGTGGTGCTATTGCAACAATATTAGCACAATATGTATGTAAACGAAAGTTGAAAAATTCTTTTTGGCACAATTGGGATAAAAAATAAATAATTAAAATGATTTGAACATTTCTATTATATGTATGTATGTATATAAATGTTATTTTAATACAAAATTCAAATACAAAGAGTTAGGTGAAATTTATTTTGTTTTTTATTTACTAAATCATAGTTTCAACATATTCAAACATATTTGTCACTTAATTTCATTTTCAATATTTTTTCATAACTAGTTTCAATTCCCATCCAATAAATCCTAACCTGATGGCTTCTGAAAAAAATGATTTACTCTCCGATGACATAACATATTCAATCACTTAATGATATTTATCTTTAATATTCAAATAAGATATTAAATACACAAAAAGTTAAGACTATACCAATTGCTTTGACACTAAAATCTATTATTATTTTATTAATTAAGTAAATCAATTTCAACTATAAACGACTCATATGTGAACATCGCATAAAAACCAAACCAGTTCTATTGCCCTCATCGAACGAACGCAAGAAAATCAATCGTCAAAAAAGGATTAAACGTTCACACTTTACAATTAGAATTGACAATTCATTGACAGTTTGTTGACAATCGATTCGATTTTCGATAAATATCACACAAACGTAAAAACCGACAAACGCACACCGTGCAAAGCCAGTCGAGGTGAGGCGACTCTTCTGGTCGCAGTGTGAACACCGATCGCTTATCAATCGTTTGAAACTTCTATAAAAAAAATACGAAATTGCATAATTGTTTCTTATCGATGAGGATAAACAAACAAGAGTGAGGTTGAGTCGATCTGGCATAGATGAAGCGATAACCGTTCGAAGGTGAGATGGTTGATTTTAAGTCTTATTACTCGTTGAATCCAGTCGGTTGAGTTGGGTTAGGTTAATAATTTAATTGAATAACCTGATCAATTGTATGTGTATTCATATAGTTGATTTTTTTTCGTGTCATCTTGATTTTTTATCAATATTGAAAGTCAGGGATGTCATTTTAGGGGAGCGGGGTGTAACTATTACTTAACTTAAGATTTAGATGATTATTTATTTTTTGATAATATTTTAAATAAAAAAATGAACTGCACAACTTTTTCAAATAGATACAATTACATATTAGGTGCCTACATTTACTGTTTAAAAATACGTACAGAAAAAAAAGCTTTCGTTGGATGATAAATTTTAAGGTTTTTTGAAAATTTTCACCTGCACTTTTTACTGCTTATCAAAAATTTTCATGCTACGAATTGATAGTAAATCTCAATGAGCAATATTTTCAAATATGTATGTATGTATTCTAGATACGGTAATTAAATAAACTGAACTTCTTTTTCATCGTATATTTGCCTATATCAAAACATGTTGAACTAAAACCACATACTGTTAACCGCAAAATTTTAATTTCCATACATAAACTTAACTTTGAACCTTATTGACATCCGAAATATGATAATGTGCTTATTACTTCCAATGAAATGATTTCGCTTAATACTTAATAACAATTAACACTTTGCATAATGTTCATATGTAATTTTCTTTCTTTATTAGCAAACAGCATCTCTGAAATCTCTTGAAGAATCTCCAAAAAGAAGAGAATATTTTTCAAAAAATCTCTTAAATGGGAGCAGCCGTAGTTCGTTCAACTGTCACAGGATACAGATGTAGAAAACCAGCTTATTCGTCTAAAAATTCAGATACCAACGATTTTATCCCAAATTCAACAGAAAATGGATCTGTAAAACCGAAAACTTCTCGCTCAAAAAACGGGGTAAGAAAAATCATTTAAATTCTTTTTTTTTTGCAAAACAAAGAAAAATGCATTGACTTTTCATTGTCACACAATCTAATCGATGTCGAATATTGTGATACGTAGAATCGTGATATGTTCAAAACATTCAATTGTTAGTATCAATGATTACATTCATAGAAACTTATCGATTATGAGTCATGGTGTCGTAATGATTTATTAGTTTTTTTTATGGAAAAACAGCTCGACAAGGATTATCGAATTACGAATCCTCTTATATGCTCTATTATGGTGTCAGTGAAATTTTCGCGTGTATTTTGTTTTATTAATATTTTACTGGAATGTAAAACTAAAAAGCTTTGCATTTGAATCGACATGATTTTTTTTGGATCACATACATCATCAGTGGAATTAATTTTAGATACTTTTCATTTTTTCGTGAAATTTTCACTAATTAGGTTTATGGTATCATTTATATTTTAAAAAATGGACAAGTATGTGTGATTCTTAATGAAACTGCCTCATACATTAAATATATGATGTGTTCACTACTTATTCCACTAGTAGTTATACAAACATAATGTTCTATCATGAAATATCATATCATATCAAAAAGAAAATAAAACATCTCATCATATGTGTGTACTTTACAATATACTTCTTATCTACATACATATCTATTTAGTAATGAAGTAACATTTTTTTTTAAATCTGAGCCTATTATCATATTAATCAAAACTTCAACGTATTATCTAAACATACATATGTAAATATTATATATCAATTAATTAGACAAACAAAAGGTCAATTCATCAAGAATGAAAATCATTCTAGACTAAATGATGAAAATAGCATTTCGGTTATAAAATTTACATCCAAATGATTTTACGAAAATATCTGCACTAAAAATGTAAATAAATTTTATGCTCCAACTTTTCAGACTATAGTTTATTTGTAATTCAAAAAATAAATACATTTGTGCTAACAATATAAGTTCAACATTCTAATGAAAATGCATCGCTCTTCTATGACGTCTACACTAATGTAATCAATTGTGGACACTTTTCATAAACATGATATATTTTCATTTTTTTGTAAATTTTTCATTTAATAGGATTGTAGGTTCTATTGTGTTTTAAAGAATGAACAAGTACAATTCTTAATACGTACGTTGGAATGATCTTACGAAAAATGCAGCAAATATCGAAAAGTGTCCACAATTAATTCTATCTTCATATTTCTATACAAATTACCTATGAATAATGCAAATATAATGAAACTTTTTCCAATTGAAATGAAAATGAATCGAAAGATGTCGTTTTTTATTGTTTTCAGCTTTTCGAATGCTATTTGCACGATTTATCATACGTACAAATATTCGCGAGTTTGTTCAAGTGTTTTAGTAAAAACTGTGAATTCGATTTGGAAATTCGAAACAATGGAAAAATTTGTATTATCGTATCAATATTTCACATTTGCTTGTTCTAATCGATCGTTGTGTTTCGTCATTTGTGTGAACCCCTTATCAATTGTTTATTTATTTTATTTAGTCACTGCAAAGCAGTGGTTTTTAAGCATTTTCGATTTGAAAGCACATTTCACTAACTAGAGCATAATTTTGAATCGAGTCGACTTTATATCATAATGATCTCGAAGAAAAGTATGAACCTGATATTTGTTTTTAATTTTTGTGGATATCAGTATTATCCTAATTTAATGGGTAGCTGATGATGATTTGAAATATGGTGGAAATATATTACTATATTGCACATTATTGTTATAAATTCAAAATACCAAATGTGTGATAATTGCATGCAAATATTTTCAAGCAGTTTTCTATTTTTATTAAAATTGTTAAAACTTGTAGAAAATTTAATAATGTTTGATATAAAAATGAATTGAAATTTTCAAAATACATAAATACGTAGATATAACATTATGCAATCCCTGGCCAAATTATCATAGACTAACTGATGATATTTATAATTACGTATTCATTTTGAATAAGATTATTAGTACATGTTATTTTTCACTTTTAACTTATAGAAATTTACTTTTATTTAGAAATTTTATTATTTAATTATATTTCATCCTTATTTTCGATGTGTCGCATTGAAATAGACGAAAAATTGGTAACGTAGCGTAAAGAAATGATTAAAGGTATGTGTAATTTCATAAATAATTTGAATACGTTTCGTATCGTATTGTATTATTATGTTATACATCACATACAACATAATGTTAAAAAATAGAAAAATTTCAATCTGTTGGTCAATAAATGAAAACATATTACATACATATCTACACAACATATTTGAATTCTAGCCCAAAACAATATGAAATATGTATATTTAATATAGTTAAATACAAACAATTCAAGTAAATGTTTATATTGACACGTTGATAATCAATAGTAATGATAATAATTCTCTATAAAAGTGAAGAATCATAGTTTAGTACATTCTTTGTATAGAAGAAGTCAGGTTTCGGTTGTCGAAAACTATAATTCTTCAAAATGGACTTGGAAAAATCGATCGGATGGATGACCGTAGCTGAAATCCATACAACACCATTTTCATCCTTTTCAAATATAGATTGGGTAAAACTATTATATTTTTAAAATATTTCATTTCCTTAAAATTTTATTCTTATTCCAAATCAACTACATAGTTTTTGTTTAAAAAAAAAAAATGCATGGAATGGTAGGGTGACTCGATCTTTCTGAAAAACTTGACTCTTTTACCGTTTAATTATTTACAGTACATATTACATTATTAAATTTTGTTATATTCACTAGACGAATTATTATAATATTATCAATGAAACAAATTTCATGGCCATAATTCAAATTTATGAAAAGTGTGCATAAATGATGTAACAACTCGTATGTAACTCTATTATTTATCATTTGTATTAATTCAAAACTTAATGTAATTTCTCTTATTTTTCGAAGAAAATTGACATTTATTTAAATAAAAGCACATCGCTTTATTGATAAGATAAATCGTAATAGAGCATTATTCCAATATTAGCATATTATCGAATTTTTCGTCAAAACAAACTGCACCAAGATATAAAACAGTGCTCGACAGTTCGCGGTTCAAACAAATTGTCAAATCATATTTCGGAACAAAAATCATTTATTAATTTAAAAAAATCACAAAATTTCAATAATTTTCATTAACAAATCTTTTCAATATCAAATAATGATAAATAAACATTTCAATTATGTCGTTTTATCAGCAACAAAATTATTCATAAACGATTATACTGCAATGAATTAATTGATTCAGCATATTTGTAATTTTAGAATAAAAAATGCAATTTGAAAATATTCAAATCGACACTTTTTATTGAAAATATAATTTCTGATTGATTTTTAAAAAAAGGTTCGTAGTCCACTGCTACATGTATATCAATTAATTTTTAATTTAGCTGCTATCAGTTTCAATCAGGTTTCGAAACATCTCGGAAGTTATTTTAAAAGAGTTTTGAGATGATCATCACACAACCTTTATACGTTTTCTTTCCGGTATTTATCAATTTTTATTTAGATATTTCATCAGTGCACTAAAACTTTCTTACTTATATTTCATTTAATTAGATTAATATGCAAAAAAACGACAAATTTTATTATTTTTTTCGATTTATATGATTTTAGAAATTTCTTTTCATGTAATTATTTCTAATAATTAATTATCATCGACAAGCTTATGAATACATGTATTTTTCATAAGCCTAAACATAAATATGTCTGTATTCGTGTTGTCTTTCACCTTCAAAAAGTAATTGCAGTGATTTTCAACTTAAAAAAAATCATTTTAATAATTAAAAAATGAACTCATTCATCTTAATTTGCATATTATCTATTGATAGATTGTGATTAATATCATAATTATAGATTAAGATTATACGAATTATAAATAAGTATAAACTTTCTTTTGTGTTTTCTAAATTATGTAGTCATACTTTTTATGATATTTTTGTTTTAATGAGCAAAAATATGAATATAAAGAATAAAAGTGTTAAAATAGTAAATAATCCCAGTCCCGGGACTAGTAACTACTGGGATTATAAGATTAGTCAATCATAATCCCAACACCTTGGGATTGATTATTCGTAATTCTGAAATTTCGGGATTAACTAAACGCAATTCTAAATCCCTGGGGTTGATCAAACGTAATCTCGAGTCCAGCGATCAGTAAATCGTAATTAGGAAATCTTGAAATCGGTTTATCATCATCCCAGAATCCCAAAGTCGATTGATCTTTTTGTAGGATCCCAGATTGCCCAGTAGTAATCTCAAACTCCAAAAGCAATATCAAAATCCCAAGGTAGGCCAAATGTAATCTGAAATTTCCAGGATTCATTCTGGGATCCAGAAGTTGATCAAACTTTCTCCCACATGACGACTGAAAAGGCCAAGGAGTGCAAGTGACATTTTTGCCGCAATTTCCTCGACAGCCTCGCCTTTCGAACAATTCGACTTTCGCACACATTTTCAGAACCGATCATGTGCGTAAGTCGAGATCCGCCTGCAGTAACCTCAAACTCCTGGGATTAGCCAAACTTAATTCGAGGCCCTAGCATTTATATTTCTGGCCAGAATCGGACTCTTCTTCAGTCTTCACTCGTTCACAAATCGACAGTCGAAACTCAAAGTTATTATTTCGCTTGGAACGTTCAAGAGGCGCCACTGACTTGAGGTCCGATATCTTATCAACGTTCACGCGACAGTCTCGCTCGCTCTTCCACACAGTTAGCCTCGGAAACGGATCTCTTCGGGTTGTTTGTTCGGATGTCTGGTTAGGGACATGCTCCAAGACCCTTCCGCATCCTCTGAGCTGCCCTCGAGCGGATGAGGAGCCTCCATCGAGGCCATGGACTTCTTGAACAAGAGGATCAGCAACGGCGTCAAGGCGGTGAGCTACCGCGCTTGTTTACATATCGGAAAATGTGTTCTTTTTTTCTTTCGATCTTGTATCTTAATAGTGGTGTCGATGAGACAGAACTATTTGGTCGTATAGCTGTCTCTTTGGTGTTTGAAGCGGGATGTCGATCTAGCTACTGTAACTTATCCAATATTAAGAGACATGGATATATAGCTATCTTAGTTGCATGTCTATTTCTGTCTCTTGGTTTTGATTTGGTCGCTTTAGTGTGAAATGTTTCATAGAATGATTACTAATAGTCTATCACTAAGGTAGATAAACTAGGTACACACTAATTGGACGCCAGTATCGATACCAGCAAAACATGTCTACCTGTCTATATAACTATTTCATTTGCGCACATAGGTTTAACTAGAAATGATATAGAAATGATAAATATGACGAGGTAGATAGTCTTTTTGGCATAGGTTTTGGTGTCACTAGTGAAATTGTACTTTTACATACTGTTGCTGCAAGATGGGTAGTCTTAATCTCTCTCTTTCTATTAGATTGTTAAAGAAAGAGAGAGAGAGAGGCAATAGTGGCGCAAGTTGCAGTGACAATATGTAAATGAGTGATAATGACAAATGATATTTACTCGAAAGAGGCAAAATTGAGATTAAATGTTTTTTCCGCTGGAATTTCGTTTAATTTCTACTTCTATTAAACGAAATCTTAACCCGTGTTATTAGATGTTCGGTATTTGATTTTGATCGATTTAGGTATTTGGATGCTTATTTCAATTTCGAAATATTTTCAATCTATAAAGTACGTGTAAAGTAATAATAAAACGGTATTTGACAAATATATATTTGTAATTTACAAGATATATTATCTGTTTCATGTCGTCATTCATTTCGACCATAAACGTTCAAAGTTTCATTGAAATTTATTCATTTTCGCCAGTTTGAAAAACATGATTATTCGAATTTGTCAAATTATGATAATGTACAAACGTGAAAACATGTAATTATGTATTATATGTACATTATAAGCATTGCGCTATCTCACAGAAATTTCAATCTGAAACGAAAAGATGTCTCTGATTCGTTCAGATAAAATATTCAAATTTTTCATCAACTAATTTAAATACGTAAATAAATACGATAGTTAATTATTATACTATTAATATTCAAATCAATATATATTTACATTCTTCAAATTTTCCATACATATTTGTATAACTGAAATGTGCGCGTACTAAATGCAAAGGTTATGAATGTCATAACAATCTTCACATAGGTCAACTCTGTCAACTGATATTTTTTGAACGCAAACGCAATTATGTGAAACTATTAAAAACTTTTTCATCAATTGCAATATATATAAATAAATTAAACGTATTTGCATTCATTCATTCATTAACCGCTTATCCTATCTCGATAAAACTTTCTAGTTTTATTATGAACATATCTGGAAATGTTTCTGCATCTGCAAAGTGATTTTTTATACACACGATGTAATTTAACGATTTTCGACATATATTTTTAGCATTTTTGTTTTGTGTTATGAATTCTATACAATCAGCTCAAAGTCCATAGTCTCGAGCAATAGCAGGTCTCATGAGCAAGTTTCGAACAAATTCCAACTGTGCACATTCCGGTCAAAAGAACGAGTTTTCCCATGCGGGGAAAATCTGCTCGTGTCAGATTTAATTTTATTTTAATTCCTGTCAGATAATTTTACAACTAGGCGTACTTAGCCCGATGTAAAACTATCCTTACACACCTCATTGAATTACACCCCGCAGTGCCAATCGATATAAAAGCAATAGTAAATATTGTCTACATTAGTATGGTATCTCTTTGTTGTCGCGATGTTCGTTGCTCTGAAGCCAATGAAATGTCACATCCACACGAAAATTCTCATTAATCTCCATTGGGACTGAAAGCTTTTTCATTTAGAATTCACTACTGTTTATGATTCGAGTGATTAACGGCTAAATCAATGGCATAACACTCGATAGGTTAGGTTTTTATTTGTTAGAAGAAATTGGGATGAGTTTTAGATTAAGTTGAATTAATTCGAGTGTCTCATCTATGTATATTTATTTAAAATGATTGAGTACCTTTGAGTTTGAATGTTTGTATCTTATAGGTTCTTTAAGCGCTTATCCTTTCACAATAAAACTTTCCAGAGTTGTGGTGTGTATATTTGAGAAGATTTCTACATAATTTTGTTTTTGCATAGGTGTGCGGTGTGATTTAATATATTTTGACAGATATTTCGCAATTAGTTTGTTTTATATTAATGAAAAATGTTAAACAACAGTTCACAATCGGTTTTAAGTACTTAAGTCTCGAGCAATTTCGAGTAATAGATAATAGAAACAATATTGAAAAAAATGTTTGAATCATATATCATTTCAAAAAAATACAATTTCTTGGGTATTTAACATATCATTATCAAAATATAAATTATTTACGTATTTTGTAATTTATTGACTTGTGATAAATTTTTATCGTTTAGTGCGATATTAGTTTAAGTACATAAACGATATCAGTTTAAACATTAGACATGAATTCTTCACTTCGATGTTGTGATTTTTGTATACCTAATAATGAAATAGAAAAATAACCCATCGATAAATTTTAGACGAATGACCAACGTATTTAAATAAAATTATTGTTCTCAAAAGTTTATCGCTGTGATATAACGATTTCTGTAATATTTGCATTGTACTTATCGTTTGTGTGACATTGTTGAAATAGTTTATTGCTGCAAAGCTACCGAATTACATTATATGACACTTATTCATATCAAACGACTGAAAATTATAGTGTGATCTTTTAACAACGACTTAACAATATGTTTCACCAATTCAAAATGAAATTGAAAAGAACTGTGAGTAATCTTTTGTGTTATTAAAATAAATTCTTTCTAAACGATTAGATAACCAACTATGTATTTGTCATTCATGATATTTTAAATACATTTCATGATACAACTTAATTTGAGAAATAACAATTATGTACACTAGTGTAATAAATTGTGAACACTTCTCATAAAAATAAATTTTCATATTCATTTTTTCGTATAATTTTCAATTAATGAGATTATAGTTTCTTTCATATTTTAAAGAATGAACAAGTATTGCACTTAACACCTATGGTCAAAATTATGTTGAGAATAATTTTAAATTAAATTTTATTTTATGAATAGTGTTCAGGATTAATTTCACTGGTGTATATATTTTTATTTAAACTCGATATATCTTCTAACTATATAATAGCGCTATTCTGTGTGTCTGTGTTTCCATGTAACGCTCCAAAACTGCGTTGATATATTCAACGGATTGATCGCTAGTTTAAATATATTCCCCCAAGTAAATATAAATGCACAGTCGTTTATGTACTTAAAAATCATATTTTCAACTATAATTTCACTAATTGGATACGTCTAAAAATACTTAAATTTTTCGTCGCTTCAGTCATCACTTTCGAACCCCTAAAACATGTTAATTTTAGGACGATTTAGCGCTTTTTCAACGACTTAAAAGAAATTCGATCCGAGTAATCGTCTCGATCCAATTAACTCAATATAACATTCGTAAAAGTGTTCGAAGTGTACTTATAATAAGCAATTGTGCGGTCTAACGAGAAAATATCGAGTTTCGAGACGTTCACGCAACGAGAACTTCAGTTCATGAAACAAATATCGCTTTTCATAATCGCATTAGCAACATTTTGCAGTGCAGCAGAACCTCGATTATCATAATAATAAAAAAAAATGAATCCGGAAATCTATAGAATAGATATAGAATAGACATAATAGAATAATATAGAATACAAATAGAACAATTGATTGACAAACGAATAAAGTAAGATAAATATACAGCTTATAATACAAATGACAATTTGCTGTGATGAATTATGTTCTCCACTGTTTATAAATGTCATAAATGATGAAATGCATTATGAAATTTACAATAAAGTTTTAATCACTGTCAAGTGATTCGATCATCAATGGGCTGATTGATTATCTCTTGTAGAATCATTAATTTATGATTATTCAAATTTTCGATTTTCATCCCCAATTGTTCCAGATAATCGAGGTTCTACTGTAGTTCAATAGAATAAATTGAATGTTTTCTATTAAATATCAGCGATCGCGTAAAAAAGCTTTGTAGAGTCGTGAGAACGATTGTCAAAAATTTTTTTTAAATCGCATTTTTTTATTGATTAATCAAAATAAATAAGTCGTTTAGTTAAACTCGATATTTCTATTCCGGATAAGGTTTTGAATTCGATCTTGGCTAACGATCCAGTCAACTTATTCAATTTTTATTGTTTCGTATAAATTTGAATTAAGCGGCTTTTTTGTATAATATATGTATTTTTAAGTTTACGTAAGTCTGTTAATTAATTTTTTTACATGAAATCATTTTACACGTGTCTATGCATATGGAATTCTTTCACTTGATTCAATTAATTAAAAATATCACACAATTAATCTCCTTATAAATAAACTAGTTGAAATGAAACAATTGAACTATATTTTTTTAATATAATTCATATTATACATTCAATATCTTATTTTTCAATTATATCTCATTCTCAATTGTGCAAATTTAGAATTTTCTCATTCAAATTTCAATAAAATTTCGCTTTTTTAACTTGGAAATATATTTCAATTTATATCAGTGTAAATTTTATTTATTCTCTAAACATTTCAAATTATTTTAACACATATACTAATTTCTATATTTTATTTCAATTATACAAAATTTTCGAAATCATTATTGAAGTATTGAACGCAATTTTGATTGAGTTTCATGAGAAAAATTGTACATTATTTATGTTAACAGTGTCAGTTTGAGAATTGGAAAGAAAACGAGTTAATCGTTCATTTAATCATAACATACGAGTATTTCAAATTTTTATGAATGAAAAAACGAATGAAAAAAAGTGCAATGTTCATTGTTTAACAAAGTCGAAGAATATACTTTGAATATCTCATTGTCAAAACGAAAAAGCGAACTTACACTTATCACAATCAAAGCGAAAAAAATAAATTATTCAAAATTCATTCGAATCACACACACAAGTATTGTTGCATCGACGTTTCGACAGTGAAATTAATCATCGAATTATAATTATCACATAGATTTCGCCCAAACTCGAAACAGTCTATAAAACGCATCGAAACGCTAAAGAGTCGATCGAATATAGATCGCGGGATTCAATTAGCGATTTCTCACTTTCCTCGCGTACAGTGTACGATATCGGGGTGAAGGTCTGACCAGCCACTGGCGGTGGGTAATTCCACCTAGGATTGTGGACGACGACACGTGTTGTTCAGTAGTGGCTCGTTTCTTGTCAGGGGCTCACCGCTTTGCAGAACCAGTGGTGACGTGCGTGCGAAAGAGACGATGGACCCCCCTTCGCCGTCCAGGGACACCTCCGAGGAGACCTTCGAGTCGATGAACCCCGTGGAAGTCCCGGAAACGCCATCGATCGAGGAAGCCGTAAGCCTTCAGCAGCCTGATCCGACCAACGCGCACTCCAAATCGCCCGAAAGCGCCCTGAAGAAGCTCACGTCCCCGTTCAGGAGGCTCTCCTCCGAAAGGGTCAAGACTCTTTCCGAGGATGGCACCCCCGACAGGCGCGTCTCTCCTTCCAAGCCAGGCAGCGGCGAGAGCAAGAAGAAGAAGATGAAGAAGAGAGCCGGAGCCTTAGTTAGGAAGATCAGTCAGTTCAGATCGCGCAAGGGATCCACCTCGCCGACTCCGAACTCGCAGGGCGATAAGGAGCCTCACGATGAGCACGATGACGATTCTGGCTCTCAATACGGCTCGGTTGAAGACGTCGAAATAAAGGAGACGACTTCGGAAGGGAATCCCCCACCACACGCGGAGACTCCGCCTCGATCGGAGTCACCGTCACATGCGGAGTCGTCGCCGCATAGGGAGTCGCCACCACCACACACGGAGTCACCACCGCATAAAGATTCACCATCACATGAAGAGGCACCACCACATGTAGACTCACCACCACATAAGGAGTCGCCGCCGCTCATGGAGTCACCACCACACGCTGGAGCATCGTCGTCGACACCCCCACCACCAGTGAAGGTAGATGGCGAGCCTAAGTTGCCCGATATAGCTCTGGTGGCCGTCGAGCATCCCGTGTCGACTCTGCCCTTCGCCAAATCCACCTGGAAGAAGAAGGAGCCTCAAATACAAAAACCGGTCGAAACCATTGGGCCGGAAGACTCTTTGCGCAAAAGGATATCGGCAGACGAGCCCAACGAGTCTCCGGGAAACAGCTCTCCCACCGAAGAGGAAATCCAGCCCCTGGCTTCGTCTGAGTTAGAAAAAGTAGTCAGGCTGGCGAAAACTCACTTATCCAGCGGCGTCCAAGAGCCGAAACCAGTCAGCAGGAGCAGCAGTCCTTTGCCTGGACCCTCTTCTGCGCACCAAAGTGAAGCTATTAAAGAGAAACGACCCGAAGGGAAGATATCTGAAGAAGCTGGACCCTCCTCCAGTGGGCTTCAGGCTGGAGGCAATATCGAACCTCGAATGGGCCCCCATGGAGATCTCATCCAGGAAGAACCTTCCACGTCAGCGGGCCCTTCGAGTGCCAGCGGAACGGTAAGGCTAGAAAAGGCTAGAAAATATTCGAAGCAGGTTTTTAGAATTGCAATCCCCTGTCAGTGCCGTTTCGTTTTTCCAACTGTGAGCTTCTTTAGCTAAAACGTTCTGGATAATGAGCAAATTGAATCATACCGACTCTGTGAACATAGACGAAAACGTTTCCGTTTGTAAATGTTGCAATTTCAAAGTCGAAACTGTTATCATACGTTGCGTAAGTTCGTTTTTTTACTATGCGAGAATTTGCATATTCATTCTTGCATACTTTCGTAATATTTTTAATCAAAGTCGCGTCTGATTTTCGCAATTTTATTGTTGCATTTTGATCGGAATATTTTTCACCTTTCGCACGATTTACAAATTTTAATATGTGGTCACTTCTCATTGAAAATTGTTCATTATTTCGTAATATTTTCACTTAACGAGACGAGTTTCACTCATATTTTAAATGATTGTTGAGTTCTTTTCTTAATATTGTACTCTGCACGAACATCCGAAATAATTTTGTGTTAAAATTTAAAAGAAAAGTCATCGAATTTATGAAAAGGGTCCCAGTAATTTTCAAAAGTGTACTCGGCTTCAAATATTCAAAATTTTCATATCACATTAACGATTTTTTATCAAAATTGATGAATTTGAAAGAGTGAAAACAATCGATCATGTCTGACGAGTCATACAAGCTTATACGTATGTACTTTGCGGTTTTCGATATTAAATTTCAGTATTCTCACTGAAGTAAAACATGAAAATATCTCGAAGTGCGGTCAACCGTAATGGATACCTGACAATTTCTACTTTTCAACTGCTCGATATTGTCAATTTAGATAATATATCACAAAATTAATTGTGAAATTAATTGTGGACACTTCATAAATTCGATTTTTTTTGTAAAATCGTCCCGAAGGTTGATGTAAAAAGTACAATATTAAGAGACTTGCTTGTTCTTTCTTTAAAATATAAAAGAGATTATTATACAATTTAGTGAGAATTATGAATGAAATTTTATTAAATACATGAAAAGTGTTTAGAATTATTTCTACTAGTGTATAAAAAAATGTTGATTCACAGAAATTATGAATCAGATATTTTACATGCTAATGATTGACGTTAAAAAATGTGCGATTTATTCTACAACGAAAGAATTTAATATGTATGTAGTTACCTAATCATAGAAACAATGTTACATAACTGAGAATTTTGGTTAAAGCTTATTTTTTCCGTGTTCGTTGTAAAACTTGATTCAACAACCTCATTATGGAACATTAGATGCCTTATCTGTTCAACGTTTATTTAGTGATCCAAAAAGTATCAAACTTTCGCATACACGTGTCGAGCTTCGCTAGATTATAGCTAGATTATAAAAATGTTTTTTAATAAGTTTCTAATGTAAAAGTTGATGCATCAAAATTCGTAAAAGAATGTTTTTATGACGATTTATTTTAATCGAAACAATACGATTTCGTAACCGATTTGTGATTTAATCTATTTATTTGTCTGGAATGAATCATTCATTTCTATCAATAAAATACGTATCGCCTGGATTTATCAAAAGAATTCTCTAGCGTCGTTACATGTCATATCCTAATCTTATCATCGGAACATACGAATGTGTGTATGATACCACGATTATCATGAATATCGTAGACAAATTATTTATCTTCAGCCAGTTGTACGGGGTGTTATCGCGTAGTTGGTCGTTGGTCAGCAAATATTACCTGAAGCTAGCTGTTGGCTTTCAATTTGACGTTGAGGACGTTAAATATAATATGTGTCCTCAACAGAATCAGCAGCAGGTAAATATGTATTCGAAATGAAAACAAACAGCTCTGAAAAGTCTATGTTAAGATAACGTTTTATCGGAACAGAATGTGTGCACCTAAACCTTTTATACTTACACTGGAGCTCTGTATCTCATTTGATTAAATAAAATGTTTTAACTTTTCTTTTCAAGATTTAAATGTGTCAAAATAAGTTATGGATATTTCATTTTGCTCTTAAGATCTGAATCAATCGCTTTCTAGAACTAGATTGCTTCAAGTGATCGCTTCAGGTCTGTACCGTACTTCAATAGTTCAAATAAGAACTATATAGGTACAATTCTTAAAGTGTGATGTGGAGTTGGAGCAAATGTTGTGTCTCCAGTGTCCAAGTTTATCAACATTTATCTGTGCATAATCAAATGTGTCAATTTTTAATTGTAGATTTTCATTGTTTTTTTCAGACGGCTCCTCTCCAACATGGACCAGATGCAAGAAAAGAGCATTTATACAAAATTTTAGTGATCGGGGAACTCGGAACAGGGAAAACGTCCATTATCAAGCGATATGTTCATCAATTTTTTAGTCAACATTATAGAGCCACAATAGGGGTTGATTTCGCCTTGAAAGTGATGACTTTTGATGAAGAGACAACAGTGCGTCTTCAACTATGGGATATAGCTGGTATGCTCAATTTCAATTAAGTGTAAATAATAGTTCAGAAAATATACTTAGGTATATTGACCATATTTATTTTGCATTCATAGGTCAAGAACGATTTGGTAATATGACGAGAGTATATTACAAGGAAGCTGTAGGAGCATTCATTGTGTTTGATTGTACAAGACCAGCAACTTTTGATGCTATTATGAAATGGAAAAACGATTTAGATTCAAAGGTTCAACTGCCAGATGGATCGAATGTACCTTGTGTTTTGTTAGCCAATAAGGTAAGCAGACCAAATTTGTCAATAGACTATGAATTAAGACAAGTTTTTTCATATAAACATTTGCCAATTGTAGTGTGATCTACATAAAGAAGGTATAATTAACAATTTCCAAGCGATGGAAGATTATTGTAGACAAAAAGGATTTGTTGGTTGGTTTGAAACATCAGCGAAAGAAAATATTAATATTGAAGAAGCAATGAAAGCGCTAGTTCGTCATGTAAGTGCAGTTTTTTTTCAATTGAATATATTGAATTGAAAATATGCATGTTATCAAGATAGATATATTCTTTGCAGATACTCAGAAAAGATTTGGTCATCGAAGGCAACGCAGACGATGACAGGCTCACTGTTACTGATGAAACGCATGCACTACCTCCAAAGAAATGTGCATGCTGATAAATTACTTTCTGTACGCTCCGATGTGATATTTATAGACACAATGCGTAAATGTTCGTTTGAAAATTATTTAATGTGTTTTGTTTAATTAGGATTGTCAATAGAGAAACTATATTGCCATAATGGAACTATAAGAAAGCAACAAACTATGTACGGTTTCATCTCAAAAACAGTGATACTAGTGCTTCGTTTCATTATATTATTTAAAATTCTTTTTCATGCATTGATATAATTTATAATACTGATATAATTTTCTATTTTAATTTTGCTTTATTGTTTTAATTTTTTTATTTGAATAATGTTTTTTACTAATGACATTTTACTGAAGAAAATTTTCTATCAGATCAATAATTAAATTTAAAAAAAATCACTAATTTCCCTACCTATATCTGACATTAGTGTTATTTTCATCTGTATTCAATACAATATTCGGAAAAAATACCTATATCATATAAATTATAATTTCACTGAGAAATATTCATTTGAATATTTAAAATATATTTGTGTACAAAAGCTTGAATACTTCAGAATCTATTTCGATGATTTATTAAGTTTTATTATTTTAAGACTCATTATTTGTAAATAAAAACATTAATGAAAGATCGTGTATTTGTAATGTGTGTCATGATAATTTTTAATGTGAACTTATTCCAAAAAAGATAATAAATGTAAAGAAAAAATAATGAACACAAATCATTCAATAAATGGATTTATCTCAAGTAATCATAATCTTTTATTTTCACTCCATAAAAATTTAAACTCATTTTCAATATGAAATACAACATCCCTCATTTTATTCTACTTTAGGCCTATTATGATTTGTAAGAGTAGGATTGTGGCAGTGGTTAATTAGGAAATACTGTAGGACTCCACGATACAAAGTACTACAGTAGTAATAGGTACGTATCACGTGGAAATATTCTATCCATGTAATTTGTGTGTACCTAAATCTGAAATGTTTCATTGGAAGTTTGAATTTCACAAAATATCTATCTAGTGATGATTGATATTTAAAAAAGAACTTCATATAAATAAAATAACAAAAGTAAATATTTTATAACATAATATATTTTTCATTTAAATTTATACAAAAAATGAATTTCAATTGAGTGAAGTTATATAAATTTTCAATAGACAGGTTGCTTTTTACTTCTTTTGACAATGGACAAGAACCCAACAAAATGGAATATTAAGAACAAACCCAAAATCCCCAACAAATTTACAGAATAATTACTAATATTATATCCCAAGTAATCAACCACTTCTGCTCCAGTCTTAATACATGGTAACTCCATTCTAGGATCACAATTAATATTCTTAACACCTTCCCATTGCAATATTGATATTGCTTCTGTTGGATAGTAAAACACAGAAAAGTATTTCACCCATGATAAATAGCTAGGAGTACTGGCAAGATTCAAATACATTCCTGAAAATGTGTAAGAAACCAATTCTATCGGCACGGATACAAGCGATGCAGTTGCAATAGATTCAAAAGTTGCTGATAACCAAGCACCTATAAACAAATATATAAAGTGAATATAATACGTAAGAAAAAATTAAAATATAATAAAATCCAATCTTTTAGTTTTAAATGCAGACCATATGCATTTGCACAATTAGCGGCAAATATAACAGGTAAAGTGAACAGAAAGAAAATGCGTAGACTATCATCCAATCCGACTACCCAAAATATTATTGTTGTGTACAGAAAAGATTCTATTATTGCCCTGGGAATCTGAAATATAATTTTACGTGAATATATATATTTATATTTTTTGTGTTATATAAAATTGTATTTAATACCATCAATAATATTTTTGATAAATAATAGGGTCCAGGAGAATATAATTTGTTTGCAATTTCCCTTAAAAGAACTCCAACTTCTGGAGGGAAAGTATGAAGAACTGAATATGCAAACATAAAAATCACTTCAGTCACAATAAGATACATTAAGCCCTGAACATTTTGAATGTCCTTTTGATCGATGTTTGTTAATATATTCATATATGGTAATGCTACAATTGTTGCTATACCCTTAAAAAATATACACATTATTCAACTGTTCAATGTAAAGATTAAATCATGATTAATTCAAAATACCATTAATGATAAAAATTCTATAAACCATATTCTGCTATCACGAGTTGATGATAGAAGAGATCTCCACATCAACCAATAGAGTTGTGTTAGCTTTCCAGGAGTTTTTCTATTAAAAAACAAATAGGTAGGTACAATGAATCCAAAAATAATATCACTTACAATAAATATTTTGAATATTTGACAGCACTTACATGGTATAATATTGATCATATTTTATTTTGCTCTGTAAACAAATTTGAAAAATACACAATTAGGTATATTGAATTTAAAATCTATATGAAAAAGGCGTAAAATTAAATTAGATACATTTTCTGTCACATTGTTTCTATCAGATACATTCTGAGTTATATTTTCTTTAGATCGATCAACATTATTCAAATTTGACCAAGCTGTGCATACTTGTTGAGCTCTATCTTCAGTAGATATAATTGAAACTAGAAATTCTGCTTCATTATAGCCTGCAGGTGATTGAAAACCTTCTCTGGATAAAAATAATACATATTCAAATACCTTTATAAATTTTAACTTAATAATAAATGTAGATATGTAGGTATTTTATATTAAATCAACCTTTTAAAAAACATTGAAGCTTCATTAAATGGGCCTTGAAAAGCTACTTTTCCTCCCGTTACAAGAAGCACGTGGCTGAAAAGATCAACTATTCCTGATGCCGGTTGATGAATAGAGCAAATAACTGCTTTCCCAGAAGCAGCAAGCATCCTCAAATGATTGATAACTGAAATTGCAGTCCAACTATCCAATCCTGTTGTGGGCTCATCACAGAACAATAATGGTGGATCGTTTATCAACTAAAAATCAATTACATCAATAACAAAATAAAATAAGTAGTTACTTAGGTAGGTAGGTATATAAAATTTTCAACAATACATACCTGAACTGCGAGAGACAATCTTTTACGTTCACCTCCAGACAAATTACACAGTTTGGTATCGAAACATTTCGACAAACTCAACTGATTTAAAAGCATCAAAATTCTTTCTTTGCGATTTATATCTTTAGTAGATTTATCCATTTTCATTTTAGCCTAAAATTAGATTACCTACTTGGATTATTTCAGCCAAATTTAATTTATTTATTCATACATCAAAACGATATTTATTTTTACCATAAAATTCATGTGCTCGTATACTGTTAGAAGATCAAAATCTAAATCGTGTTGAGGCACAAATCCAGATATACTTGTTAAAAAATGTCTTGACATTTTCTGACCGTTGAATAATATAGATCCAGTCAAATCACCCTGTACTCTCATACTAATGGAAGCTAATAATGTTGTTTTTCCAGAACCACTATAGTTTATACAAATATAAATATAAAATATATACCTATGCATTAATAATTTTTAAAAAAAGTGAAATTTTGTTTTCAAAATTCATGAACAAGCAATTTATGATAAAGTACCTTGGTCCCATGATTGCTAATAAATCTCCAGATTTCACATGTCCACTTACTGTGAATTATTTATAAATATTAAATTAGTACCTATGTCTTATACCTAGTTAATAAAGGGAATTCATAGTAACAGAAAGTTATGAAACAAACCACTATTCAATACTTGTACTCTTTTCGAATGGCTTTTCTTCCAGAAACCAGAAGATGATTTTTTCGATCTCCATATACACAAGTTTTTCCATGATAATGTGAACTCATCGCCAGAGCATTCTTTATTATTGTTCAGAACAGAACTATTTTCAATGTCACCCTCTATTAAATTTATCTTTTTTCTTATAGAAGATAGAGGAAATGAATCGGTAGCATCCATATTAGATTGAAATAGAATATCACATTTAAAAAAAATATTTCATGCTGAAATAATAATTTATAATTCATACTTTAATCATGAAAAAAATATAAAGGAGAGAATATTTTACTCACCTCTTGGAAAGTTATCCATGAACTGAAACGTGATACTTACACAACTCATTAAGCAGTACTGAGGGAACAGCAGATAGGTACAATTTTGAATGTTCGTTATTCAAAGCGTCTTCACAAATATTTGCATTTATTTCATCACATGTTTAGGTTTAAGTTAGAGGTCGATATATATGTATATATCCATTTAGTTTTATCAAATAATGATAAGATTAAGCATATTCAGAATGTATTATTAATAAATATAATAGTATACTATTCATCAAATGTACATTCCACATTTAAATCCATTTAATTTTATACAAATACATTCTTTAACAGTTGATCTTATCACAATGATTTTTTTTCATGTTAAAAAAGGGAGACAATTTAATATGAGTAAGTTAGAAATTATCAAATGAAATGAAATACATACATATGTATATAGGTAGATACCTACCTACCTACGTATATTTTCATATTTGACAATTAAGATATTTCACATCATAATACGTATCACTCATTCAAATGCAATTTAAGTTCTTATTCATAGGAAAACAAACTAATGTTGCACCCTGAAAAGTAGAAAAATAGAAATCTTTCACTTAAAAAATATTTGAATTTCTTTTATCTAAAGAGAACTAAATATCTTTTCATTAAATAAATAAATATTCTCACTTTAGAAACACACGTATCATGTTGTAGGTATTTACTGATATGTAATATGATCTTTTTCTCAGCTGCACTGAATCTAGAATTTAATGAAAACTTTATGCAACTTATTGTGTTGCTTCACAACAGTAAATAATATTTTTTCCATAACATGAAAATGTTGATAATATTATAAATACAAATATATAGTTGATGAAAAGAAGATTTTCTTATCAAGTACATGGTTATCTTATCAAATTGACCAATTAGGATAGTGTGAAGAAAAGATGTCTTTCAGATATTTTTTCTTATAAGATTCTAATGAAATTCCAATTTGGAGTATGTACGTACTCCAAATTCATGATTTAAAAAAAAATGCTTTACAAGGTTTTTTTATAGAATTCTTACAGAAAAATCAATGAAAAATACTTTTCTCTTTTAACCAGTAATTTTTGATACCGATTGGATTAATAGATTATGTATCTACTCAAAGCTTTTTTAAAAATATTAATTGTTATTCAATATCAGAGAAGGAGTGATCAAAACCAATTAAATCAAAATATGAAAAAAAAGAAAATCTAAGCCTCAATATGAACAAAGATTCATCAATGAATGATTATGATGATAATCAAACAAGAAAAAAATGAAACTCATTTCGATAAAGACCAGAAAAAGAAAAATAACATGATAAAAAGAGCGCAATTAACGCTTGCTACGACCAAAGCCGATTGTGCAATAAAAAAAAACAATACCCTCCCTTACATTGGCAACCCTCATTCCAGAAGAATCGTTTGGCGCGCGCTTTTATCTGTCACTCCTTCGCTCGAAATGGCTTCTGAAATCCGGAAACGCTTCAGCTGGACGCGAAAACAATCCGCGTATCTTTTGAAATTATTCGAAGAGTCCAAAAATAGAACGAAACACGAATCTGAAGACCAGCTCTGGACGAAAATCCACGAGAAGATGGTGCGGAAGTTCGGCGACAAGTTCGCCAAGGTCGCTCCCGAAAAACTCAAGGTGAAATATCGCAATATGAAGAAGGCTGCCGATGGCAATGGGCGACTTCCGGTTGTCGAGCGGAAGTCGAAGGTGGCCAGTGGCTCGTCTTCGGTTCGTCCCGATCATCACAAGGAGTGCAAGAAGATTTTCGAGGCTACTCCTAGAAAGAACGACAATGGAAACGATACGGAAAATGACCCGTTCGAAAATTTCAAGTATGTTCAAGTAGCTAGAGTCCAATTAGAATGAAAAGCGCTTTCCCTCATAATCCATCGCTGTGAATTATTATTTTAATAAAGCTGAAAACCCGTAAACAGGAAAAAGTAGATATGCACATAATTACAAATATTTACAAAACATAATGCTATTTGCAATGCTCAAATGGGTCATTTGATGATCTGCTTGAGAATGTTTGTGCGAAATTAATCGGGTCATTAACGATCATTTTTTTCGTTTAATCGTAAAACTATTCGATATCGAGATACGTAATTGCAATATTTACTTGTTATAATATAAATCTTTATTTTCAGATCTTTGAATGCTAAACGTGTAAATTTATTGAATCGTTTAATTAAAATTCAAACGCCCGAAGAAATCCAAAATAAGAAGATCGAATTGATTGTATTGAATAAAAATGATGAAAATGTGATCGAAAAATGTGATCAAAGCAGTATTATTTTTGATACACCAGTAAAAATTGAATCGGAAGAAAGAAGCGATGATGTTTTTGAATCGATGGAAACTGAAGTAATTCCAAATAATGCCAGCGAATATGATAAACTGAACATGAAAATCCTCATGCAACGAAAATCCATTGCGGACACTATATTGACGACTGCGATAATTAATAGAATGATTGCGTTGCAAAAATTTAATATGCTGTTGAAAGAAAGCAACGAGTAAGTACATAGATTTGTTCGAAAATAAGTAGGGAGACTAGGAACACTCGTATCATGTGTACAATCAGATTGCTGCAAATAATAGAAATTATCTCCATTTGGAAGCAATTGTAGTTTATGATGTCACACTGACTGATTTTTCAGATTTGAAAGAAAATTAAATGGGAGACGATTTGATTATCTATGCTTTGATCCAAGTGTTCCTAGTCTATACTCTGTATTCTACTTATTTATTATACCAGGTTTACACGGATCGATATATCGTGCGATTTAATAATTGTTACTATTTTTTGAAGTTAAATTGGGATGGGCCAATTTCGAACAATGGCACGCATAAAATAGGAAATAACGTTAAACATTTGAACGAGACACACACGTTAAATATTTGAAAATTTGAACGAAAGTGGCATCTATGAAATTTCACTAAAAATTTTCACATTTGTACTAATCAGTCTGATACGGTGACAGATCAGACCTACGTGACCGAAGGCTTTCTGTCCTCAATATCTCTTTTATTTTTTCCAAATCAAGATGAATCGCATCGTCAGAACCTCTAATCGCTTTATCCCATTAGTCAATAACATCAGGTAAAGTTAAAATAGTCAAATGTTACATTTTTCGATAAACCAAAATTTTCGACTCCATCTTACAACGCAAATGCCGGTCCGACCCTATTGTTCATATTCTATCGATGATAGTCTATATATTTATTTGAATATAGATTGATTGAACTATATTCTTTATATTCCAGGATATATTTGTGTTTAAAATTTTATGCTGTCTCATCAAAGCATCGCTCCATTATGTAACACGTTGCGGTTAGCTCGGGTTTCCTATGAAAATAAACCATTAGATAGTTGATCTTTTCACTTAACGATTTGTTACGTTTCTAATAATATTTTTTCAATCTATTGAAGTATTAAATTTGTTTGGTTATTGTTCGTATCTATTTCTATCCGTGTTCTTATTAAAGTCGGTTATAACCTCGCTTAAGCACAAAAGAAAAATAAGTCCGATCAAGTATCTATTTTGAGTTAGTATTCTTAGCTTTATGTCATATTCCTTTGTCTTCTCTATATCCTGAAGAGTTATTTCGTCCTATTTTTTTCATTTATTGCATACTAATAAATATTTTCATATTGATTTGCGTTAAAATCTGTTATAAACTCGCTCGATACAAGAGATACAAGTTTCATCAAGTATATATTTTTTAGTATTCTAAGCTTTTTATAGTATTCCTATGACTTCTCTATAACGAAAAGAGTTCAGTTTTGTTCATTTTTTTAAAACTATTGCTAATTAATAATGGCGAAGTTTACATGATAATGTTCAAATCATTTCCATTCTCTAACCATGCTCCATCTCTCGATACTGTCCATTCACAAGATTTCATGCCATTAATATCCAAATAATACCATCTTAACGTTTGAAGATCCCTCTATCTATAGAGTACAGATAGAAAGCAAACGACGTTGTGTATATTTTTTACAATTCTGCATAATTGTTGTTTTTTTTCTGGCGTTTGTGCTAAATTCAGAATGTTATACAAAAAATAAATATAACTTAATTTTGTGAAAGATATTTGTGAATTTTTTTTAACTTGTTTCATTAACATTTTTCAGAGCTATGTCCGGTCAGTTGGGAGATTTAGGATCTGGTGCTGGTAAAGGCGGCGGTGGTGGTGGTTCAATTCGTGAAGCTGGTGGTTCCTTTGGTAAAATGGAAGCTGCTCGTGAAGAAGAGTATTTTTACAAGCAGGTTGATAATTCGTTAATAAAACATTTGTAAATTTATGATCAACGCTATTTAAATTAATATTTTAGAACAGTAGTTTCTAACTTGGTGTACTTCTTACATATTCATAAGCACTAAGCACTGATAGTATTTCAAATTCAATTTTCGTATCTAATAACTTCTATCCAAAAATACAATATAGTGAAATTAACTTTCATTTTCCCGATAAACAGTAATTTGTAATATTTCTCTTATTAACAATAATCTTATTGAACCCAAAAGGGCTCTAGTGAATACATATTTATGTGATCTATTTTTGAAAAGATTATCTTCATATACTTTATAATTATTTTTTCATGTTATAAATTGTAGAATGTGAATAAAAAATAATATGTTTTGGAAATTTATGAAAAGAATAAGGGACTGTTCAATTTGACATTTAGAAAGTCTTTAAGGTCAAGTATTTTTTCATCAAAAGTATTAATAGTACTTATTTAATTTACAGCAAAAGCAACAACTCCAATCTTTAAAAAAGGGTCTCAATGATGAAATATCGTTCCATGAGGAACAAATTCAGCGTCACCAAGAGGCCATTGCTCGTCACAAGGAAAGAGTCCAAGGCTTGGAGGAGAAGTAAAATGTTGAACAAATGATTATATGAAGAGAAGATACTTATTCACATTGATTTTCATTTATTTTTTTTTGTGTACTTTAAAATATGAACTAGAATATTAAAAATATCAGTAGATGTTTATTGTATTTGAATACAATAATTTTATTTTTTGTTTAGCATAAGTAAGTTTAACATTGCATTCAATTTTGCATTTTCTTTCAATTGTTATGCATTTGAATTAATAAAGTTTCCAATAAAATTAATTGTTTGTTTTTCTTATTCATTTGAAAAGTTTTTTGTATGTGTTTCCATATGATTGTAAATTTTCTTAAATTGAAATCTGATTTTACGTATGATGAAACTCATAAAAAATAAACACATTATGAAAAATCTTGATTAGTAAACATTTTTTGACGATTATTAAAGTGGATTGAACTAAATTGCAAGGCTACTTAATAAGGTCAATAGATTATTTAGGATAAACATCATGAAATAAAAAAAAAACTAAATTTAAAATGCTTATTAGATTCAATCTTCAACTTGCTCTAATAAGCAATTTATTTTCCATCCAGTAAAAAATCTGAAAATTTACAATAATCACATTTAGTTGAATGTTTTAGGTATGTTCTTTTTATGTAGATCCACTTTTTCAGGGGCTTTTCTTAAATTTTATTTTTTGCATCTGAATTTGTCTCATCTTGCCAGGAGATGCACTGATGAAATCTCGCTCTAAATAGTTCACACTTGGAAAAAACCTTCCATCTTATGCTGGAGAGTTACGATATTGGTAATGATAAAGATAGGTTCGCAAGTGCAAGTTTGTTAATCTTTACTTATGACGAAAAAATACTCTGAAATTCACTTTTATTTAACACTGTCAATGTAGGTATTTTGTATTTTTAAAAATTGTAACTGAAAGAATATACCTAGTTAAACGTTTTTGGACTTTTCATTTCGAAAATGTTTTAGTTGATATTTCAAAAATATATAATTTTAACACACAGTCGATTTTCAAGTTCATACATATTGGTTTGATAAGAAATTTTCAAGAAATTTCATAGTTAGTCGATGATATCAATAAGTTTCATATTTAATGAACATATTTGATAGATAATATTATAATCAGTCTTTGATTTTTTTTTCATATTTCACAATATCTAATAAATATTTTCAAAATATTAGTTTTATCTGTATTTTGCATGGTCTTGAATAAATCTTATTTCTTAGAAACAGAATATTTACAGTGCAATATCTAGAATAAGTATATATTATCTATGTACAGATAAAACTTGCTGAATAGCAAATATGTACATTTATCCTCAATTTGAAGGAGAATCTAAGGAGGAGGGGACTTAATTCTTTTTTTTTCCACCTCTGTTTTTTGAAAAAAGGTATTTCAATACAATCTGAATTTAATTGGGTTTATTAGGCAAAACAGTGAAAACATTTAAAATCTATCGTTTATTAACAAGTTGGGATATTAATTTGAAACTTGCTAGTTACACATCCATCCCACTAACGAATTGTTGAAAATCTGCGCGACTAATAAATATAGGTACGTTAGTACTTTTTTGTCTTTTGACACTTGCCCAGATTATTGTCAGTTCTTTAATATAGGAATGAGTGTATGTATTAAGTAAAAGAATTAATTAGAACTGGTATTTTTACTGTTTTAGTTAACGAACCAGTAACAGTCAGTCCTTCCACTGTGAAGTGTCGAAAATCCTTCTACGTTCTAAAAGGACTGACCGAAACTTTCGCTTAGGCACTGAAAAGATCGACTCTTAAAAACTATCAATTTGAACTTGATACGAGACGAAAAACGAAGCGCGAAATGCGAAATGCGACATTCGTCGAAAAGCCCATCGAGCGAATTTAAAAAAAAAGCGGCAACGCGCGAACTGCGCACGCGCACCGGCTCCGATCGCGCGCAAGATAAGAGGGGGGCGCCCGTGCGGGGGGAGGTCAGTAGCGCGCGCGCCGTCTTGCGCATCGGTCGTGCGTGCCGCGTGCGCGTCTCTACGCTCGCGCCGTGCGTTCATCGGTGAAGTGCCCCGTCCCGCGTCTTCCGACCAGCGCTCAAGATCGTATCGAAGAGGAGGAGAAGCGCCGCCATGTTCCGAATGCCGAAGGCGCTGTTGGCGCTGCTCGTCGTCGGGGCGTACGCCCTCGCCTTCGCCCCGTCGATCGCCGCGGCGGGCTCCGCGCCGGCCTCCGCCTCCGCCCCCGTCTCCGCCGACTCCCAGGTATTATAAGCGACCGCATCCACCACCAGAACGTGCGCGATGTTGTGCCAAGTGCGGCGACGCCTCCGATCATGTGTGTCCGCCTTCGGGAGCGTCGGTCGAAACGTTCGCCGCATCCGCCGTCCGTCGAGCGCATCTTCTTCTCTCCGGTCGATTCGTTCGGGGGAGACTCGGATCGTACGAACGTCGATGTGTCTTGTCGCTTTAAGCTGGCCGCACTGATGGTCTGTGACGTTCGAATTTTTTTATAGGCGTTTTTTTTCAGATTTTAAAGAATATCGAGTCTCCCTTATATGTAGCTTTGATTATTTGTGTTGTTGTTTATTTAGAAAAGAAACTAACTCGAATAGCCAAATGTTAAAAGCAGTACATTATTTTCGATTGGCAGCACTGATAGTCTATGTAACATGAATATTGCAGTTCCATCTTTGAAGCTAACGAAATTATTAAATTCAATAATTAATGTGCAAATACAGCACGTACAATGTTGGCTGCACTGACTAATATTCACGAAACTGCAATATTCATTTATTTCGCAAAAGGACCTCGAGACAAAGACGGATGTATCCCGTTGTCGCATTTTACTTGCTTGTTCTTACAGTCAGTCTTTCAACTGTGAACTTCAACATGGACGGATGCATGTACTTGCAATGAGCATGTTTCTGTCCTGCAGATGTTTTGACAGTTCGTTGTTGGAAAACCGACTGTATGTCGAATTTTAGTGATTCACCGTCTCTGCAACTTAGGCATTACTCGTTAAATATTCACACGCTATAGTACATATTTATTATAACGTAATGAAAATTTCATGAATATTATAATTGAAAAAAAATTGTCGAAGTAGCCCATTTTTACTGCACATTCCTACTCCGACTCCATAAATTTGTTTTTTTCGACTACTTTAGTCGGCATCCTGACTGCAGTAATCTTTTCTATAGCACGATTTTCGATAATCTATGCATTATGGCAAATTTACATATTCATGTAACCATTCGTTTTGCTGTTACTTTATTACTCCCTCTAGCGAGAAAGGGCTAAATGCGAACACCAGAATGAGAAGGGCAAAGGCAACAAGAGTATGTAAGTTGGCCTTTAGGTTACCCATTCAGAATTTCGAATGATATTTACACTAAAGAATCGAAATTAAATGCATTGAATTAAATTAAATTAAATAGTCTTTTGGCATTTCTATGAAATGATGAATTTTGCCCGTTTCATAAATTTCTAAGAAAAACTAAGGTATAGAATTTACTTTGTTGCTCGTAGATAACTCGTATGTTCATCGTATCGATATTCAACTCAAATATATCATTTTATCAACAATAACATACAAAAAAAGCATGACATTTGATATCATTCCATTTTTATATTTCAAAAAAATTTCCTCAACTTTATTATTCATATATAAATTACTTTATCGCGAATTATGTACACGGGCCAGTACACATTCTTTATTAGTCTAACGCTAATTAAACGGCGCGTCACAAACACCTGATCGTTCTTCAGAGAAAAAAAAAACATCAGCTCGAAACGTCAAATCTATCGGTGTGTGAGCAAAAACATCATTCGTCGATTCCAACAGTATTACACGTGAGATTCAACCTTGTTCATACATCAGGAAAAAAATCTCATCAATCGTTCGAGAGAGTCAACCGTTTTTGCTAACTCGGCTCAATTACACACGCTACTGTTTGAATAAGAAAAAAAAACCCATTGAATATGTAATCGATCGATTTTCGTTTGCAGATTTATATATAATATAAGTATAAAACGAAAATTGATATGTTTTTATAAAATATCGATCATAAAAACTTCGTTTCGTCAATAATCATCAAGGTTGCCGACGTTCGAGTTTCCGTATTTAGTAAGGATAACGCGATTTCGAAAGTAAATAATGTATGAATCGACTTCATATCCGACGTGATTCATAGTTTGATTTTTTTATTATCAGTAGATGTACATAAATGGCATTTTCACATGGTTTCTACATACGAAATGATAATTCAAAAGTTTTCACTGGCGTGTATTGTATTGCTTATGCATTCGTATGACACACCTTGTACACTAGTGAAATTAATTGTGGGTATTTCATTTTGATGAACGAACTTGTCTGGTTTTTAATATTTTACTTTACACCAACCTTCGGAATGATTTGATGATGAAAAAATCTAATATCAATCAAAACTATCCACAATCAATTCCACTAGTGTATCGATACCATCAAGCAACACTAAATTGAAAATCCAAAACGTTACATTAAACTCAATGTATTTTTAATATGCCTTAACCTGCTGTCACTTTACTTTATTATATTTTTATTATATTTTTACTTATTTTGAGCAGTAAAATATCCGATACGACCACATTTCGAATATATTACAAACACACAAGACGATTTGAAACGCCTTCAAATCTCACCGCACACATCCTTCCATCTTTCTCATTCCAATTTTCGTCGTCTCGGAATATTTCATATCCTGCGGAATTTACGGGAGAACCTTCCGAGGCATAGGCAAAATTCTCGACCTCTCATATCGAATCCTCACTCTCTCAAATATTATATATATTATATTATACATAAGTGTGCGCCCAGTTAGCATGTTCTTTCAAAATGCCACCCAGAGGCTGTATATGCGGATGAAACGCGAAAAGCGTTTCCATCTTTTCGTAGCCGAAAGGTGTCTCGAGGATGTTTTAATGGCATATCGTCTCTTTGCATAGTCAATTCGTGCATGCGTATGTCGCCGGTTAAACAAAGCGATGTCGAGTGAATCGTAGTACTACGAGTCCCACCGTTAAGTACAATAGCAGCCGAGATGAATCCCAGTGTTGGGTTTCCTATTCTAACGTATTTACTGTCGAAAATTGCATTTTTTTTTTTTAGCAATTGTGTATCTGTAGTCAGTCAATAGACTAACTTAAAGCGAATGATTTATAGAGCTATTTAACAATGCATAATCTAGTACATATCTAGTGAAAATACTTACTTGGAAGTATGATTTCACTGAAGATGAAGTAATTTTCTCATTGTAACATGTTATACATGCACTTTAACATTTATAAATACCATATAAACATGTACATAAATGTATGTAGATGTGTGTTTTTCGCAAAGCGAATAATACTCTTTGTGTTCACAGTTCGCCGATCTTATCGTTATCTCTACCCAAATAGAACGTCGCTCGAAGAGTTGCCTATCAATTTGACACTTTTCGCGTATATCAACATGTTATTACTATCATTATGTATTCGAGATTCAATCGCAATTGAACGTTCGTTGTGAAAAGTCGCTTACGCACGTATATAATTCGATTTCTTTCATTAGCAACGAATGAACCGAAAAACTCACTCCAAATGTCGAATTCGTTTCACATTTGTAAAAACGTATGCCCGATGTCCAAATGTGTATTTTTATTCAATGTATGTACTATCTACTTGACATTTTAACATTTTAATCGCATCGCCACGATATTAGTGCGGTTTAATTTTGTCGCAATCTGTCATTGTGTGGTCCAACATAAAAAGCGAGTTCTTTCAGTCTGCACAATAATACGTAAATAAAATCTGAACCGCGTTGCAAAACAAACGACTTAACTTTAATTGGATACTCCTTTCTGTAAAAAAAAAGTGTGGCAGACAAGCTGAAGAAACGCTTCCAACAACAACAACCACTCGAAGCCAAACAGTTAACAAAGATTTATTTAAACCGTGAATGCGGCTGCGGTCGGTCAAAGAGTAACACTCCGAAGTGTACTTTTTCGTTTGTACTCCGCGAGTACTTCAGATTTAGGATGGCGATTTATATACGAAAGTGAAATAGGCCAAGGGGATCATCGACGTGGTGGCGATTTCGAAAAATCGCGCTCAAAGTTGAGCGATTTGATCTATCTCAGCAATTTGTTTATGCTATCAAACTCATGTGTGTGTATAGAACCAATTCCTGTACATAATTCATTTTCGGAAAAAAATGTCAAATGATCCTCTTAGTACATTTAATCGTTATTATGTATTTTATCATCGTCAAAGTGCGGGCTCCTGTTTTGGAATTAAATTCGTAAACGTCGATTGTTTACACCGACGGATTTTTTTCATATCTTTGCCAAGAATTTGTTGTGTCTTCGTAACTCGTAAATCATTCGAGACTCATGAATTATCTTTCTTAATTTGTTTTTTATTATTTTTCATTATCTGTCTTTTCTCGTTTTGTGAGTATTAAATGAAATATGTATTTGAATACGTTTCGCATTGCTTTTATTATGCTTGGCACATATTACGTCTTGAAAGGAAAGTCTTCATCTTCACGACGTCTACTAATTTAATTTCTTATTCTTTTTGAGAATATTACACGTCTTAGCCAACGCCTTATTTTCTCTCCTTCAATTTCTCGCATTTGTATCGAAACACATACGTGTATTACACAACGCCCATATTCGCGTTTCCATATTTCCAGATTAGAAACCTACAATGTGCACATATCATACACAAGTGCATCGTGTATCATAAAAACACATTGCTTCACGTCTGAAACGAATCATAAACATTACAATTATCCAATTTATATCTATGTACGAAGAAAAAACGTCACAGTGTTCAAATTGCGTTTTAATGGCTCGTTATCCTCGTGCTTACTAGAGAGTGCACATCGAAGTTTGTTAGTAAATACTGTACGAATCACTACATAATTAATTCATGCTAATGACGTAAGGGCAGAAATTTAAATGCCCCCTTAGGGACGAGACCTTAAGGGCGTATATTGCGTAAAAGCGTTCACTCATTATTCATGTATGTTTCATTTCAGTATTTCAATATTTATTTGAGCTTATTTTCACTAATATTTTCTACTAATCCTTTGTTTCGGATGTATTTTTTATGGTTGCTAAAATATTTGTTAAACGTTTTTTTTTAATGCAGAGTTTACAAATACATTCTGAAGTTGGATTATATCTTAATATAGATTTTGAATTTGGTGATGAACATTGCAAATGGTTTATGCATTAGTACTCGATTCAGAATGCACATTAATATCGTCGTTATTATAATTTTAATACATTTTAAATGTTCATATCTGTATAAAATACTTTATTTATTTTTATTGTGTATATGCTTTTCGGCTCTTTTCTAGTCTCATCGAGATTCGAGACCCTTTTCATATCTATTTTTTTTTTTGTTCGTCTACTCTATATTCACTTACTCATTGTGTTATTTTTTCTATACATATTATCTCCAGATCTCAATGTCCTACGATTCTTTATGAATATATGCTATATAGAAAAAAAAACTATATTTTCGCTTATATTACACAATTCCTACATTTTCATATAATCGGTTCTTAGAATCTAAAATCAATTAGTATAACATTAGTACTAAATATCATAAAATGTCGTCAATTTTTTTATGGACATAACTTTTTGAAATTTTCTATTATATTGGTTTGAAAACTTGACTAAACCCTTTGCAGACCTCACACGTTGTGCACGATTTGAAGAATCTCATTCGATTTTCTCGTCGACATTCTTTCGAAAAAAAGGAAAGAGAATTTTAGATATTTTGTTTCAAATCTAGATCAGACTTCACCTCGATAAATTAAATAATTGTTACTTTGCTAAAAAAGTTAAATCTTCATATATTCGTGAATGTATTCACTTTAGAACCTCATGTGTGCTGATTATAATTTATGTAGGATAAATTTCCTAATTAAAATCTCCTTTTACAAATAACAAATATTTCTATTCGCCACACTGGTGTATCGAGTTAATATTTTCATTACTCAATTACCGAAAAGGTTAATCAAACATTGTTCAACAAAAGCTATGTTTCAATTTCATCCAACGCACGCAACATACGCATGCATAGAACTCGTGTTTATCCCATTTTCGTATGAAGATTTATGCTACAGTCAGATTACCAGATCATTTTCGGACATTTTACAACGGTTTATGAATTCCCTTGTGCTCACCTACCCGTACCTGTATATCTGTAATATATCTACCTTCGCCCACGTGATGGATAGACGTGAAATATTTGTGTATCGGCTCCCTTTTAGAATGGTCTTTCACGTTTTTATACACGCCCTATGCACCAGGTGATCGTGAAGAATGTGATGCTTCAGTATAGTTGAAATTTCAACCCTGATCGTCTACTATAGTCATGGTTGATTTAATAAACTCTCATAGTTATCAATTTCATCTTTCAAGTTCGTACTTTAATATATTAAATAAGTTACTTAAATAAATTGAGTCAATGGCGAACTAACCACCGATAATTCAAAACATGAGTGACATATTGCGTTCGCGTGAATAAGATCAAAGTGATGATTCAATAGTTACATAGAATCGTTTATGCATTGTTCTCGTTCGCTTTTAATGGTCAATATAGTCACATTACCAGGTATGGGTTATAGGTTAATTCCGGGAGAGATGGCCATACTGAAGATGTCATGTGATTACAAGACACCTAACGTGACTTCAAAACAATAATCGTTGTCAATTAAAAAAAGACCACTGGCCATCTCTCCTGTATAGCTATCTCTGCTGTATGGCCATCTCTCCTGTATCGCCAATATCTTCTGTATGGTCTTCTCTCATGTATCTCCATCTCTCTCGGAATAACCCTACAGTATAACACTTCGTTTCCATCTAGACTCTAACTGGAAGCGATTGTCTTTCTCGATCTAGATACGAGTGAAAAATGCAACAGTTTCTTATTAGACAAAAGAGAATAATTTCCCCCTTAAAATTTATTATATTTCTAAAAATGAATCAATCCTAGATCACAAGTTCTTCGTGAACAAGGTGTACATTTCGAGTACAATGTGTGTGAGTGTGTTGAGCAGTCAGGCGGCTCGTTTTTGTTGTCGATACCTGGACAGGTCGGCGGTCGAGCTCGTTATTACAGGGCCTGCTCTCGAAGCCAGGATCGAGGGTGTATAATATAATGATGCTCGTGATTCATGGAAGTCGAGCTGATGCTGCGCCGATACGCCCCAACGCCGTAGAAATTGATTTTCATTGATCGTTCGGCGGGACGGTCTTGGCTCGCGATCGGTGTGTCTTGTGTGCTTTTTGATTTTAATTATGAATTCTATGATTATAATTATGACAGCTTATGGCGCAGTTGCATGAAGCGTTTGTGCATGGCGAGTTGGGTTTAAGTGCTGCGATTCTGGTTTGAGATTTGCGAGTCTTGTGTCGTTTTACTAGATTGATATGATGGTTCGAGCTTTTCTTTCGAATATTTGATTCGAAAAAAGTATGATGTGAAGCATTATGAAACATTTCGTAATAATGAATTCCATTCTTGTCTGTGTCGATCGATTTTAGTGTCGTCTTTCGTGCGCTGATCGCTCTTTATCATCTGTTAAATTATTTGTGTCATTCATGATATTAAATTCATCTCATATATTTAACGGTACATATCATAAAATTAGAATTCTCGGAATCATTTACGTGAATTATGTGAATACTTAATTACGTAAACTAGATTTACCATGAAATTCATCATTAAAAACAAAGTTGATATGATTATATCAAACGTTTCTTATTAAGCACGATGAATATAATTCATGTTGTAATATTTTAAGCCACCGACATCTACATATTATATTTATCAGAATTAGTTTTATGATATCATGTACAATATATTATTTCCTTTATTTATACATTATGTAATCGTTTTCTGCAATTTCAGATTTGAAATTATAAAAGAAATACGTTAATCGAACACATATTTTCGGGAAACATTCTGTAAACGGATCATTATATGTTTTCAATGTATTATGTGAAATTATACTTAATCGATCAATTTGGTGATGTATTCTTTATATGTATATTAGAAACATTTATTGGTATTGACGATTGAAAATAATTTTACGATTCGAGGGCGAGTGTTTCAAGGAAAATCAATAGAACAAGCACGCACATTGTATGAAAAAGCTG
The DNA here is from genome assembly GCA_024721215.1 of Cheumatopsyche charites. Taxonomy (NCBI): domain Eukaryota; kingdom Metazoa; phylum Arthropoda; class Insecta; order Trichoptera; family Hydropsychidae; genus Cheumatopsyche; species Cheumatopsyche charites. Next base: position 3,143,438 of record CM045587.1, read on the forward strand.
ACGGAAGTCAACGTTATTTCGATTATTACAAAAGTATATTCAATGAAAAAAAAAACATTATTACATATTTAAATATCGATTCGTTTCATGAAGTTTTCTTCAGATCCAACATGCTATTCGTTATCGAAAAAAAAATTCACGCGTCTTTTCCATACGATACGATATGTAGTCGAAAAAAAAACACGCTCCCTTATAATAAAACTCGGGGAAAACGTCGTGTTATCCAATCATTGTAGTTCACCCGAAAGGTGGTTTCGGGGGTGGGTTTTTCAGGCTTAAGGGCCGCAGTGTGAGGAAAACACCCCCATTTCACCCTAAAAAGTTCGATCCATTTTTGCAATGGGGCGATGATTTTGCAGAAACGAATTTACACGCGGGCCGTTAGCGTACTTTTTAGTGAAAAAAATTTCCACGAGTATTTTTATTGAAGATTTTTCTTACGGCAACCGAACGTGCATTGATCAATTTAAAGCGATCGATTAATCTCTGTCGCGAATTTGACAATGTGCTGTGCGACAAACATGTTTTTTTCAGTAGCACCCTCGTATAATGCATCGAGATTAATTATCTTGTGCATTATGAAGATTATATAATATGATCATGCAAACTTTGATTTGACCAATTGTGAAAATTATCGAATTAACTACCTATTAATCGGATCATTTGATTCAGCATAATCTAGATTAATCAACATACTATGTTACATTACATGTGCAAATCTATTGCACTTAATATGTAAACGATCGATAATCAAACATTGCATGTTATCGAAAAGACACATTGAGCATATCAATTGTTGATAAAAATTTGATCTCAAAGAATTTGCACATCCAATCTTTACACTAAATCCATACGTTTTAATATTGGTTTTGTTTATGATTTTCGAATGTCACACGATGGCATTTTGTCTCTGTGATGAATGACATAGTCGATGAATAGATGATGACCGTTAGCCTACATACTAGATGCCTGTAGTTAATGATTCAATTCAATTATTCTAATCAGAGCGCGATGGTTCGAATACGAACACGTAACCCAGTTATTCCCGCTGACGGAACTATATCGACGTATTTTTACTCTCAAATGTATGTATAATACAATGTGTCCGTATGGTGTCTTTCACAAAAACAACTTTCAAAGCTGCATTTCTAGAGAAAATCGTATGTTTGTCGAAAAGAATGGGTCTAAATAGCTCGTTTGTTCGTTTAGAAAACAAGGGTATGAATTGTACGCGAAGAACAATTACTCATGTATGCGCATGCATTAACGTTCTCGTTGAGTAATTTAACTTCTTATTAATTTGATAATGTTCCTTTATTTTATCGCTTTTATTGTGTAAAGGTTTTGTTTTATATTGATGTTGATTCGTCGAATTTAACAATTAGCTTCAGTTATGATTTCTTTGAATGTCTAGAGAAGATTCCTAGTTTAAAGGTCAATGTAAATAAAGTATTACTGTAAAATATTGATTGTTGTTTGTTGAATTCAAAACCGGTGTTGATCGATGTTTGGTATCAATTTCAATAATGTTTTTTCTCCGTAGTGGATAGAAATCTAATAACATTGCTTTTTGTTCGTTAAATATCGCGTGATATCGGTATTTCAATATAAATATGCGATACGCAATTTTTAATGCATGTTACATTTCTTTTTGTCATAGTGAAAAAACAAAATGCTGACGAAATTCATAATTCAATATCGTTGATTCAATTGTGTCTAACGTGAAAATTTTCGAATTCCGAAATTCCAAATGAAATAATATGAACTATCCCGAACGATTTAAACATTTAAGGCCGGTCTTTTCACTGCTTTAATTAACTAACCATAGAATCAAAGGCGATCCTTTTATGAACTGCCAAAATTCTGTCTCTATTTCGCGGATTTTCATAACCCTAGATAGTCGACTAAAGCAGAGAAAATACTTTCCCTCAATTTATAAATCAACCAGGGTGCAAAAACGTATTTCACCAAACACAACCATTACAGTCTAATAGATCTGTCTCCATAGCGCAATATTTCGCCGACGATCGATATGAAAAGCGCAACTTCCGCAATTTACAGCAGAGCCTCATTGTGCGATAGTCTGATGCAGTTACCATCGTCGGGTCTGAACGATTTCACGCCACACTATGGCTTTATAAAGTGCACCGTATTGTCATGTATAATACGATATCGTGGACGCGTTGTATGTAATTGCATTCTGGCTCCCGGACGGAAACTGCGGAAAAACAACGTGTAATTCATTTGAACGGTTTAACGTCGGCCGTGATTTATCAAGCGAACGTACTCTCTTTGTGCAGTTCGTGGATGGAGTGTATCGATTCGTGGTGTTTTGAGTTTTGAGTCTTTGGAAGATATCGCGTAGTTGGTGAAAATTATGATATGGTAAGTGAATCGTAGTACTACGATTCCTGCTCTTAGGTGACGTTTAGATTATGTAATTGCAATATCGTTCTATGTGCGCATCTGTTGCACTTGACATTTCTCATAATGTGAACGGTCAATCATCAAATATTGTACATGACATTGCAATTGTCGATTGCTTAAATGTACGCATATATGAAGAGTGCAAACACGATCCCTGCATTATTAAATGTCGCTACTGCAACTGCAATGAAACTTGCGACTTTCATAGTGTAAATTTCGCTTTGAACAATCGAGATGAATCTTTATACTACGAATTTTGCCCTTAAGTAGCAGTAGTGATGAATCCTAGTACTATTATTTCCCTAAAGTTGCAATCGAGATAAATCGTAGCACTACGATTTCAGTTTTTAACGCGCTAACTAACAAGATTTTTTTATCGACAGTGCATTTGATATCGTACTCATAATAAATTATAAAATTTGAGCAGACAGTTTATTATAAACAGTTTCGGATCGAATACGGTTTTCTACCCTAACCTCATTCCAGCACGAGTGTCTGGATTTTACCACCGACCGTGGTTATAGTTTTAATTAAATTTCACCTTCAGGCGTCGCAGTTCTGTGTTGCTTCTCAGATAAAATTAATAAAAGGATCGTTTTCCCCGATGAAGTGGTTTAAATTTTCAGCTCGGGTGGAAGAGGGTTGTACTGTCGTCGGTAAATCTAGACAATTGCGTTATCGATCCGTGGTCTACGAGAGGTTCTGTTTCAAAATTTAGTTACGAAAGCTTTCAGTCGATTGATCTTGTGTGCATTCAATAACAACCGCAAATAATCTGTATTTATGCATTTAAAATCATCACAATTCAAATATAGTGATCTAAAAATAAATGTGAAAAATACTGAGTTTACATAAAATATCGAGCTTTTGCGCATATTGAACCGAAAATATTCGCCGAGGCACTCAAAGTCAAACTCGATTCGTTCTGTGTGCGAAACGAGTCCATAATGAAATGGCGGAAGCGCTTTAAAATGTAACCAAAATTTCTACAATATATCGGCATTCTGCGGGAACACTTCTTGTTTATCGAAGCACTCACCGTCGCGCAACGTAATCGAACCACTTCGACCGAGTTCCTTCACAACTCCATCCATTTTGAGAGTCTTCTATTTCGCTTCGACGTCGACATCCAGAGCGAAGCTTTTCCTGCAAAGCCTCCGTCGACGAACACACGCGAGTCTAAGTAAGTTAGACTGGCGTTTCGCTCGAACCAGTCAACGTCGTTTTTATCCACCGTAATGGACTCGGTATGATGAATTGGGGTGCTCGAGTTGAATTTTGTCGTTATCGATGGAAGATTTCATTGTATGTTTGATTTTGTACCAGTTATCCTTTCATATGGTACAATATTTTGGAAAAGTTTCTTCTCGATTTTCGTAATAGTAATATCGACCTTGCATCTTCATTTTTCGCCTTCAGAGCTTTTTATTAGTTCTTCTGTGGATATACAGTCCTGATTTCAATCATGGATTTTGAAAATCACTAGATGCAATAGCTTTTATCACTGATTTATTTGTAGAGTTCCTTATGAATGTAAATATGAAGTAGTTTTGCCTAGTGTTGCTGGTGCCTAACTATGCCTATCTAATACATACGTGGAGTAGGATGCATGTGTCAAGAGGAATGGTAGGTTTCCCTTCGTAATGCTGCACGAGCTGAATCGTACAGCACCATTTAATGAAAACTCACAGGATCCAAAGTCACCTTTTCGTAGAATACTTGATTTACACAGATTAACCGACAGGTAATTTACTCCGAGCTTGTGGACTAAAAATGTAAATAAGGGCGGTTCTCGGACCTTCGGTTAAATCGTAACGCATTTATCATTTCGTTATTTACGATCTGACACACGGTTATCTGCGCTCAACCCCCCGCGGGATGCGCGCAATATTTCTTGTCGCATTTACAATGTGATTTATGTCATCGGACTACAAAAATACACACATAATCGCCACGTGATGTGACGCCCGATTTCACTAGGGGGGAAGCTTTAGTTTTCGCACCTGATCGCTTCATCGTTGATACGTTTTGTCCGGATGTCATATACGTAGGGTATACGGGGAGACTTGATCCTTCTGGGAGACTTGATCCCCCATTTCGTTTTTTGCTCCTAAATACTTTTTTAATGTTTTTCTATTAAAAAAACGACTAAAACGAAGTAAAATTCGTAAGCAACTTTTTTTTGACTTTCAGGCACACTTATCTACGTTGAATATTTACTTTTTATCATTATCGATTATCACTATTTAGCAAATTCAGGTATTTTTATATCGTATTTGTTGTTTACCATATGATACATAAAATAGCATCATCACTTTACTATTTATGCGAATGAAAATGTATTTTTCGTCATCCTCAAAATGTTACGCTGTACAATACGTCTGAAAGTATTTTCATGTAATGACATAAAATTTGGGCTGATATAAATTTCATTATTGCAAAGTTGTTAAGGCTTGACTTTTCTCATAAAACACAGCAAAATTGTGGAACCTTGTTTTGTTTAGCTGTTTTTTTTTATATATTATATATTTTGCGAGGAAAGGAAATAAGGTGAGGAGGAGTTCCAAATAAGATTGAGTTTATCCGGGCAAGTGTTTACGGATGTGCCTTTTTATGTTAAAGGAAATTCATCTTTATGTTCAAAATTATTATCTTGTTTCTTTGGGTAATAAGGTTTTAATTCAAAATGTTAAATAAGTATATTAATAATTCAAAGCTGACGAATCACTATTTTGAATCGTTTCATTATAATGTTACCTGAAAATCAGCATTATTTATGTATATTACTTTGATGAATCGGTATTCATTGATGACAAATATTGGATAATAAAATTTATATGTTGTATCTATAGAATTTTATTTGCATGCGCATAGATATTGAATTTTGTTTCTGAAAACCGTTCAATAACCGAGAGGGTGGTTGGAAATTCACGTCACTCTCGCAAGACAAACTTTCGAGATTGTGTAATAAGCAAACGACGATTTTGTCTTGAAACAAGGCGTCTCAAATCGATTCATCATTCACATTGAATTATATCTCATAAATATTCACCACACACCTGCGATACCTCATTTTAAATATGTACATCAATATACAAACTATTCGGTTTTAATTAGAATGAAAATTTAGTAGTCGCAAAAGAAAATATCATACAAATACAAAAAAGTTCTTTATTGTGAGCACATGATACTTTTGAGCACTTAGCCTTTTTCTCGGTTTGTACAAAGTTTTTCGCGATCAGACGAACTTTTTAAAGCACCCAAGTTTATTCTGTACATACGCATGTATATGCAAAGGGCTTAATCGAAATGTTTTCATTCGTTATACGAAGCTAAAGTTTAACGGCCACTTCCGCAATAATACATCCATACCTTAATCTACCTCGAGGGACTTCGTTCGCATTCCGTCGATATTATTTTCTGTCCGAATTCGCGAGTCGAAAAATACTTTGGCTGGTAGTTGCCTTTGTTCTCTCCGTGTGCAATTTCACGAAACCGTCCAAGTTTTATCATCGGAATCCTCGCGAAGATCGGAGCTTATAAAACACGAGTTGCCGTAGTCGATTTCGCTGCTGAAAAGTTGACGGTGGAAGTCTTCTCGCCGAAGAGTTGTGCACCAACTCCTCCGTTTCGTCAGCCGTAAGATCCGTTTGGGAGTTGCTAATTAAATTTATAGTCCGGTAGGTTTAATCATGCCCAACCCTTAAGAAAAGTTGTATCCGACGATCGCTAACTTTCTCATGGGCCATATCGGTCAGTGTAAACAGCAATCCACTTGAGGGATATTTAAAACTTTGTTTCAAATTGAATCATGTTCAATATTGCCCGAAATATTATATTTTGTAGTGTAAGCTAAATGCTCATTATGTATCAAATCTATGAGATTTTTTACCTTAATAATGCTATATGGGCTTTACAATATTAAGGTTTATTGAACTTCATACTGAATTTACTTTGAATCGATGAAAATGTTTCAGAAAATTCATTTTTCGATTAAATATAACATTCAATAGTGAGCAGTCAAGTGTTTTACTCAAATCGTTTCATATTTCAACAAGTTGTATTTTATCCACACATGTAAATATTTTTGTAACTTTTATCGATGATACAATTACTCATTAAACAACTCAACTTTAGAATTGTTCGCGATGCATAATTGAGTGACTTTTCCGCCGAAAACTTTACACATCGTACTTTTAAATGTCTTTTCTTTTGAACCGACACTTGAAATGTGCGGCTTTTATTCAAATTTATGCACATTTTAATGCGGAACTGAATATTTAACATAAACCCAAATGTATAGTTGTCGGAAGTAGACGAGAAATGATAAAACCTATTAGGGCTACACGTGCTGCGAAATCTGGATTTGTGTATTTCTAAGTAAACACTCAGTTGTGAACATAAATCGTTTCCATCGGGACAAGTATATGAGTGACCTAATTTCGTAAATTTATCTTAAACGGAAAATTGTTTCGGAATTCTCCGTTTTAAAATACCTAGATGAATTTATTCAGATGTAGGTATATACATAAATCTAAACAGTATCGAATGTATTTGTAAATTTGGTACATACGCTCATGTTCATTTTATCGAGTGCCATATGGTGATATGTATCGAGTTTTAATTTAAGTCCCACGAGACTGCTAGTCTGAAATTTGTACCGCTTGCTCATTTTTTCCTTGTTTTTTCAGCAACATGGAATTCGTGCGGATCGGTTTTTTCTTTTTAATTCAAGGACTACATACGTATTACATATGAAATCAATAATATTACAACACTTTGTATTTTACTCGATCAAGTGTAGAATAACTTCTAATAAGTCATATTTTTCATTACGTAAAAGGTGAACGAAACAAAATTCAAGCTATTCAAACCCACGTAATATGTACAATATAACAAATATGTGGTATTAATATAATATATAGCTGCAGCCATTCATATTGCTGTTACCTTTATCGTTGAATGTTAGAGTTGAGATCCAACCACAACGCGAGTGGCAACAGTTGTATGTAAACACCGCATGAACGAGCATTCATATTGCACATTTCAGCACAGACACGACAGAAAAAAAACAGAAACAGCCCTAACGCGAGAGATAGCTATATATTATATATCCGATCTCCCTCGCGTATATAAGTTTGTCTCTGTATTTTCTATCGCGTCTACACTCCACTGCAATATGAACGCCGCTTCGCAGGTACATACATTCTCAGAGAAAATTTTATCTAGCACACGTACACGCATTCCCGTTTCCCACAAAATGCACATTCTGAACGTACACATTTTAATATATTGGCTTCGTCCTCTCTTTGAGAATGCAAGTCTCGCGTTCGCAACGACCACCGCCGATAACGCAACAACGCAAGGAGGAGCAGCAGCAGCAGGAACAATATAAGACGTTTATTCGTTGCCAACGCGACTTGGCTTCGTTTCGTTCCTCGCGTCTGCCTCGCTTTGTTCCGATGCGACAATTTAAGTCGGGGCCCGCTTATGTTTTGTATATAAACGGGCTCCGAATTTGTCCCGCGAGATCAACGTATTATCCCTTTTTCCCGAGTGCCTGCCACGCCCCGACGAAAAATAGAAACTTTCGATTTCGCGATTGTGCACGGAAGATTTTGTTTGATTTTCCGAAAGACTTAAAGCTTTTCGGATTCGTTCTGATTGACGAACGTTGCGCCCTTAATAAAATCTCTCAGACTGTCAGTTCTGTTAATCCGTGATATAAAAAATATGTTTTAGGGCCGGTCTTTTCATCTCTGGTTTGAAAATAAAACGATTTTAAACTATATGCAGAGACAGAAATACTATAGTACATACAACATTACATACATTCATCTTTTTCTCCTAAAATTTGACAGATAGTAGTTGGAGGACCACAAATAGTTTAAAATCGTTTTATTTTGAATTCAGAGGTGAAAAGACCGGCTCTTAAAAGGTCAGTACTTCATGTACCGACTGACCGTGTACGAAATGCAAGTCCGAAAGCATTTCAAATAGAATTCGAAAGCTGTTATCGCAAATATATCGTTAACATACAATTGAAAGATCGAAGCTAAACATAATAAAATGTAATTTTTTTTTCCGAATAATTCTAATGCATCAGTATATTTTTCATTGTATTGATTTCAAATGAAACCATTTGATTTCGAAACCGAATACATACTCACCGTACAATTTCATTTCGCTGCCCTGTGTCGAACATAGGCTACTTATTGATCGTGCCAACCTGCTTGTTTTCATTTCAAAGCGAATGTAAAAACATCCTGTCTTTTATTTATTGGAATTGTCATCGTTTTTGTTAAAAGTATCAACTTGTACGAAAATAAAGCGCAATAGCCGCACGTAAATTAAAATGCGAATCTTGGCTAGCTTTTCTCATATGAGTCAGATGCGAATAACCTCTGAATACGTATAATATTGTACATACACACAAGCTTTTTCTGTTCCGTTTTATCAGGAAATACTTATTTTTGCTGCACATTCAGTACTCGAAAGCAATCTCATTTAATCTGAGTTTATTTTCATCTCTGAATCAAAAAGTAGAACGAAAGATGGTATTTTTAGTTAATTAAATTTTCAATGAATGCATTTATTTATAAATTGAATCGATTCAATCCATGGAATGTGATGATTTTGGCACATATTCTCTATTTGAATCGAGTTCCTTATATTTCACAATGAACAATGCAAATCTACGCTGTAATTTAAATTAGTATTTCTTTATTGGCTTCGCCATTTGCGATCGCATATATAAATATTATATCTTAGAACGTGACATTATCAAGGACGAATACTGATATTTACTCTGAATCATATTTATTGTTCAAAAATTTCTTATACATATACATTTTTAAAAATATTTTTACATAAGAGAAAAAAAATACATGATATGATTAGCGTTGGATAAAATAACAGAAAACAATTGCAACACAATTACTGAATTGTCAGATTCATCTACCGATGTTGCTCTTTAACTTCCATACTAAGAATTTTTCCTCTTTCCGGCTCAAACTCTGCGTTAAACTGGGCTAACTTCTGGCACAAGATAAATGACGAACGGCGACCGGAAAAGAGTCACGGAAAAGCTTCGAAGTATGGTCTGTTTGTTTGTGTCTGTTCACACGGCAGCAGAACATAGCATCTGCTACGCACAAAAAATAAACGAAGCAAAGCCTCCTCTGGGACTACTCAATTAAGGCTAATTCATACCACAGAGACTAAATCATTACTGAGACTTGGTGGCAGATCTACGTATTTAAGTGAGGTGGCCATTTAGGTATAGGCACGTCTTTGTTGGATTTGGTTTTGGTTCTGGTCGCTGTAGTGCGAACTAGTCCTCTAGAATAGTTCACATAGTAAATAGTCAACTTATATAGATCTGTCTCGTTGTTTTTTGGAATGGACGCATGCGTGTGAACTAGACCTTAGGGTTTAGCAGTCAACCCTCTCGTTTCTTATCCCGCCGTTATTGCCGTCGAGTTACGCTTTTCCGATCCGTGGCGCAGATTCTTTTGTTTGACTTCCAGATGAACCGAATTAGCGTCAGCGGTAGTTACGTTTTGTTCGGCTGGTTTTTGCAAGTCACACGGTTCAGTTTCGTTCCCATTTTGTGATAACGCACCTACGTAAGGCCGATTTCGGTTTTTCTTGTGAACGAAATCGATTTTGCTCCTATATTCAACTCGTTAATAGTGATATCGTAACGATTCATTTTGGCTGCTATCTATAAAAGCAGAAGTCGTTGTAATGATCCGTTCACATATTAATTCTTGAATTTATGAAATAAGTATCCATTAAAGATTGTTGTTAGAGTGAGACAAACTCAGTTCGCAGATTTCATAACGTGATTTTATCAAAGATGAATTTTTTGCTTGGTTTCATGTTTTTTCCAATATTCAAAGAAAGCTTCGCTATCGAACATAACATTTTTTCTCAATAGCATCTACTGCACTTCTCTTCTACTGAAATTCTTATTATATCACCTTTTCCCAAAACACCTTCGAGGGGACTAGAGATGCATCCAGCTATCCTATCTCCCCTATTTTCCTTCACTTCCCTCTACCTCAACACTTAAACAGAGAGGAACCCCTCCTGGATATCTCCTTTAAGGCACTACTAATCAATACAATTGCTGGCACGCGGCCGTACAAGCGCTCTCACACTCACGCATCCGCGCCCATACATACCCACGTCTCTTTTTCATTCCGAAAATGTACCTATGACAGAACGTACATATGACAAAACGTACATAGGACAAAACGTACATAGGACAAAACGTACACACGACGATACACACACACGTTGGGCACATCCGCGTCACGTTCTCGGCGAAACGTCGTTTTCTTTTGCACAATTGAACGGACGCCAGTCTCCTTACGTGCGTAGTTAGGCCGCGTCCCGAGAGCGGATTCGCAGGAACGTCGGGCAATTATCGAATAATCTTTCTTGAATAATAATGCGAGATCGTTTATATGCTTGCTTCGCCTTGGTCGCAATTAAGAAGACGCTTTTTAGACGGCGCAGTTGTCGGTGACGGATTCGCGTTTGGTTCTTGAGTGCGAATTTTTGCAATTCGGTCGAGTTTTGTTGTTATTTCAATCTTTGATTGAGTTTCTTGAGTATATTAAAGATCGGCAGATCAATTGACTTATAATCGAGATATATACTGCCGTCAAGTCAATTGATCTATAGGTCCTTAAACGCTATTTTTCATATGGAATTCGACAGTCATTTTCGCTAATTATTATCCGACCGTTAGTATATTAAACGCCAAACGTTTAATATAGTGACTGCTGTCCACTGAGAAGCGGAGCTGACTTTGATAGAGACACAACTATACGGTAAATGTAAGATAGCCATATAGCCATCTTTTTTACGTACAGGTGTTTTTTTTTTGATATAGTGATGCAAAAATCTATCCAGATGTGCGCACAATAATAATTCTGGAAAATATCTTCATTGTTGGATAAGGACAAACATACGTACAAATAATTTTTATTTACCTATATAAATATCTGTTTGATTTTCAGCAATGTTGTAATTACGTAGACAATGAATAATTCGAACGATAAATTCATTTTCATTAATTATATTTCGTTGTTTTGTACGCTATTTATAGTGGAATGTGAAATAACTGTTTAAATCGACGGCAATTAAACACTTATTGAATGAATTAATTGATGCAAATATTTCCGACGATGAGTGTATTGGTCGATTTTATTTCGATTACATTCGATTCGTTAAATATGCATTGCACAATAGTTACAATTGACATACGACAGCAACCGATAACGATCAATGAAGACAAAATATACAAACGAATTGATCTTTCAACTGACTAATGACAACGACAACCGATTGTGCAACCGACCGCCAAACTCAAAATAAACACCAATTAACATTCGTCAACCCGTTTCAACCCTCGCCAATGTTTCGAACGAGTTAGTCATTGAACATTCTAACAAAAATCCAATCCGAAAAAACGCACATACGTCCGTCTCGTGACTTTTCGTGACTCGCGCGGATTATTCACAGTTCGCAAACGGAAAAATTACCGTGTCGGGTCCTACACGTATATGAATTTTTGCCCGCTCGATATCAAACCGCGCAATTCGCACGCGCATACGCGAAATTCGCAATTTTTGAATGCGCTTATTATTTAAGGGTGGAAAGTAGAAGTAAATGATACGTGAAATTCGGGTCGACTGTTTCTTTTCGGGAGATATTTATCCCGCGGCACATTCACCCCCGTAGCCAGTTTGGTCTACTTCAGTGGCGCATTTATTCTTCTGCGAAGGGGTGAAAAGAATTTGGGCTCGATGTCGCAATGAGCCTAATTTGTCTAATGTAGTTTTTTTTATATTCATCATGAGATTGAGTCAAATGAAAGGTATAAATATTATTCGATCACTAAATCAATTGATACATGCGCAGTTTTGAAAAATTAGTGCTTAAAGTTATGTACCTATGTATTGGGGTGGAGACAAATGATTTGATAATATTAGTACATGTTCCGAATTTATTTATGTCCTTTTAAAATGAATACATAACATACATATATTGAAAAAAAAATCAATACTTGACTCAATTTCTACTCGATCCAATTGGCCTATTTCGTCGTCATTTATTGTGTTGTGTTTTCCCAATAATAAGGCACCTCCGATTTCGCGAAATTCGATCCATTGCTAGTGATTCATCACCGTTTCGTCCAACCGAATTTTCGTCCTGCAATATTTCGCTCCCGGAACTATCGTATATCCCCGTTAATAAGCTCTTATCTTATTTCAATTTCGCACCGAGATTCGTTTACGATCATAACTTCCTTTTTTTCATCCCGTACTTGAATTCAACATTGAAACAAAATTTTAATTTTCGCATCCAGACCCAAAATCCTCAGCCACGTCACTGACTCAGACTCCACTATCCTCGTCCTCGTTCGGAATCGTATCCACCCCATCTTTCCACCCCCTTTCCTTTGGTCTTGTACTCGTACGGCCAACCTTCCAGCTTCCGCCCCCGCGGCGTACTTTATATGCCGAGTTGTTTCATAATTTTGGCCCGCATCCAGTCCCCGTATTAGATAATAAAAAACGAAGCCATTTCGCACTGCGCGAGCATCGGTATTTACCACGGCCATTTAACCTAGATTATCATTTTTCGAGAGGGTCTCGTTCGGTGGTGTAGCTCTCAGTTTCGATGTTGTTTTCGGTTTTGGTACAGAAAATATCGAAATTTACCATTCAGAGCTTAACGTGGCTAATTTGACTGGTCATAAAGGCGAGAAAAATGACCGAACGTATTTGATGCGTTTTTCAAAATTTCCTTCATTATTTTGTTTTTCCGAAATTATAAACTTACAAAATTTATTTTTAATAAGTAAGAATGTTGGCAATTCGCATTGGAATACAGAATTATTTAAAATGACTTTTGAAATACTTAAATGATGATCCGGTGACCAATATGATTTTATTTTTAAAGGTACATATTTGTCTTTATTATAATTTTATCTGTTATTCGGAAAATAAATTTTATCCAATGTTATGAGTATACCAAGTGCTTTGACATTTTAATCTCATTTTTATCATTAAGCGGAGTAACTCTGAACGGATCAAATGACGATTTACTTAAACGTGGGTGAATAGAAATTCCATCAGGAAATTATGAGTATTCGTCGTTTTTATAGAATTTAATACATTTAAAATATTGAATGTGATAGTTCGCTGTACCAGGTCAACTACACCACTGGTCTCGTCCCTCTCTAGCGAATAGTCGTTATCTCTGTTGTGAATTATGATAAATATTTCCCTAGATCTAATTTATTCTTGTTTTGTTGAAGGTCGTGAGCGATTCGATCAAGATTCGATGCAATAATTATTTCGTGAACTTATTCGCATTGAACGCGGGAATGTTGTCATTATGCGAAAATTGCCTTTGGTATACGTGGTTTCGCCATTAACCTGCGGTGAAATTAAATTTACTAAGTCTATTCCAGATATTCCGGAGCTCCTTGTTCCTTCTGCATATCTTAATTACGAACGGTGGAGGAGGTTGTACTACTATCGATCTCATAAGCATTTCGAATTTGGATATGCGTCGTCATAGATATGTAATTGAATATTTTATACATATTTCGCTCAGTTTCATTTCGCACTATTAACGTTCCAACTAGATATACTCTTCGTATCTACCTAGAGTTAACGTAATCTCGTGAATGTCCGACCCATTTTTAACCATTTTCTTCTTTTTGTTTCAGGTAATGTAACGTCAGTGCTCGGCACCACTTTTACGATCACGTCCGGATTTTAAGCATCGCGGAGTATAAGTGTTCAAGTGAGGAAAACTAGTTAAAACTAAAGTTAAGTTCTGAAGCATGAGAGTGGAACGCTTTCGCAAGGCGAAAGACATCCGAATATGCGATGATTTCACACAAAGAAAGTTCTTTCGCAAAGATCGTCACATTAGTTTAGTGGTGTACTGGGACAGAAATTCGTCAGCGGATCGTGTGGAGCCTAGTTTTCTTTTCTCTTTGTGCTGAAGAGTTGTTTACTCACACGGGAAACCTTTGTCCCTTAAGTTTTCCCGGCAACAAAAATTACAGTTTCGGCTTATGGCACTTTTTTCCCACTTTGAAGGATGTCGGCCATCTGTCTTCATTCGGCCTAGATTATGAGAAATAGTACGGTCACGTGTCACTATTTTTCTTTTTAAATCTTTTATTATCGGTGGAAAGTTACCCTTTTTAGCCTTGTTTTATTTATTATCCTCACAGTGGGATTATTATTTTGTTTGCGCGAGTTTCTGAACCCAGTATCGACGTTTAGTTGATAATTTTTGAAGTGTTTCGGAAAACATTTTCGCAAACTTTTTATTGAATTCGTGTATAAAAATAGACTACATTGAATATTGTTGGTGAATTTCTCACTTTATGATGTACAGAATCGATTCGATCGACTGATATTTCAGTCTATGGTATTAGTATTCGGAAAATACATTTGTACCTTTTATTATGTGTTTCGGAGGAAGAGTTTAAAATCTTCAACAATATGCGACTAATGAAGAAAATTTAATTAAAACTGCCAGCTATTCGTAATAAAATATCGCTGAATAGGTAGCTTTCTAATAAAAATTAATTATAAGTTATCTCAGTTCTATATACATTCATAGATTTAACGTGCACGTTTTAGTACTCGATTTCTTTCACCGAGAAGTTTTCGGATCAACGATAGCAGCTTGTAAAAGATTCGCTCGTCCAAGTTTTCTCTCAACTCTTGCAATTTTATTCATTCATTCACCAGACACTATGGAAGAATCGGCACACACCTTTTCAATATTGCAGCTCACGCCATAATTTCTCTAATGCTTTTATTTCATTACTCAAACTTTAAAACCCCTCACACTTTAATTCTGAGCAAGAAGATCAGATATCTAAGAATCGATCGATTTATCAAACACGTCAACCGCTTCGAAAGTACGCTAGATGAATAAGTTTTTTCTTAAATCAAAGCTCGCTACGTTGCGAGAACGGTACGTCTTGTTCGTTATAAAGTTAGTGTTTTCGTTTTGAATTAAAAACTTGTACGCGAGTCTGCATCGCAGAACAACTTGATTACACGCCGACTCCTTAGATGTTCAGAACACGTTACACGTACATATGATGCTAAGACCGTATATTATTCCTGAATTAATTATTTTCAATTAAATTGAATAATAATTCATATTGTCGATTGAATTAAGATTTTTCATATCTCATGTAAAAATTGAGTCACATATGGTTATTCACTTCGATGCTCTTGATATGGTTTAATTAATCTACATTCAGTTCTAGCTCTTATAAAAGTCTTCGATGATTTCGATAATAATGTGTAAAATCATAGTTTAAATATAGACATGTAATATAATAGTTGTGAAGACGGAAAACGCAACTCTCATTAGATTTCTCGTTATCATACATAGGTCAACGTTTGTTATATTCGTTAGGTGCATTTACAAACTAATCAGCTTCCTATCGACCTCTAGGCTGTTCTTACATAAATTAGATACACATACCACTTTATTAAAATATATAATCGATAA
Organism: Cheumatopsyche charites; assembly: GCA_024721215.1. Lineage (NCBI taxonomy): Eukaryota > Metazoa > Arthropoda > Insecta > Trichoptera > Hydropsychidae > Cheumatopsyche > Cheumatopsyche charites. The sequence continues at coordinate 3,159,440 of CM045587.1, forward strand.
ATTATCTTAATTAATCTTATATATTCGATGCACAATTCACATATCGAATAACGACCGCATCTTGTCGCATACGCTAAACTAGATTCGTTCGCTCATCACCCTCAGCCACCCGTACAGTCAGTGTATCTGTCTTTCAGCATATATGTATTACATGTAATATATGTATGTGCTTTTGTTTGTCTGGCTGTTGTGATTGTTCGTTAGGTCGCTCCAGCACCAGCTTGGGAAGTGTGTATGGTAATGTGGGATGCGAACGCTTTGTCGAGTCGTTTCCGACCTGATGGTTCGTCTATTCAACGTTTCGTTTATGTGTATTTTCGATTTTAATAAAAAAAAATGTATGTGGTTATCTAATTATATAATAGCGCTATTCTGTGTGTGTGTCCATGTAATGCTCTAAAACTGCACGTAGATATATTCAACGGGTTGAAACTGCGTCGATATATTCAACGGACTGATTACTACTAAAGTAATAATGTTTGATTTTGCATTATGAAAATCGATTATGTTCCATTACATTTTTGGTGATACGAATGAAAATTGCAAATATCACATTTTCTCGTTTATATGTAATTCGATCTGCCCTAAATGACCGTCTTTTATTCCCGATTGTACGTGATTCATAATTACTTTTTGACACGAGTTTCGGTACTGTTCACGTTCCCTTGACGTTTTCCCGATACACTGTAGCGAGTTGTCACGCAATATCTGAAATCGCATAAAAAAATTGTTTTACTATAACGAACGAACGTCGTTTTCATTTATTTTTAGATTTTTTTGAAAAAAAAAATTTAATTTATCAACGTTTAAATTGATTTTTTTTTAGTACATACTCTCGGATGTAGAAAAATAATAAAATATCCTTTTTCTACAATTGATTTTTTTTAAACCCAGGATATTTTATAAAATTTAAAAGAAATTCTATTTTTTCTTAATTGAATTATTTCACCACCAAGATAGTGACTTTTATAACGCCAAAGTTTACGATACGGGAAAACTTTCCAGACACCTTAATATAAAGTACAAACAATATAAATTTAATTTTATTAAAATAATTAATTCATATAACGTTATTGAAAAACGTTTTCCTATGTGTAGAGACAACAAGGTGCTACGCGCGCGTTAATTACATTTTAACATTTTAGGGTTCGAAAGGGGATTAATTTTAATTATATCGTGCTCACGGTGCTTTGATTACTGCGTAATTCGAAAGTAAAAGATCTCAGTTTTCCAAAATCGTTTCAACTGCGGAAGAAGACAAAGAAATTTCAATAGTATGTATTCTATCCACGTGTAACGTACACATTGTATTATTTTATCTACGTTATGGTGCTATCGATGTTATTTACTTCGGATATATTTCACCTTATCACTTTTTGTCGTGAAGGTTGCCCTAAAGAAGATATCCTATCTTACAGCAGAATATTCTGTAAGGGTGCGCCCGTGTTGGGACTTAGAATTTCCCTTCTGCACTATCGAACGATTTTTGCTTCTTCCAAACCATAATTTTCCCGGATAACAGAAAAATATGAAAATAAATACATGCATTTTTAAACTACTATTATTATTTGATGAAAAAAGAACAACGTATACTTCACACACGAAGATCGACACGAAGAAGTATTTGCGATCGTTATCCTGAAAGTGGGTCAGAACTCATCCTATCTTCACATCTCTACCCTTGCAAAATAAAAAAAGGACCTCGGAAAACTCGCACCGCCATCCTCAGCATTATTTTTATATATATGATGAAAAAAAAAGTAATTGAACATTAAGGATTCTATTGTTCGGGCGACAATAGAATTTGGGAACCCAATTTTTTCATTAAACGAATCGTGCCACTTTTATCAGAACGCTTTCATGCACTGTCAACTTTTCGCGCAGGTTCTCGATTTTATATTGGGTTTATTTAGAGTGCAAAGTCGGAGCTGTCTAGACGATGTTCCTTATTAAATTTCTTCCTTTACTTGTGCAAACGGTTATTGGATGATGGTGGCGGATATTCTACCACTAGACGTGAGAAAGTTTAGACTTAAAGTTCTTTCCTATATGTAGATAGATAGATGCTGTAGTAATTTAAATTTGCACCGACTTCGAAAACTATGTTGGTGACATTTTCAATTTGTTCTCTTAACTAACCTATTATATTTTCTCGCGTTCAATTAAAATCATGTTAAAACTGTGCTATATTTTTGAAATATAGTTCGCCGACTAACACTCGCGTTTAATTATTTTCAGAATATAAATTTTAACGACCATGAGCCTTTCAATGCTTTAAGTAATTAATCCCACTCTTTGAGGTAAAAAAAAAACTATTTTGCACTTAGTAGTCTTAACTTTTTCATATGTGAAATATATATCTTGAATAAATACATGACAAAATTTGTTTGGCATCAGAATGATTAATAATTTATTTTAAAGCCATTTTCATTAATTCTATATTCTAATGCGAATTGACCACATCCGTAGCTCATTATAAATGAAATTTGTATGTTTATAATTTTGAATGAATAAATAATGGAGGGAATTTTGAAAAACGCGTTAAACATGTTTCATAATTTTTCTGGATTTTCGATTTATAAATCACTTTGTAAATTGAACGGCTCACACATGTGCTTGTGTTTTGTAATCGCAAACAATTTTACAGCTTGTATAGAACGCGAAAGGCGTTTCGCACGTTTCCATACGTAATTTCGAATTTTCAGTTTTATATTTTCACTTGTCTCCTTAAGTCGTTGCGCCGGGGGAAATCACAAAATCGAATTTTGTCACGGCAACATAACTTTTCCATATCGGCACGATTCCGTGGCAGGACGGGTCATAAAAGGAAGGGAACTTTGCTCCGTAACAACAAACTTTTCAACTCGACTACGATGTTCGATATGTGCACGTATTTCGAATAATACGCGTACGCGAGTTTTCCCTAAATTATTTTATTTCATTTTCAATTAATTCATTTATTTATATTTATTTGATGGTCCCATTAATATGATGTCAATTCATTTAAATCACTGACGTAGATGTTGGGAGGCAATATAGAATAGTGCACTAATATGATTCACTATTAAATTGACAAATAAATTGAACCCATTTTTTTACATTTAGCTTACGTTTTTTTCAAAAAAATTTCTTCAACAAGCTTTCCAATTAAATAAATGTTATTTGAGTTATATGTATGTATGTTTTAATTTTAATCTGAACATTTAATTTTAATCATATGACATTTTGATTAGTTATTTTTTCGTATTCTCATCGTTAATGTAATATGAAAAATTGATGTGTATTCCATTGGCATAATGCTTATTTGCAATCTTACTCTTTCATATTTGTGACCCTTTCGAATAAATGCCAAAATATATTTTTTTAGTTAATATTGTTTTTCTCATATTTCAGCGATCATTTCGTCCTTTTATTATCGTAACATTACTAAATATTTTCGACCTTAATTTGATTCAGAAAAAATATTTCTTATAACACGGAAAATGCATACGATATCCCATCACATAACACATCCAACAAAACAAATACTCGAAAACAGTTCCTCAACGATCTTTACAAGACTTTTCATTGTCCATGTTTTTTTTTTCCCTCGTTTATTCGAGAGCGTAAACCTCGACGTAATGGGTGTGCGCTTACGACCAGTAAACGCCCCCTTTTTCCGAGTTTGTCGAACTCCGGCGGAAGCCAAATCGGCCATTTCGAACCCTCCGACCTTCGGGCGTCCCTCGAGGGCTGCAGACCAGCCCCGCTTCCACGACGACGATAACCTGGGACACGCGGCGTGTCGCTCGTCATCATCGATCCGAAGCCGGCCATAGTCGGCGGTGGCCGGTGGCTATCGATTTTCTTCAACCCCCCTTCGCGTTGTTTCAGGGGTGCACTGTTTGAATTGAGCCTCCGTTTGACGTTGGAATTGTTATGAGTAATTAGCTAGTCGATAAATGTTTAATTTGTGTTTTCCTTGTCGAATTGGTGTGTGTAATGGTACTTTGAGTTCTGGAAAGTGGTTGATCTAAGAATCGCGTCTTGCGGGAGTGCGTAGTATGAAGCTGCACGCGTAATATGAGGGTCGCGTACTGCGGGGGATTATTAAGTTTGGAATGTCTGAGTTGATAACATACCTTTCTTATAGTGTGATCTTTCTTTCTTATATGATCGTTTCTTTTGAATGAATGATTTATTTTCATTGAAAATGTGTTAATTTTGCGCTTTAAGAAATGGTTCCTGAAAGTGATTTCCTCCACTTTATCGATTCATATCGAATTTGTGCTATTATTATATCTACTATCTACATCCTTGTCGTATAACAAAAGTGCTGATTTGTGTCCAGTGAAGCTATATTAAAAGTCATTTTTCGCTGATTTTCATGTTTTCGAGCTGAAAACGCAATTTCTTTCATTTTAACTGTCAATAGAGATATCAGAAAAAAATGGATAATATAATCTATATGATAAATAAAACAGTAAAAAAGACGTTCACATGCATAAACATAAGAAAAATAATTCTCAACGGGTTGATCACTCGTTAATGAATTCAAAAAGATTAAATTTCATTAAATTATTCTGACAAACGTCCGTCAAATATTTCAAGAGATTTCACCAAGTCGCCAGTAAAATAATACGCTTATTAATTTTCGTTGTCGGTAGCTGATGGAGCATTTTTTTTCCCTCCGCCGAAGTAAAACAAAATTCGGGAGGGTTTCGAAGTCGAGCGAGAAAAGATTTCCCCGAGTCGTAACAATTCTCCGCTACATCATCATTTTCGCCGTCGAGTCGATGAAGTTTCTTAACTCGTCTCCCTTAAGGGATCACAATCAAATGTTAAATTTCACACAACCCCCTTCGGCCTCCCCCGAGATAGACGGGCGCAGAATCACTTTTGCGTAATCCAGCTTGGAAATTCTAGTTTTCAGTGCTTATGCTCAACTGCGAGCAGATCGTCATGTAATCGCGCCATAATTCACGACATAAACTCTCGTCTATATCTGCATATTCTAATCCGAATTACAATAATTGTGCACGTCGTCTCAATGTGACGCTCGTGCGTTAGATTCGTACATTTTCTACATAGTTTTATTTGAGTTGTTCAGAGGTTATCGTTGCTAACTTCACTTTTTGACGAAATTGTGATCTAAATGTCAAAGTATTTGGTAGGATAATTCTGGTATAGATGGTTATATGGGAGACGATGGTCAGTGGTAATTTTTTTCCGAAAATCGGCAGCAATCATTATTTCTTGTTATTATTAGATGTCCTGTGATCACTAGATTTCTTAAGTGCAAAAAATAATTATTGCCAATTTTAGGATAATAATGATCGCTGAAAATTGTCTTCCATATGGCCATAATTACCCAATTCATATTCTTGTGATACATCTATCCTGAATAATAAAGATAAATACCATTTAATGTTAAATTTTGTTTCAGATGCCATTTTAATTATTTCTATTCTTTAATGTGAATTGACTACATCCTTAACATATTATAAATGAAATGTGTGTTAAAAATTTCTGAAATATTGATTAATAAATGCATCAAATACGTTCAGTAGTTTTTCTCACTTCTCCTTAGTGGATTCACGTTTAGTTCTGAACGCGTCATTTTATCAAAATTAATTTCCATAAAAAAATCTTGATAAGCGCCTTTAGAGCCTTATCAGCACCGACAAGAAAATTCCTATGAGTTTTTATGACAATGGTCCCGGGCCGACCGTACAATCTTCATTCCTCTTCGGCCAAAGAAAGGTCCACTCGGCGAGGTTACAAATCAAATAAAGTCGCGTAACGACCGTTGTTTACGCTCTCATGCTCCTCCGTTTCGACCAACAGTATAATACTGGTAGAAAGGTCGTATCACTTCCCCTACCTCGACATCACGTACCCGCAATGAAATGGTAGGCGATTAATTAGGGGATCACGTACCGACAGATTTCGCTCGTGCTGACGCTTAAAATGCGTGCCCTTAGTGGTGTGATTTCGTTTTTATTTCATATACATATTTTTTCGATTTTCAGCATGTCAAATGTGAGAATTTTTGAGTTTAATCTTCGTTGTTTTGTGAATATGTATAATCAATGTTAATTCATAGGAACAAATTTTAAATTTTGAACATTATAAGGATTTTAAAATTTTGTATGAAGACAAAGATTAGAAAATTAGTCCAGGACTTCCCTTATTCGTTGCATCTACGCACTATTTCGTTAAAAAATTGCTAGGTATTATTTAAAAAAAAAAATGTTTTCTTCTTCTTACATTCACATTATTTTTCTGATTTCTCACTGTGTTGACTTCTAGCTCTTTTTGAAAATAAAAATTATACTAAAAAAAAACACGTTTTGATACGTATCCTTCCATTAAACGAGCCACGAAAGAAAAGTTGAAGGACCTTTTGAAAACAGCCTTTCAGAAATCGGAAATTAGAGTATTACTAAACAATGAGAAAAATTAGACGATAATACTCTGATCATTCACCCTATTTTTCGATCACATCGTGTATTTTGACAGAATATAAAAACCTTGTATTTTCATTCAATCTACGTACGAATACACCAATGACAGTATAATACGAATCCACTTTTCGAAAAGTTTCCATCGCGAACTCTAAAAACATCGCCACCGCCAAAGACGATTACTCGCCGCGACCGACTAAAAGCTTTCCATCGAAAGTTCCTTCGGCTTTTCCCGACCGGCGACAGAACTATGTACACTTTCTGCGATTTTATAAAAATCCTCGGAAAGGTGAGTCCCGCGTTTCGCCCGAAAAGGGTTGCCGTATTGTTGCCTTCTTTATCCAATTTAAACTTCGACACTGGGCCCTAATTAATTCACTTATATTTGCAACCCTCCGCGTCGGGCGCAATCAACCTCGGACGCCGCAGAATTAAACGGCTCACGCTCCCTCTCCGAAAAGGGGGTTGAAATCATTCGATTAGCCGAGAACTCATTCATTAATTGGCTTATTTCGTCGATTTCGAAAATTATTTTTTAGCAGGACCGTGTTCGGTTTGTTAGTTATAATTGAATGTTGCATATTTGACTGTTGGATGTGTTGAAATATGCTTTAATGGGATCGATTGTTGGAATTTTTCACGAAGGTGAATGGATAAATTGCTACCGGGTTCTAATAGTTATGATAGTAGTGTCGTTTAAAATGTCTTATCTATAGTAGTGCTGATACTCTCAGATCTCATTACATTTGGAGATAAATATTCATCTATATTGTCATTTTCTATGAATGTGAGTACTTTGTATGAGTAGGATGAAAATGTGAATTGAGATTGGCGCCGTAGTAGACGTATTTCTTCATTAAAAAAGTTTTCTAATGATAGAGGTATAAATTATGACTATCGTAGCGGGTAACACGGTCCACACTAATTTATCCTTTGATTTTTTTTTAATATGTCGTTTTTTGCCTTCGACTGCGCTTAGTTGACATCTCACAATCAGCACTAAATGCAGAAAGTGAATTTAATTTCACAAAGCGCTTATTGATACTCATCGAGTTGATCGCTTGTAATACTATAATTTTGGAAAAGATGCTGTCAAATTTTTGAATGGTTTTATTTTCGCATATGTATTATTAAAATAAAAGTACATTTTATCTTTGCAGACTATTCCCTAACTGCGCCTGTCTCGTAAAATAATCGAATCGACCCTCATCAGAATGTTTCGATTTGCTTGTTCGTAAATGCGAGAGAGCAATATTTTCATAAAAATACATAACCATACGTATTAAATAGAAAAATACATATATTTGATATATATTTTAGTCGTCGATGACATTTTCAACAGACTTAACAAAAACCCACGACCGATTCGTACTTGCACTTTACTAACTGCCAGTGCACCTGCAATGCAGTCGACAAAACAAACATTGTGGACTGCAATATCCCGCTTCGTCCGTGATGTTGATTTTTACAGTTGAAATTTGTGGTCACCTAACATGGGTTCTTCAAATATTTTATTTTTGAGCGAGATTACTATATAAAACTTGCAATCAACCCATTCAATATTGATCGTTTTAGTAGATTTGCAATTTCAAATTTAAAAACTTTTCACATCTCTCATTAATTCTGTCTGTCTTTTTGTCGTAACTTTTCACTATGAGATTTGCAATATTCGTTCGATTTTTATTTTTGATCCAGTCTTAAACATACAATTTTTTGTATAAACGTCTTTCAAAAGAAATTCTTTATGAAAAGTCTTCTCGTTCACTATGGTAAGTCAAGCCTGCTTAATATTTTTCATGAAATAACAACTCTTTGATCTATCTGAAAATCTTTTGCACTTCGTTGAACATTTATATCATGAATTATACTAATTGAAAAAAAAAGAAAAAAAAAATCTGAATGTCTACTTTGCGTCATAATTGAAGTAGTCTACATAAATATATTCATTCCTCGTCTAAAAACTTGTAGATTTGGTTGAATCAGTATTTTCTGTTCAACCTAGGAAGGATAGAAGTAGAGAGAAAATAGATGAACGTAAGGATCAGACTGAATTAGATGAAAATTTATCGCGTAAACTTGTACGAAAATGTTCACGTAAAATTTTCTCTCAAAACCGGCAATTATGTGATGTCGTTCAAGGAGTAAGTTTGTCGATTTAACCGAACGAAATTTGCATATTTTCATCGGAAAACGTAAAAACACGGTTAATTGGCCGAGGCTCGCCATATTTTCCATGGAAATACTGCTCGAAATAAGATGCGAAAAATTTACGTAGTTAGACAAGGTTTTCTCGAGCCTTTTAATTTTCCGACGAGCTTTCGATTTTCTTTTTCTCTTGAAGTAGGCGCTAAGACTTCCGCTTTCGTTATCTCATTAAAAATCTTTCAGACAAGTGGAAAATCAATTTTCATCGGACGTAACAAGTGGTCGTCACTTCCTCGCAGATCGGTAAAGCTAATTATATCTATAAATAAATGCAATTATTATTAGTTGGAGTCAAATTTTCTCTCGTGTTTAGAAAAAGTGCTGCAAAAATAATCCACTTCATTTTCAATGTTCACTTTTCACTACAATAATTTTCATTTAAGGTCATAGAAAATATTATTACTCTTATTTTTCAGCTTTGGGAAAAAAAGTTGTAATATTGAAAATCGATTTATATCTATCTGATCTCGGTATTTATGTTATTCATTAGAGTACACGTATACATATTCGATTATGAATGAATTCATACCGACTTAATATTGAAGCAAACTTATGCATTCGTTCATTTGATTAGATATTTTCAATGGAAAGATCGTGCTCTCACATTCGTCTGTACGATTATCGCGTGACATGAAAATTCTAAAATTGTCATTGTCCAGATGCAAGCAAGAGTTCGAACAAATGTATTCTATCTATACGAACTGAATATAATGTAAAAGTTCTTTCCTATTCAAAATTGAGAATCACTAAGGAAAAATATATTATATTTAGCTTAAGATTGATAAATGGTCATATTTAATCGTATCTTAATTGTTTCTTGTGATTTTATGAACGCGCATTTATATTCTCGATACATGACATCATTTCTATAATGATTTATCGATTGTACGATTCGTAGGTATTGATTTCTAGTAAATGTTGATTTCATATGCACGTTCGATTTATAATATTTTCGCATTGTACGATCGTGTTGCTAATCATTTAAAAGTTCATTCGTGCATAAAATAAATTAATCGACCGACACGTGTTTACATATTTGCACATAAATACGCGCATGATTGAAAATCATACAATACAAATCGCATCACAATATCTTTCTCATTAATTTTGTCTGAAAAGTATGTATATTGCGATGTTTACATATAGCTATTGCCATTAGAGTTTCCTTTGTATTTCTCGCTATAATGTTTGTCTTTAGTTCTCTTTCGCATATGCTAAAAAATAAGTGAGTTGCGAACGTCAAATTAGGTTTAATAGATAGCAATAAATACTGAACCTTGCACCTCGATAATAATGTAAACGGAAACTGTTTCTCGGGGTCCCATTTGGTCACATTGTGACTGAGATCCTCACCTTACCATTGTTACCTTGTCACGCACTTATAAACCCAGCTTCAGAGCTAGAAGGAAACCGACAACAGCTACATGTAAACGCCGCCTAAAACAACATTTTTTCTCAACACCGTCGAACTACTTTTAATACTTCGAGCGTAAGCGAGCGTATAAACACTTAACGGCCGTTCAGAACGACGTAACGCGTTTTTCCGACATTTTCCCGGATAATTGTGATTCTGAAGCGGTCATCTGTGACGCTGCCCGACCCGCAACCTATTTCCAGGTTTTATTGGTCGTTACGTCGATTTCTGTGTACGTACTGCTTTCTTCGACGGTTGAGCACCCCTGAAACGCGCGTTGTGTGCGATTCCGTCGGACTTCGTGCTTTTAAAGGTTTTCGTTCTGCGCTGAAAATGCTTCAATTATCTGGGCTGAGTTTATTTTTGCATAAGTGTAATTATGAAAATGGTGTAAGTCGACCTTTTCTAGTTCTCAGAATTTCAATGTTTCGTTTTCGTCGAGGTGGCTTTTGAATATAATGAAAATCGCACTGATATAATTTTCAATTTCATATTTTTCAAAATTTATAATAATTTAAACTTTTCATATTTTCCACTTATATTGTTGTCATAATTGAGGAAATATCCCAGGAAAATGTGACCCGTAACAGAGTATTATCGTTTTCACACATTTCTGTCGTTTTGTGGTTAGTAATAGTGTTATTTTTATCGCATTATGATGATGCGTTTAGTTCCTGTTATTTTTGTTTAAAACAATTACATACAATCGGTTGACTTCCTGTCTTTGATAAATTCTAATTAGCGATTTAGTATAAATATATAATGTTGGTATGTATACTTGCTGATAGGATAATCTAATTTATTTCTGATTGTAATAGGAAAAATCATCAGTACTAATTTGATGAATCAATTACTCTATTAATATCCATTTTTCCTTATTTATTAAATCGAAAATTAATCAAACTGTAACCCCAAAATCCAAAATTTTCAAATTTAATTTCTCTGCATAATGAAAAGAATTGACATTTGCAAAGCATCGTTGCATAAGTTTTACATATAGCAATACATTCCCCTTTACAATTTATAGTTTCGTTCAAATTTCGAGACTATCAACGAACTCGTCGCGCTATTCACCTGGCGTTGATTAATTTTTCATCCCTCGGGCTACGAACCGTTGAAAACGCGCTACCGAAACGGCGAAAACCGCCAGAAGCGAAAACGTGCAAAACAATTTCGCGGTCGCCAAGTGTCGGTCGATTTCAATTCGCACATACATAGGAATGGTTTTTTTTCGTTTTTGCCGCCGTTTTTGTTTTTTGAAATACGTCACCGCAGCGACCCGTCATAACTTTCGTTCGCGCCCTTTTTTGTTTTTCGCATTGAAATTTCGTACGTTGCGATGTCGGTTTATTTTCGGTGATTTTTTTATTTTGTGGGTATTGTATAAAAAAAAAAACGTCCCTCGTACGTTTACCGCCCTTTTTATTCTATTATGCGAGATAAATCGCGGTCCTCTTTTAATTATGAAGCGGTCTTTAACCCCTTTCTGATTTAATTCTGTGTTTGTTTTATTCACGTTTCAATTCTAGTTTTGAAATATTTCCGCGAAATTCATCTGTTGAGATCGATTGTTAATAAAATATTCATTCTTTACTTAAACTTATTTGAAGACAGCGAAAATTTGATTATCAATTAGAATGTTAAAGTACACTTCTTCTTTCTTTCATTCATATTATATCTCACTGTGTAAATATTAAATAGAACCTGACCAGACTCTTAAACGACAACCCTCCTTCAATGTAAATAAATGTTAATATTGTGGGGGAAAATGTCTTTTCTTCTAAAAAGTCTTTTTACATTTCGAATTGTTTTAAGAGATGAATTCACTTTTGTGTGGACAGTTACAATTCTGTTTTATTAATGCACTTTGAATCGTTTATTTTCGCAAGCACATTGTGAATATACAGGTGAAGTCTTCGGGGATTGTTTTTTGTCAGAAAATATATGTACTATAAAGTATTTTTTGCTCGAATGTAACTGAAAAATATCAAATATATGTATGCTTAGAAAAATATATCTGTTTTATCATGAAAATGTGGTCGTCTAGGGATTTCGGATTCATGTATGTATAATATAATTGAATCAAAATACGAGTATTCACTATATTGCTTGCTTTGAAGAATTTCTTGGACGAAAAGAGACTAAACTCGGCTTATTTTTGTGGCCCGAATTTTGTGCGAGCGTAAATAGAGTTCGAAAATAATACATAAATAGTACCTGTTTTATATCGGATTCGAAAAATCGGACTTGGCAAAACCCAGATGGCTCGAAAATAATCCAGTTTTGATCTCTAACGTACGCTGCTGAATTGGCAAAAGGATTTTACGTGAGCACAAGACAGAACTTAGCAATATTATACATATATGTGTATAAATAAATATAAAAATTGGCAGGAAAGAAATCGTATCGACGCCGAACTGGGATTTGGGGATGCTTGTTATGTGTAACGCTTATTTTTTAATGTATTAACTGATTGATAAAGGAGCTTCGATTTCCCTTGGCGTTTAGACGTTTACAAATACTCGTTTAGCAGAAAATGTTTTTTTACACACAGCAAAGAATAATTTTGAAAATAGTATTTCTCTCTTAATATATAATTTTGAATATTTTGGTATAAGATGAGATAATTGGGATTCATAGGGTAAGTACATCAGTCGTCAATATCTCTAAAATTAAAAAGGATATTTTAGGAAAAAAATGCCTCATATGAATACTTCACCTAATATTGATGAATCATTATTCAATACATTTGTCAATTTCTAAAGCTGCATTTACACAGCGATTACCATTCGTGTTGCAGTTACCTTAATCTCTCTAACGTTCTCACCTATCATTATTTCACGCATCAAAGTGATACCAGATCAAATAGCACCAACTATACACAAACACTACACGAGATATCGACAATTACCGCACTTACCCCAACCGACCCTAACTCGTTTCTAAAATATATTACATGCATCGAATAAAATTCAATACTAACACACTAAAGCCGGTCAGTTCTAATCTGATTTATTGCGCGACCGTCTGGCGCTCTTCGCCTAAATGAAAACTCGGTTTCGAAAGTCCTCGTCTATTTGCCAGTTCGGTAGAGAGGACCTAGTATCGTATGTGTGTGTGTATCTGGTCTGGTCCTTCGTCGCAGACAAATTGAAGGTTTCCAGAGGCTTTCGTCTTCTAAGTCCTCGGGGTGAAACCGTACTGAGCCACTTCGGATCGAGGGGTCGGTCGTCCTCTCGGTTTCGGTGTTTCGCCATTTAAGTAGTAAATGTTGTGGATTTTCTTGTTCTCGATTCGATTTTCAGATCGATCCTTTTTTTTAAGGATGAGATTTGTGTTCGATGCGGCTGCGAATAGTTAGCTGTTTACATTCGATGCGACTTCGAATATTTCGCTATTTATATTCGATTCGACTATGTACTTTCTGTAATGAATGCGAACGTTGTTATTAGCACAATTATATTGTTCACTTTATTGTCGATTAATTAGCTGTTACAACTGTCAAATCCTATTTACCTATATGTAAATAAACGATGAAGTATTGCTTAGTAACTTAATAAACGATTAGAGATAGGCTCTTAGTATTTAGAGCGATTTACTTAATTAATATTTATTAAGTTTTCAGATTTTCCGTGTTTATTCACACTTGCTTTTATTATTGTCCTCTTAAATTGAATTTTTTGGAATCAAATCTATTATTTGTTATTAAAATGAACTACTTATAACGAACTAATTATATTAATCAATTCTAGAAATCCATTATTCATTATCGAATTTATGGCACAACAACAATTCTCAATAATTGATTAGCAGTTGTTTTTAATATCATTTTTTCAATCGTCACTTTCTTTATCTCGAATCAATAATAAGGTGACATTGAGTTGAACTTATGAAGGAAAATTTTCCATATTTGCGTCAATCCACATTCAGAATAAGTTAATTGATTTCTTGTAACTAATTATTGATTTTTATACAGCAAAAAGATGCAGATAAATCGTTATTTACAATTTATCATATTCACACATGTGACTTCTTCACCTACTGATTCATCAAAAATACGTATTTATACATAAACAAAAACAATTTATGTATCAAATATAATTGCATATTAACGTTTCATGCAATTGTCTGTACTTTAAGCAGATATGAAACAAACGCACAATGTATTCATTATGTGTCCTAACTGATTGTGAGTGTCAGTTTCAATAGTATTTCAGCTTACAATTGATTCATCAAAGTATAGACATTTTCATATGCCGCAGACATCTGATCAGTGAAATAGTTCAATAGACAATCAATTTCAAGTTTTAAATTACCTAGCAACACATGTCAATAATTGTTCTGTTCAATCATTGAAGGAAATTGCATGCGTGAATTGTAAAAGTAGTCAAAATATCTATAATTCAATATTTTTTTTTTATAATTTTTCATGTGCGTTTTTTGAATTTCTATAAAATCTTATACTGTGCAAAACAGACCCCAAAAAAGGGTCGGCTGATTTGCAAAATTTAGTACAACCTATCCCAGTTGGCACTCGATAAATAAAAAGAAGTAGAACTTCCAGAAATATTTTGAGAGGACGGCACAGTCGAGATATTCGAGGTGGATCCGATAAAAAATACATTCGCCGGACCTCGTCTCTCGCATACGTTTCCCGAAAGAATATTGAGATTGGATTCTGGATAGATATTTTCCTCAGTAGAAAAAGCAAACTCAGGCATCCTACAGATTGCAAGAGGTTGAAATAAAAGCATAATAACATATCTCGATGAAGGTGCCTTTCATGCGTGCAACATGCGATGCAACTTTGATCACAATGACCAACTGTAATAAATAGTGTCGTAGGTTACATATGTATAAAAGACACCTTGACGTCATCAGGTATTTGAAGATGAAAATGACTTAAAATCATGAAGATTTTATGTGTTAATACACGTTTAATCGCATTATGATACTGTGTGAGCATTCATAGCTAGATTTCAATCGTTTAGCACTCACTTGAACCGTGAAAACGCCGTATAAAATTTCACACTCTCGTCCTTTGAACGATGTTATTTCCCTAGATGCTAATCGCTCGCGATCATCCCTCTTTTCAGCCAAGGAACACATAATAGTGAAGCGTTATGCGAATTTGCGCACATCACATAAACTGGATGAGAGTCATATTCGACGGCGCCAAGACAATTTAACAGACGACGCAAGGTGTGGGTGTGTTCCGACGTTACGTGACAGATGTGTTCTCTGAGCGCTTAATTTGACGAAATGTTAAGTGTATTTTTCTGAAAAATTATTAAATTTCATTTTTTAGTTGAAGGTTTTTAAAATATTTATAATTGTTCGAACTGGGTTTCCTAGCAGCAGTGACAATCTTTGTCACAGTGTAAACAACGAGGACATCAAGAAACAGGCCTTATCGTTCACATTGTGAAACCTGTCGCACAGTTGGAAACCCAGGAATGAGGTTGCGAAAACGCATCTCCAAAGTCTGGGGTTTCTTAGTAATTTTTATAGAGGAAAATTTCAGATGGGAAGAGGGTGGTAGGTGAATTACCGTCCGAAAGCTAAGACTTCGTTTACGGTTTGACGCTGAAATGCAGATTTTATTACGCTAGAAGAGTTCGCTGAAAATTTTCAGGGTAATGGCTGAAATTTATTTTCGACGCCGTTTCACTGTGCTGTTTGTTCTTTGCGATTTATACGATAGGATGATTATAATCAAACTTAATAGAAATATATAATTGAGTTGAACAAAATATTTATACATTAAATCATCAAAAAATATTGCATATATGTCAACATAAAAAATCATTCTTTCGAGTCTTTTAAGTCGAAATCATGAGTTATGCAGTCGCTTTTTTTTCATAATCAAAATACATAGTGCCATTAATAAATACCGTAACCAAGCGTTATACGTTTTTCAACAAAAACGTCATTGAAAATTTCATACAAGCACTCGACGAACTATCAACCCTCCCAACGAGGCAAAACCTATTCGAAAACAACCCCGATAATACATTCAGCGCTTTCATCGAGAAAGTTAACCCTAGCCGACGAATTGGGTCAGGGAGGGCGCATAAAAGTCGTCCCTTCGCCGAACGAGCGCGGCCGGTTCAATTAGCGCGAAATACGCGACAAAGTTGCCGCTTCGCCGATGAGCAACATAACAGTTCGCATTGTGCGGCCTCCGACACTCTCTGTGTCCTCGTGTCCTGTTCACCCCCGGCTTCCTCTTCTCTGTTCCTCGGGCACCCATGCTCGTTTTGCATATTTATGAAGTGATAACTGTCGACCTCCGCGCGAAAATTCCTCGGAAGCTAAACGACTCGAAACCACCGTTTTCTCGTTCCATTTTCTCGTGATGATGAAGAAGAGTTCGCCTCTCGCGAAGCCCACCTTCCGAAGGGCTGTTCTTGCGTTGTGGGATTGTGCCATCTAGCGGAAGATTTTATTGTACGTCGTTAGTTTTATAGC
Source organism: Cheumatopsyche charites (assembly GCA_024721215.1). NCBI lineage: Eukaryota > Metazoa > Arthropoda > Insecta > Trichoptera > Hydropsychidae > Cheumatopsyche > Cheumatopsyche charites. The sequence goes on from CM045587.1 coordinate 3,175,976, forward strand.
GGTTTAGTTTTTCTTTGAATTTTATTGTTTGAAACGGTTATAATGAAGATTTTCTTTCATTGGTTAATTGAGAATTTCTGACTTCTGTGTCGCTTGGGTCGAAGCCCACTGTCTACTGGTGAGCAAAACGGAGCGAACTAGAGACAGCTTTACGAAAAAAGAGGATGCCTATATGGCTATCACTTACGTATAGCCGTGTCCCTAGTCCATTCCGTTCCGCTCGTCAGTTGACATTGGACTCAATTGTGGCTCAGTTAACTGCTCTAGAAACTCGAATGCTAGTAGCCTTTTATTAGGAAAATTTGTCCTTAACACCACTTACCGTATTTTTCTGAGATACACTGTCAGCACTAACTCGCACTAAGAACCAATTTTCCATATAAAATTTGACTAGACGTATTCAATTTTCTAGAACGTATAAACATATCCTAACAATATGTATTAATTAGCTGTGACTTCCTTCTAATTCTCAAAACTGAAATTGTCGTGGACTGTTTGTTTTGTATCCGAAAACAACACTGACAATTATTTTAGCTGAACTCAAAAGTATATAATGATCCTTAAAACAGTCGTCTCATATCTAGAAGCCTCTTAGCAGCGTTCTAAAGGGTTGTTTTCCATCGTAGAAATAACGGAAGTTAAACGCTTCGCAAATTTGGCCCCGTTTTCCACCGAATAGCAGTGTTTTCACAGTGAATTTTTGTAAGGTTATAGATGCGCGTTTTCCGGATATTAAACTCGGTCTGTTTAATTTATTTGAGTTTCTTCTCCCGGGAAGAATTCGCGAGTTCGCAGCGAAAATTTTCATCTTGCATAATGAATTACGTTTAATTCTTGCCTTACTTAAGTGGATTATTTTTTGTGTATGTACCTACTATAGTAAAGTAATATGAATAATATTCATGATCTATAAACAGCATTTATTACTCATTGATACTCAACAAACTGTATGCTAATCAATATTTTTTTAACACAATAGCCCGAATCGGAACTAGGTTTCCGCCTTTTAGCGGTTTCCTAACCTTGACTTTTAAATATGGGAATTAGCTCCTTTACAAATGGCACAAATTAGTCCATAAGATAACGGAAACCAATCACTT